>CM052801.1:3038137-3093365 GCA_028533885.1 Nasua narica | reverse complement strand
GTGCAATTGCAGGGTCATAGGGTAGCTGTATATTTAATTTCCTGAGGAATCTCCATACTGTTTTCCAAAGTGGCTGCACCAACTTGCATCCCCACCAA
The DNA here is from genome assembly GCA_028533885.1 of Nasua narica. NCBI lineage: Eukaryota > Metazoa > Chordata > Mammalia > Carnivora > Procyonidae > Nasua > Nasua narica. The sequence continues at coordinate 3,093,267 of CM052801.1, read as the reverse complement.
CAGTGGAGGAGGGTTCCCCTTTCTCCACATCCTCTCCAGCATTTGTTGTTGACTGTCTTGTTGATTTTGGCCATTCTAACTGGCGTAAGGTGGTATCTCAGTGTGGTTTTGATTTGAATCTCTCTGGTGGCTAAAGATGATGAACATTTTTTCATGTGTCTGTTAGCCATTTGTATGGGACTCAGTCCATTTTCTAATGTAACATATGTGCACTTTTTTTTTAAGATTTTTATTTATTTATTAGAGAGTCAGAGACTGAGAATGAGAGGGGAGAAGGTCAGAGGGAGAAGCAGACTTCCCGCAGAGCCAGGAGTCCGATATGGGACTCGATCCCGGGACTCCGGGATCATGACCTGAGCCAAAGGCAGTTGCTCAACCAACTGAGCCACCCAGGCACCCCATATGTGCACTTTTAAATGTCATTTGCAGGCGTAGCATTGTGTGATGTTGCTGAGAAGAACCTACAGAGGTGACAGATAGTGGGAAGCAGGAGCTCAAATCACTTCGTGCTTTGTATTATATTACTCTTGACATTGTGGTTCTGGCAAGATAAGGCAATACCCAGCTTGGAGGAATCAGCATACCTTTTGGAGAGCCTCGGTCGTAATAGACGAGGAGGTGCCCCATAAGAACGGGTGGAAGGGAATTGGGAGTTGCACGTAGGAGAAGGCTAAAGAGCATTTCATCAAAGCGAAGGTCAACCTTCCATTGTTACTAAAAGACCAAGAAAGATCAGGATGGAGGACAGACATGGGGTTTGGTTATCTGTCCTTGGGCAGATCAGCCCACAGGACTGGTGGGAGTCAAAAGCAGAGTGCAGAAAAGTAAAGCGAAGCAGAGACAAATGGAGACTACAGGGAGCAAAGAAATGGGGCTGTTGGTACAGGGCTGGAGGAATCCAGGGCAGGAGGGAGTCCTTCGTGTTTGTGGGAGTTCGGTGTGGAATGAAAGTCTGAAATCAGGAAGAGGGGCAGAGCTTCTCAGCTCCAGATGTTGAAGATTCCCGTGAAGGAAGCTTAGCTTTATCCTAAAGGTAATGAGGACCCATCAGAGATGCACAGAGTTTCCATTTCTCTTTCAAGACATGAGGGCTCCAGGAGAGAGGGAAGGAGACAAGAGGCTAAGAGTCTAGCCTGGTGGAGGTGAGGCACAGAGGACAGAACTCTCCATGAGTCATAATGGCGTTTTCCCCTAAAATCCATCTAAGCCCACAAATCGAACACAGCCCACTAATGACAATTCTCTCCCATTGCCACGCTCCCTAGTTCTTGAGAGGGCGCTCATCAGAAGCAGTGTGTGTTTACAGCTCCACCAAGGAGGCAGCCACATACTTGCCCAGTTTAAGCACCCTCAGAATACTTCCCACCTCCCAAATCTCACTTCCTGCACCAAAGGGAGCTCATTCCTGCTCTGCAGTCTTCTGCACTCTACACAAAATTCCATGCTGACAGCATCAAACATGCCTCTCAATCCCCTTGTGAAAATGCAAATACCCCTAAGAAAGTGAGTCCCCTCTTAACCTCCTTACTCAGATTGCTTCCTCCTCGTTTTTAGCTGAGAACTGCTCGCCAAAGAGCATCAGATGTTGATGCAGGAGGGGGGATAGTGAAGGGCTTTTGAATAGGAAGCTTGGGAGCAGAGAAGTCGGTTAAGTGGCCACTTCATGGGATACTGGAGAGGTTGAGGAGAACAGGAGTCCAGCTAGGAAAGCGGAGAAGAGGGATGCCACAAGGTAGGACAGGGGCACAGGCAGGGGACGACCATGGGCATCCACCATCTTGCTAGTGCTAGCTCCTATGATTTAATTGTTGGGTGCAGGAGGGAAGTGTGCATGTAGGGGTGTATAGTTAGGAAACTTTCATCCGAGCTGCCCGGGGCCTTTCTTCAACATCAGAGGAGCCTGGTAATGGCCTTTGTAGCCTAGTAGTACATGTCTGCTACTGTTTGTTCAGGCACTCTGAAAACTCAGAGCCTGCTCTCTTCTTTGAAAACTCAGCAAAGCTCCCACCGTGGGCAGCACCAACACAGCAAGGTCAGGTTCTGAGAAGTGTGTGCCTTTTTGTGGGGATGTGTTCCAGGGCACTGTTTCCATTTGTGTCTCACCCGTGCAGCAGCACCCACTGAATTCACCAGGCTCTTCTCAGCGGTGGGCACAGATTAGGTCAGGATGTCCTGTCCTAAACCATGTCTTAGAGCGGGCTCCAAGCTCTGGGGTGGCCCAGAGGCCCAGAGCTGGGGCTCTGAAGAGGAGAGTGGTTCCACACTGGACCATTGTTCCTGGGAAGAAGTAATAGGGCTGATTCTGCAGACCAGTGCCCACAGGTGGAGTTCTTACACAGAGAGCACAGTCATTGCCATGAGATCTCCTTCATGCTGAATGTTCAACCGCATTTGGACAAAATATGAAGATGGGAGATGTCTATGTGATGTTCTTTGCTGGCCTCAAGCTCTGACCTTGCCTGCAAAGTCCAGAGGCAGTGCACTGACAGAAAGAAATCTATATAGCTTTTAGGATTGGAATGGTTGGTCTTCCCAGCCATAATCCAAACCCCATGGTGGCTTGGAGAAGATGTCAAACAGGAAGCACTATTTTGTGCTGTATTCTCCACTTACCAGAGTCAGAATTTTCCCAGAAGAATGCCAGTATTATACCCCCAAACTCTATGCTTACCCACAGCAGCATTCGGAGAGATAAAGTGTTTGCACTTGCCACTAGCTAGTCATTTCCAATCTGACATCATTAAGCATATTTAAAGAAAGTCCAGTTTCAAAATAAGCTTATAAATATCAGATTAATTCTCAAATAAGCCTTGGTAATGACTGGCTCAAATTGGCCATCCTTAAAACCAAAACCAAAACCAAAACCTAACCAAAAAACCTTCCTGCATTAGAAAACAGGAACAAAGAGAGGAAAGAAAAATACTCATGCCAATGGGATATGGAGCTCTCAGTTAAACACAGGATTTGTTCCTCCTTTAAGTGTATGATTTTTTCCCCCTAAAGTCACTTTATAGGAAATGACTACATAGCATTAATTTCCACCCAACAATAATGATGTGAATTTTGAGAACTATGTTGGTCTATTTTTCAGGTTTGATTATGTTCCATATGCGCAGAGCAATGGTAGTGGGAAGAACCCTCTTCCTTTTAAACCTTCTATTTTGTTGAAATACGTCGACAGGTACAAGCAAGAGGTATCAAAGCACTTATCTTTATTTAATCTTCTTTCCAAAATCACACTTCACCTAATTTTAACTCTGTTTAAAAGGTGATCCTAAGCACCATGAATATAAGAAGCAGCCCCTACGTGTTCACTCTTGGGGGCTCTCAGGATGGTTTATATAACAAATCAGAATCCTTCCTCCTGTATTGTCAACATCAGTCATGCACCCCAGATGGATCCTTCCCTGCTAGTCCATGTAAATATCTACTGTGCTCATCTGGGCCAACAGACTTTTTGCACAACAGCACGTTGAGCTCAAACAGGGAAAATGCACTCTATGGGCAAAATCAGAAGGGAATGGAGAAAATAGAAATTAAAGTAAAAAAGAGGGGAAAATCCAAATAGCTTAGAAAAACATCATATGTGGCTATCTCTGTATGCAATCTAATTGTTTTGAATTAAAGAGAAAAATGACAATGGCTTATATACTATCTGTCTGATAGAGTTAAAATTCTCCATCACATTTGTTCCTATAGTTCATCTTCCCTAATAATATTTTCTAAATTGTCCATAATAGCATTAAGAAGTGCATCATTGTTCTCTTGGAGTGTCCTGTGCCCTATATCTGTCATGATTTGAAAATATGTCGTTGCATGTTCTCAAGTCTTCTCTATCTGGTATTGAATTCACTGGGGAGAAAAAAAAAAAAAAAAAGAAGACCAGATTGCAAGAAAGGAATGACTCTTTCAATTTCAAATAGTTGTTTACATATACATCTGTCTTGTTTCTTCTATGAAGCCAACCCACAGCAGCCCAGAGACTAAGAAACAATCAAACATTATCTTTGATGAGACCAGAGCTCCCCTAGAGCCCTGGATCACAGTAGGCTCAGAAGGATGGCCAAGTACTTGAGAAATTGGTTGACAATGACAAAGGACACCAAGAGATGATGTCTTTTTCTACCTGACTCAGAGTTATCCAAAGTGGGTGGCACCCATTGAAAGGAAAAGCAATGAATCCTGGGGTACAAGGCTCAGGTCAACATCCATGGGCTGCTTTGAGAAGCCTCCTTACATCATGTTTCAGTCGTGGCATAGGACAAGAAGTAGGGGTAGTTATTAAGAAAAAAAAAGCAGGAGGTAGTCTTTGCCCAGAGTACACTGTGGGTTAGGGTTTGGCAAAGGGACAAGAAATCGGGAGGTGTCACGTAGCCTTGCAACTACTAATCTGTAGTGAAGATAAGCTCATCGGAGCAATATCCACACTCCAACATTCACCGTGATCCCAGATAACTTGCTGTCAAGCTGGAAAAGGCTAAGTCATGGGCACTTGCAGTGAAGCAAACCCCCAGAGACACAGCCTGGAACTTAAGCTGCCCATCACTATCGCTCCTTCTGTCCATTCCCCCAGCTACCTCGTCCATGTAGACATCCCCTCCTTCCAACATGAGAAATGATACTTCCTTAAAAGGTGGTAGCCAGCCAGAGGCCATTAAAAAGATGCTGGGCACCTGGGTGGCTCAATCTGTTAAGCATCTGCCTTCAGCTCAGGTCCTGATCCTAGGGTCCTGGGATCCAGCCCCTCATCAGGCTCCCTGCTCCGTGGGGAGCCTGCTTCTCCCTCTTGCTCTGCCCCTCCACTCTCCACTTGTGCTCTCTCTCATTCACTCTGCTCTCTCTCTCAATAAATAATCTTAAAAAAAAAAAGTTGCTGCAAGGGAAAACAAAAGAACAGGGTAAGATTGATGAAGACATATACCAGAAAGACTACCACACAGCAGCCTTAGCTATGGACAGAGAGATGTGCAGGAAATCCAATCAGTTAAAGAAAATGTTGTTTCTCTGAAATGAGAATTTAGAGATACATGGCCTTAAGGAAAAACTAATAAACCATTACATGGGAATGCAAACGAACCTCAGAAATAAATGAGAATGAAAAGTGAGTATGAGCGAGACAGAGACAGAGAGAAGGACACAGAGAGAGACAGAGATGGAATATCAATAAAACTGGCCCCCTGCCAATATTAAGCATGAATAGAACAGGAAAAGTATTTAAATATAGGATTCAAGGTAAAATTTCTGGGATACATGGAAATTTGAATCTGCAATTAAAAAAGCTGCACAATGAAATGCAAGGCTGTGCTTCTGTAGATGAATTAACAAACAGTCTCATAAATTAATGGTGTTTGGAAAGAATTCGATGGAAATGCGGGGAGAGTGGGCAGGAAGGCCATAAAGGGCTGAGGAATTTTTTTTTAATTAATTGACTCTATATTTTTAAATTTAAACAATTAGTAAACATACAGTGTTATATTAGTTTCAGGTATACAATATAATGATTCAACCCTTCCATACAACACTTAGTACTCCTCACAACAAGAACCCTCCTTCATCCCTTCACCTATTTCACCCATCCCCCCACCCAGCTGCCCTCTGGTGACCATCAATGTGTTCTCTAGAGTTAAGACGGTGTTTTTCATTTCTCTTTTTTTTTTTTTTTGCTTTTTTCATTTGTTTTGTTAAATTCCTCCTATGAGTGAAATCGTGGTGTTTGTCTTTCTCTGATTTATTTCACTTTGTATTATAAACTCACAATCCATTCATTTTGTTGTATATGGCAAGATATCATTCTTTTCTATCGCTGAGTAATATTCTGTTGTGTATATATATATATATATATATACACACACACAATAGAAGAAGCTGTGGTATAGGAGAAGGTGTGGGGTATATATATTATATAAATAATTATATAATAATTATATAATATCATATATTATATTGTATATATATATATAATATATATATACCGCACACCTTCTTCATTCATTCATCTATTGATGGACTCTTGGGTTACTACCATATCTTGGCTATAGTAAATCATGCTGCACATCAGAGTCAATATATCTTCTCAAATTAGTGTTTTTGTATTCTTTGGGTAAAGACCCAGTAGTGAAATTGCTGTATCATATGGTCATTCAATTTTTAATTTCTTGAGGAACCTCCATACTGTTTTCCAGAGTGGCTACACCAGTTTGCATTCCCACTAACAGTGTAAAATGGTTCCTTTTTCTCCACATCCTCACCAACAGTTGTTGGGTGAGGTGTTGCTAATATCAAAAACAGGTGTTGCATTTCTGATTTTAGCCATTCTGACAGGTATGATATGATATCTCATTGTGGTTTTGATTTGCATTTTCCTGATGATTAATGATGTTGAGCATCTTTTCATGTACCTATTGACCAACTGTATATCTTCTTTGAATAAAGTATCTGTTTGTGGCTTCTGCCTATTATTTTCTTTTCTGCTCATTTTAAGTTGGATTATTTGTGGGTTTTTTGCTGTTCAGTTGTGTAAATTCTTTATGTATCTTGTGTACTAACCCTCTATTGGATGCATCATTTGCAGATATCTTCTCCCATTCAGTATGCATTTCTTTAGTTTTGTTGTTTCCTTTGCTGTGCAAAAGCTTTTTATTTTGAGTTTATTTTTGTGCATGGTGTAAGAAAGTGGTCTAGTTTCATTCTTTTGCATGGAGCTGTTCAGTTTCCCCAACACCATTTGTTGAAGAGACTGTCTTTTTCCATTGTGTATTTTTCCCTCCTTTATCATAGATTAACTGACCATAAAATCATGCATTTATTTCTGGGCTATTTTGTTCCATTGATCTATATGTTTATTTTTGTGCTACTCTCATACTGTTTGGTACACAACAGCTTTGCAGTATACCTAGAAATCTGGGATTGTGATACCTCCAGTTTTGTTCTTTTCCAAACTGCTTTTGCTATTCAGGGTTTTTTTTGTGTGGTTCCATATAAATTTTAGAATTATTTCTTCTAGTCTGTGAAAAATTATGTTGGTATTTTGAGAGGGATTGCACTAACTCTATAGATCACTTTGAGTAATATGGACATTTTAACAATATTTGTCTTTCCAATCATGAGCATGGAATATCTTTCCATTTGTTTGTGATGTCTTCAGTTTCTTTCATTAGTGTTTTATAGTTTTTATTTCCCTTTGTGCTACTTTATCATTAGTATATGGAAATGCCACAGATTCTTTCTTTCTTTCTTTCTTTCTTTCTTTCTTTCTTTCTTTCGAGAATGAGGAGGGGAGGGGCAGGGAGAGGGAGAGAGAGAATCTCAAGCAGACTCTCTACTGAGCATGGAGGCCAATGCAGGGCTTGATCTCATGACCCTGAGATCATGACCTGAGCTGAAATCAAGAGTTAGACGCTTAACCAACTGTGTCTCCCAGGCGCCCCCCTGTGCTACAGAATTCTGTATATTGATTTTGTATCTTGTGACTTTACTGAATTCATTTCTCAGTTCTAGTAGTTTTTTTGGTGGAGTCCTTAGGGTTTCCACATGTCATCTGGAAGTAGTGAAAGTTTTACTACTTCCTTACCAATTTGGATGCCTTTTATTTCTTTTTCTTATCTAATTGCTTGAGGTATGATGTCCAGTACTATGTTAAATAACAGTGGTGAGAGTGGACATCCTTGTCTTATTCCTGATCTTGGGGGAAAAGCTCTCAATTTTTCACAATTGATGAGGATATTAGCTGTGGGCTTTTCATCTATAGCATTTATTATGTTGAGGCATATTCTCTCTAAACCTGCTTTGTTGAGGGTTTTTGTCATGAATGCATGTTGTATATTATCAAATGGTTTTTCTGCATCTATAGAATGATCATATGATTTTTATCCTTTCTTTCTTGATGTTATGTATTGCATTGATTAATTCATGAGTGCTGAACCACACTTGCATTCTGGGAATGAATCCCACTTGATCATGGTGAATGATTTTTTTAATGTATTGTTGGATTCGGTTTGCTTATATTTTGTTCAGCATTTTTACATCTATGTTCATCCAAGATACTGGCCTGTAGTTCTCTTTTTCTGTAGTGTCTTTATCTGGTTTGGGTATTAGAGTAACGCTGCCCTCATAGACTAAATACAGAAGTTTTTCTTCCTCCTCTATTTTTTTTAATAGTTTGAAAGGATGGGTATTAACTCTTATTTAAATAGTTGGTAGAATTCACTTTTGAAGCCATCTGGTCCTGGACTTATTTTTGTTGGGATTTTTTTGATGACTGATTCAATCCTATTGCTGATAATCACTCTGTTCTGATTTCAAACTTTCTGGTCTTGATTCAGCTGTGGGAAGTTATATGTTTTTAGGAGTTTTTAGGAATTTCTTCTAGGCAGTCCAATATGCTGCCATATTGTTTTTCATAATATGCTCTTATAATCCTATGAATTTTAATGAGGTTGGTTGTTTTTTCTCCGCTTTCATTTCTGATTTTGTTTGAGTTCTCCCTCTCTCTCTCTCCCTCTTTCCCTCTGTCTCTCAATGAGTCTGACAGAAGGCTTATCAATTTCGTGTATGTTTTCAAAGAACTGGTTCCTGGTTTCATGTATGTGTTCTATTGGTTTTCTTGTTTCTATTTCATTTATTTCTGCTCTAATCTTTATTATCTCCTTCCTTCTAATGTTTTGGGGGTTTGTTTGTTTTCCTTTTTCTAGCTCCTGTGGATGTCAGGTCAGGTTATTAGGTTGTTTATTTGAGTTTTGGGGGGTTTGGGTTTTTTTGTTTCTTGTTTTTGTTTTGCTTCTTGCAGTAGACCTGTATTGCTATAATCTTTCCTCTTAGAATAGCTTTCACTGCATCCCAAAGATTTTGGACCATTGCTTTTTCATTTTCATTTATATACTTGTATTTTTTATTTCCTCTTTGATTTCTTGGCTGACCGATTCATTGTTTAGTAACATGTTCTTTAACTTCCATGTACTTGTGTTCCTTCCAGATTTTTCTTGTGGTTGATTTCTAGTTTCATAGCTTTATTTGAAAGAAATACAGGGTAAGACTTCCATCTTTTTGAATTTTTTGAGACTTGTTTTATGGCTTATTATGTGATCTATTTCAGAGAATGTTCCATGTGCACTTGAAAAGAATGTGTATTCCACCGTTGGGGGATGGAATGTTGTGAATATATCTGTTAGGTCCATCTGATCCTGTGTGTCATTCAAAATCGTTTCCTTGTTCATTTTCTGTTTGGATGATCTACTCACTGATGTCAGTGGGGTGTTAAAGTCCCCTACTATTATTATATTACTATCAATTTCTTCCTTTATGTTTGTTAATAGCTGCTTTATGTATTTGGATGCTCCCATGCTGGGCACATAGATATTTACAATTGTTACATCTTATTGTTGGATTGTTTCCTTTTTGATAATGTAGTGCTAATAGACTTTATAATTTTTTTTAGAAGTTTTAGCTTTATTGAAAACCTGACTGAAAGTACAGAAAGCCTCGTGTGTGTCCACCCTTCCCGTTTCCCCTCTTATTAACACCTTGTGTTAGTTTGGTACATATGATGTGGCAATATTTTTATATTATTAATAACTAAACCCACAGTTTTTATTAGGGCTCACTGTTGGTGTTGTACATTCTGTGGATTTTGGCAAATGTATAGTGAATGTGTCTACCATTGTAGTATACAGTATAGTTTCACTGCCCTAAAAATACAGTGTCCAGTGTCCCATCGATTCATCCATCCCTCCCACTTAACCCCTGGTAACCAACCGGGTTGGTTGGTTGGTTGGTTGGTTAGTTTTGTTTTTTACTGTCTGTATAGTTTTGCCTTTTTCAAAATGTCATAGGGATGGGATAGTGCCGCTTGTAGCCTTTTCAGATTGACTTCTTTCACTTAGCAACATGCTTTTAAGGTTATGAGGATTTTTAGAACAAAATACATTAGGATTAAAGACTGAGAACAATCAGGAATTATATGTTACCTTAAATTGGGGTCACTTGATTTTTCCTAACATTTAACGTTAAAGCACTTGCTTTTAAGCAATATCGATGAATGTTGATTTATTTATATTTAATGCCAGCCTCATTTGACACATGCATTGTATGCATTTTCAAACATATTTTTCATGCATTCATGCAAGAGTTATGTGTTCATAAAGTCCTTGCTTGGAAGGAACTTACCACCTTTTTTTTCAATTTTATTACAAACAGTAGGTCATATAAGCATAAGTTTTTGTCTGAAGAATAGGGAAAATATATGTGCCAATGATTTTTGATGGCAATCAAAACATGATGGTGTATTATAAGGTTTTATACACTATATTTTATGTGCATTAATATTCAGTTTTTTATTTTCAATATATTTAATTGGGACATTTATCTGAATGGTTTTCAATTGTGAGTTTACATTGTCTTAAGGAAGTTTACATCCCTTAATTGAAACTATCAAATACACAAGGCACAAAAATATTATCTTCCTTGAGTTGAAAATACTTGTGCCCTATTCAAATCCATGAAGAAATCATTCAATTTTGTTGTCTAACAAGCTCCCTAATCAGAAAAAGTATTTCATAATGAAATTAAAATACCCTCTCTGATGACAAGAGAATTAGAGCTGGTATTGTTAAAAAAAAGAAAAGAAAACCCAACTGGACGTTGCGTGTTTTCATGAGGAGCAGAATGTCAGCCCATTGGATGTGAGCTGTTTCATTTTGTGTTTCACAGTCCTGCATCCAGAAATTTGATTTTGAATATTAAAAACAAGGACATGGAGATCATGGACCAGTACCGTAATTTTTATAGTTTTGCATATGTGTGTGTATAGGTATATACCTTTGTTTATTTGCATAAACTGAAATTATAGGAAATAGCCACATGACTGTACAACAGTAATTGGACCCCAATCTCCAAGAAATGTGTGTCTACATTGTCTGGGCTAGAAATGACATTCTTTTCTCTTTTGAATACGTTTTCTAGAAACAGTTGCATGATAATGATCTCTTTAGGGTACTATCGAAAAATCTCCAAATAGAAATCTAAACTTCTCATGCAAAAAAAAAAATGTTACCCAGGTGAATCCGGACAATGTTTTCATGTTGCTAAGTGGCTCGATATCACTGCTCATGATCGGTTGGGATGGTTCAATTTCACACAACATGGTCCTGGACTCCACATGGCTAAAACGGTACTGACATGTACTGTGGGAGGAAGAGAGAGATCAGAAGTGAGGCTGGCTTCCTGCTTGGTTGTTTTAGTTGCTCAGTGCCGTCCAAAGGATGCAGGATCTTCCTTTTTCCATCGTGCGCTCACAGATTTGGCTTCCCCTAAAGGTTAGGATAGTCGAGGCAGAAGCAGAACACATTGGTTCCTTGTTCCGTCCAGGAGGAGAAAAGGGAAACTTCAGGTCTTTTCACCAGTTTGATTGACTCAAGTGAAGACACGTTGCCCTCTGAATCTGGAATACAGCTGTGGGTCCAGGGATATGCACAGATTAGCCTTGAGTCATAGGATACTCCTCAGGAGTTCAAGATGAGTCCAGTCACTGTTGAATCTCATGGGCTACTTGTGGGAATGAGGACACTTTGAACGACTGGGGTTCTGATCAGAAGCAGGAAAGGGAGATGGGACAGTGGATATTAGGCCGTTTCCATCTCCTGCTCTCCCCTACAAAGGATGCACAGCAGACTGATCTGATGTCAGGGTCACTCTAGTCCGTGTCCTCGGTGGGCCATATTGCTTGTTTGGCGTGGTGTCTGGAACACGAGATGTGTACGTGATTGCATTGGCTTGACCACCATGCATCTCGTGAATGGTGACAAGTGCAGCTGGTGAGGTCACAGCTGGAGTGGTACAGGTCGAACCCCAAAGATGGCCAGATGCCACCCTCCCCTGGTGCCGCTAACCGCAGCTGGACTGTGCTTCCCTGTAGGGGATTTAGGAGACAATCAGCTCTAGGTTCTCACCCTGCTGTGACCCCAGGAAGCAACAGGGAGACTAATGAGAACAAAGGAGAGAGTCGAGAGGTCAGAGGATACAGGAGAGAAGTGAATTGCAACAGTTTTCCTTGCTCATCTGCAGCCTCCAACTCCACAAATGAGATCATTTTACAGACGATGAACAGCGCCTACTAGCGACTCATGTGCTCCATTGGAAAGGATCAGTGTGGTTTCCAATCAGCTTACAACTCACAACCCATGGCGCTTAGATTCACTGCTTTTTATCCTAGTCCCCCACCGATTACTCACATAACGCCCACTTTTCAGCACCCCTAAAAGAGGTATACAGCGTACGTGTAAGTGCATAGCCATTACAGTGCAGTTATCTGGAAACCGTTGCAGCCCATCGGCTTGAATGCATGCTGAAATGAAATTTAAGAGTTTATTTATTTGAGAGACACAGAGAGAGTGAGAGAGAGCACGAGCAGGAGGCCGGGAGAGGGAGAAGGAGACTCTCAACTGAGCAGGGAGCCCCATGCAGGGCTCGGTCCCTGGACTCCAGGATCCTGACCCAAGCCAAAGGCAGACACGTAACTGACCAAGCCACCCAGGCACCCCCAGCTCGTTTTAGAAGAAGAACAATTACTTGGTTTAAGGTTGTGGAAGATGTTTTGTTGCTTGCCAGTGGGGAGACTGTTAACTCCCACCTGACTCAAACATAGTCAGTTGAGAGTTAACAACTATATAAAAAGCTCTTGGTCTCTCTCTATCATGGAAGGGAAAAAGAACACATTTTCCTGAGAAATTCCAACAGGGTTTGTCTAGATCCAAACTTTCAATACAAAAGCACCGGAAACATTTTCTGTTCTGTGTAAGTAAAAATTGCACGTGTTCCGCCTCTCCTGAATGCCCCCGTGCTTCTCTCTACCACCCCCGTAGCCCATGCTCCCATCCAGTTTCCCTCGTCGAGTCCCACCCCCACGAATGACACATAGCCAGCTGACCCTTGTTTCCTCCCATCCTTACCCACAAGTCTTGCGCATGCAGCGCCATGTTTCATGCTTGGAGTACGGAGCTTCTCAGTGGGGTCACAGCACTCATTTTCTGAGTGAGCAGAATACAGATGGAAGGGTGGTTGACAGCTTCATGTGTTTTGGGTAACGCCTCTCCTTCGTCATGGGCAAAAGAGGAGTTGAGATCTGAGCGCTGGCTGCCATACCGCAGCACAGACATTCACAGGCACTCATCGGTTCAACTTCCCACCCTACTATTTTGTGCCTGGAGGCACCACTCTCCTGGGGGCTTAACATTACTCTATACTGGGTCAGTTCCATTCATCATTATTCAGATGTCCCCTTACCTCAAAACAACATTATGGAACTGCCACTAAAAATATGTTGAAATGCGTCGAATGGTGCTCCCCCCTGCCCAGAGTTCATATGTTGAAGTTCTGTGCCCTAAGATGTTAGAATGGGACTGTATTTGGAGACAGGGTCTTTACACTGGTGATTCAGGTCAACTGAGGTCATTAGGGTGGGCTCTCATCCAATCCTTATAAGAAGACATGATTAGGACGCACACACACATACAGAGGGGTGACCCCGTGAGGACACGGAGAGAGCACAGTATCTACACTCCAAGGAAAGAGGCCTCAGGAGAAGCCAACCCTGCCCACACCTGGATGTTGGACCTCCAGCCTCTAGGACTATGACAAATAAATCTCTGTTGTTGAAGGCACCCATTGTGTGGTACTCTGTTATGACATCTTGAGCAGACTCATTCAGGTACTTACGGAGTTGTTTCAGTCATGGCAAATCTGTAAGTTGAAGTGTCCCTTCGCGCCCGTTTCATTTGATGGCTGGCAGAAGCTGTGTGCCATTCGGTCCGTTGACCATAGAGCTAAGCACTGTTAACTACCTTGTTGCCAGTTTCCTCCAGCAAAGTGTATTTCTCTACTACCATTCTTCCTGTCTTCGTGGCCTGACCCCTACCTTTCTCCTTGCGTCTCTGCATAGACTGGCTGTTCCAGTGTCCCCTGTCCTGACTTCATTGTCTTGCCCCTGGGTAGATTGAAACCTCTCATTGTTGTGATTAGTCAGAGCAATTTGACCAGAGGGTAACAAAGCCAGATTTTTTTTTTTAAACAATGATGTATGGTACCTTGCCAATAATTTGAATATTCTTGTCTCTGTTGACGTGTCAGTCCTCAGTAACACACATTGATGGATTTCACCTTAGATAAAAAGTTAGCTATATATCCTCCTCCTTCAAAAGGTGTATATAATCCTCCCACTTTGCAAATGAGGTGTGAAAAAGTTCTCTTAGGATAGGTAGTCACAGAGAAATCAGCAAAACCATTAGACGACGACACCTGCATATATGGTTGTTTCTACAGCAGCGGTTTACTTAACTGATGGCAGGCAGCATTTGAGAGAACGTGTGAAACTGGCATTGTTAGATGTTGACTCGTGGCCAGAGTTGCATCCCAGTGAAGCCAGGAGACCTGCTAGGAACCAAGGATGCGGGTGCAGGGACGATGGGACGGTTCATCATGGGACGATGAACCGAAGCAAGTCTGCTGGGTTGGTTCTGGCATGAGAATCTTTGCAAGCTAAACACAGCACGTTACACGGATGCATGGTTGGGGCAACACAGATACCTGAGGGAATGGAGGAAGGGGTTTCCAGAGAAACAATAAAAACATGAAGTCAGTTTCCAACTGGTAAACACTGGCAAGACAATCAGGTTTTCTAAGGAAAGGCCGGAAAGGTTTAGGTATCAAAATCCCAGTTGTGTAAATAGAGTTATAGATCAGAGCTCCGTCCTAGAAGCGAGAGAATCTCAGGTTTCCATCTCAGGCGTACTAGGATTTCCCAACCTGGCATTAGTGACATTGGTCAAGATCATTCTTTGTTGCCGTGTCGGGGTGCGGGGGACTGTGTGGTGCATGTTAGGATGTCGGGCAATATCCTTGGCCTCGACCCACTAGACGTCAGTCGCACTCCTCCCCAGGTATGGAGACCAAAAAATGTCTCTAAACATTTCCAAATGTCCCCCAAAGTGGCAGTGGAAGAATACACCATCCACAACGAAGAAACCGGAGGTATCATGGAAGGAATGGGTGCCGTACAGAATCTCAGCACCGTGGGCAAGACTAAGGAAAGCGCATTTTGTGCTGTGTCCGATTCCCAAAACGTCATGCTGGAGCTGGATTTCTGACACACGGTATCAGAAGGACTTGAGGCCAAGCTTTATGGGAAAGAACTGAATGACCAATTAATGAGGTGCAAGTGAAACAAAGGATAAGGGGATGATAGCACTTCTGCCCTCTCTTTGTCACTCCAGGACCCTGGCAGCTCAGGGAAGGCGTGCTGTGACTCTCTGGGTCCCAGGTCATGGGTTCACTTTCCAGTAGGACTTAGCACCTTTTCCTGTAAACAGGAGACACTGAGCCTACTGAGTTTTCTCTTCCTTGTGCTGTCATGATTAATGCAGGAGCTAGGATGGCCTGGGTGGGCTGGAGCCATTGGAAGGTCTAGTTGGACAGAAAAAATACGCACTTACAGTCCAGGGAGGTTGCCACATAGATCCCCAATTCGATACAAGAATAAGTGGTCTGTTCTCTAAGACCCTAAAGACTTAAGGGGGAGACCGACATACACTACTTGAGAACTTCACCAGGAACATCTGCTCCGTGAGTTGTGCCTGGTCTACTCTGCCTTTCACATTTGACTAGATGAGATGGCCCCCATCATGCACACTGATATCTGATGATGTAAAAACAATTAAGCAAAAGCATCTATTTGCTTACCTACAAAATCTGAAGTTTTTATAGTCAAAAGTGCTAAATCAATTTTCAAAGTTGACAGAGTGTATGTATCACTTTATGCCTAATGGTCTTTCCCTGATGAATTGATGTAAGTGCTGTGCACTACAGAATTAGCACAGGTCACCTTTTTAAATAAGGGGAAGGCTGAAATGACAAGCTTGTCTTCCCTGGGGTTTAAAGATGCAGTTCTCTCTTAGAAGAGGACATTTTAAAGTTGGAAGACCTCTGAAAGCTCATCCCAACTGCAGGACACCCATTCACCGAGGAGTTAAGGATTAGGAAAGTCAGGCCCGGATGGATAAAGCGATGTGTGCAAGGCTTCCCAGCAGGGAGTTGTCACTAAATCCCTGGGACGGTAACCCCTGCTGCCTTCCACAATCACTTTTCGTACATCTGAATTTTATACGTCAAACTCAGAGTCTAGCAGAACCTTGGCATCCCTTTACAATCACTGAACAGTGCGGGAGACGTGTCGACAGAACCCTTGCTTAGAAAAGACTTCAGTTGTAAATGGAATTTTGGAAAATGGAGGTTCCAGTGAATGGCATTAACATGCAGCTAGCAGAGTGCATGGACCAGTGTGTAAGTGAACCTGAGTATACCCCCAAAGAAGAGAACAGGCTCCCACAAGCTAATCGTGGCTGATAAAGAGAAAAAAATATACAAGAGGGGCAGTTATAAATGCTGAGCAGCGAGCGGTGCCTTCCTCTTTGGGGCCAGATCTGAAGAAACCTTCCCAGGGACTAACACCCTAGCATACAAACTGGAATCACGTAGCCGTGGAAGGAGCCCTTTACACCTGGGCAAATTTACTCTGCTCTTTTCAGCTGCTTCTGAGGGCACCGCTTAGATTCCAGTGGTACCCAGTAGTGAAGGACTATAATACAATCATATGAGTCACAGTAGACTAGAACAGAATATTGTCATTATTTAATAATTCACACACAGCTGGAGCAGGCTAGTTTATGTCACAGAAGTAGGCTATAATATAATATTGTTTTGAAACATTTGAAAAGCAATCAGTATAATCCACAATATTATCAAACTACCAAAAAAAAAAACCTTCTCAGTAGATGTAGAAATGAATTTGAATTTTTTAAAACCCTAATTCCAATACTGATTAAAACCCTGCAGCACACTAGAAATTGAAAGGAAGTTCCTTAGTCTAATAAAGGGCATCTTCTAAAAACCTAAAGTTAACGTCATGGTAAATGGCAGAACTAAATACTTCCCCCTTAAGTTTCAGAACAAAATAAAAGTGTCTGCTTTTACCTTTTCTATTCAGTGTCATACTATAGATTTGAGCCATTGCAATAAAAAATAAAAATAAATAAAAGGCACCTAGTCAGAAAGGAAGGAGTAAAACTGTCTCTATGCATAGAGGCATGGGCAAAAACCCAATGGAATATGCAAATAGTTAGTAGAACTATTAAATGAGGTTAGCAGAGGTCTTTATATTTTAAAAAATCAACTACATATATTAGTAATGAACTATTAAAAATTTAAATTAAAAATCAACACACTTTACAGTAGCATCAAAGATAAAATATTCAGAGAAAAGATGCATAAAACCTATACACTGAAAACTATAAAACATTCTTTTTTTTTTTTTTTAAAGATTTTACTTATTCATTTGACACAGAGAGAGAGAGTGATCACAAGTAGGCAGAGAGGCAGGCAGAGAGAGAGGGGGAAGTAGGCTCCCCACTGAGCGGAGAGCCCCATGCAGGGCTCGATCCCAGGACCAACCCTGAGATCGTGACCTGAGCGAAGGCACAGGCTTTAACCCACTGAGCCACCCAGGCGCCCCTATAAAACATTCTTGAGAGAAATAAAAGAACTAAATAAATGAAGAGATATACACTGTTCTTAGGTTGGAAGACTCGATATTGTTAGAATGCGAAGCCTCCCAAATTGATCTATAGATTCAACACAATCCCAATCAAAATTGTTAAGAACCAAAGAATTTTGGCTTTTTTTTCTTAAAAACGATCCTGCTGATCCTAAACTCATAGGGATATTCAAAAGACCCAGAATAGCCAAACCACTTGGAAAAACAAAAAACAAAGTTGGAAAACGGACACTACCAGATTTCAAGATGTATTAAAAAGTTGCAGTAATCTAAGAGAGTACCTTTAGGGACATGTCGTGAAAGAAGTTGCTGTAGCTGATGTCAAAGAGGTTACTGCCCATGGTCTCCTTAAGGATTTTGGTGTCTGCCTGTCTCATATTCATGGTAGCAATGTCCACAATAGCTACACTGTGGTAGGAGCCAAGACGCCCTTCAACTGATGTATGGATAGAGAAGATGTGGTCCGTATATACAATGGAATATTACTCAGTAGACAAGTAGAACAGAAAAGACCCACATATATAGATGAACAGCTGCTTTTGGCCAAGATATACAGAAGCAATTCAGGGAAAAAAGGAGAGTCTTTTCAACAGATGATACTAGAACAGTTGGATATTCTGATTGGGATAGCCCAGTGATGAGTATTACAGAGGGCACATATTGCATGGAGCACTGGGTGTTATACACAAACAATGAATATGGGAACACTACATCAAAAACTAATGACCTACTGTATGGTGACTAACATAACATAATTTAAAAAATGAACTTTGATCCATGCCTGCAAACAACACATACAGACAAAATGCATGCTAATATTAAGTCAAAATGGATCATAGACCTATTTGTGAAACATAATACCAAAGCACTTTGAGAAGAAAATACGGGGCAAAATGTTTGAGACCCAAATGCATGATCTCCCTTCTGTATCAGTTAGGGGTCAGTTTCAGATTTTTTTTTCAGATTATTTTTTTTAATCATGTGTTATTTTTCCTGCATCTTTGCATACCTAGAAATTTGGTTTTTTCCCCAAATATGTTTATCTCTTCAGTGTTACAAGATTGATTGTTCCTGCACCACACCCAGTGCTCCATGCAATACGTGCCCTCCTCCATACCCACCACCAGGCTCGCCCACCCCCCACCCCCTCCCCTCCAAAACCCTCAGTTTGTTGCTCAGAGTCCACAGTCTTTCCTGGTTCATCGCCCCCTCCGATTTCCCCCCATTCACCCTTCCCTTCCTTCTCACGATGCCCTCCATGATTTTCTTTATACTCCACACGTAAGTGAGACCATAAGATAATTGACTCTCTCCGCTTGACTTATTTCACTCCGCATAATCCCTTCTAGTCCTGTCCATGTTGATACAAAAGTTGGGTATTCATCCTTTCTGATGGAGGCATAATATTCCATTGTATAGATGGACTACATCTTCCTTATCCATTCATCTGTTGAAGGGCATTTTGGTTCTTTCCACAGTTTGGCTATTGTGGCCATGGCTGCTATGAACATTGGGGTCCATGTGGCCCTTCTTTGTACTGCATCTGCTTCTTTGGGGTAAATACCAAGTAGTGCAATTGCAGGGTCATAGGGTAGCTCTATTTTTAATTTCTTGAGGAATCTCCACACTGTTTTCCAAAGTGGCTGCACCATCTTGCATGCCTAGAAATTTATGATTGGATGCTAGACATTATAATTTTAACTTTTTAGATACTAGATATTTTTGTATTCCTGTAAATATTCTCAAGGTATATTATTTTCCATTAAGTTCCTTAGAAACGATTTGCAACTTTAGGGTCTTGCTTTTGGTAGGAAGCTCCAGAGCAATGCTCCGTCTAGGTTTAATATTCCCCACGACTAAGTAAGAGCCATGCACCCAATGCCTTATGAATCGTAAGTCTTTTTGTGGCTGGTGGAAACAGGTGCTCTTCCCAGCCCTGTGTGAACACCGAACACTCTTCCTTGATCATTTAAGGTGATTCTTTCCTTGGCTTCACATAGTATTCTCACATGTATGCACTGATCAGAACTGCTAAATCCTCAAGGGGACCCTCTGAAGATTTCTGGGGTGCTCCCTTTTTGTACAGCTCTCTCCTCTCTGGTACCCTCTCCCACTCACTGTGACCACCTTGGTCTCCCTGGACTTTCAGGTCCCTCTCCTCCACTCAGAGATTTGCTCAAACCCTTTGCCTCAGTTTCCCCTCTCTGCACTGCATCCTGGAAACTCTTTCAAGATCAAGGCAGTGAGCTTCAGCAATCATGCGCACATCTTGTTTGTTTCTGTCCCTCAGGATTCACTATCCATCACTATCTGATATCCAGGGTCATGAAAGGCACTGTTCCATATATTTTGTTTGTTTTTCTGGAGGTTTTAGGGTGGGAGAGTTAATCCACTGCTTGTTTTTGTTTCTTGGGTGGAAGTGGAAGTTCTTCCATTGCTCCTGTTTAATTCCGCAGAAACAATAGTACACAGTGTATACCGTCACTTAAAAGAGGAAGAAATTGAATAACAGACATCTCCAGTGTCTCAGAAACATTAGGGAGACTTGTAAAATAATCATGTCTTGTGTCACCTTTGCACTCAGGACTTCCCTAGGTATGGATAAAACATTTGTAGACTTTGAGGTGTGCCCTTTCAGATAGAATTCAGCCTAGATTCATAAAACAGCAGGGGAAATTTTTCCTTTATCACAGTACCAACAGAAGGAAGGTAGAAGAAGGTACCAGAGTTGACAGAACTGTGCCCACAGTTCAGTTGGTAAATGATGTAGATTTTTGAATGATGATGATAAACCAAAGGATACTGGCAAAGACAGGGGAATGGGGGAGAACCTGACTTTACAGGTGCATGAGAAATCCCTTGGGGCAGAGAATCTTACAATACTTAATTCTGCAATTATGTTTACATAAGATCAGCCATA
Source organism: Nasua narica (assembly GCA_028533885.1). Taxonomy (NCBI): domain Eukaryota; kingdom Metazoa; phylum Chordata; class Mammalia; order Carnivora; family Procyonidae; genus Nasua; species Nasua narica. Next base: position 3,072,751 of record CM052801.1, on the reverse strand, counting down.
TTACAGTGCCCTGAAAATTAGAGAACAGCTTATTTTCAGTGCCTTCCAGGAGTTTGCAAGTATCAGAAAGGGAAGTGATACAGGCATTTTGTGCGTGTAACGTCGCGGTGAATGTTTCTGAATTCCTACCCAGCTGTTCCTGGTTCTGCCCTCACCACTGATATGCACATCTGCCTCTATAGCTATATTTCTGACAATCTGAGCATAAATTCAATGTCCTTAGTAATAAATCATAAAGACATTGTTAAACACACACCTGAGAGTCCCACCCATGAAAGATTAGGTGTGTATAATTTTAAGCAAATTTGCAATCAATGTTTACCTTAGGCGTTCCCAACACAAAGTGTTCACCTTCCGGGTTCATGATACAGAACACACCTTTCCTGGCACTGTTAAGTAAGTGGGATGGGAATATGATAAATAAGGAAGTACAGAGGGCTTAAAGATATTTGGAAGTTGGAGGGGGGACACTGTATTTGTCTTTTGTCCTTGAGGGTTTCCTTTCCTTTCTTTCCTTCCCTTTCCTTCCCTTTCCTTTTTTCTTTTCTTTTCTTTCCTTTTTTCTTTTCTTTTCTTTTCCTTTTTTTTTCTTTTCTTTCTTTTTTCTTTCCAGATTTATTTATTCGACACACAGAGAGAGAGAGAGCCAGAGACCACAAGTTGGGGACACAGCAGAGGGAGAGGGAGAAGCAGGCTCCCCACTGAGGAGGGAGACCAACATGGGGCTCGATCCCAGGACCCTGGGATCATGACCTGAGCCCAAGGCAGATATTTAACCGGCAGAGCCGTCAAGGCGCCCCATCCTTGAGGGTTTGTAGTCTATAACACAAACCCTTCTACCTATTTATATTTCTAGTTTGGGAAACAATAAGATCCCCAGTCCAGGTAGCCCATCATGTTGACTTTCCTGCCTTATGACTTTGCACCAATAACAGCAAGACTAACATTTTCATACAGCTGCCATTGAAACCAAAGGCAGGGCATTACTTTTATAGTAAAAGAGCGCTTATCTGAGCAGAATCCCATTTGCACCTAGAAAAGATGAACGACGGGCAGTGGCAGAAGCAGGAGGCCCTCAGAGCCTCGTCAAACGCCACTGTGTCCTCGAGAACTCTCTCGATATGTTGAAGGTCAGGAGAGGGGCCAGGAAGGCCCAGCCTTGGCAACCTCAAAAGGAACATCATGTGGGATGGCAGTGTGGCTTCTGCTCAGAATGGCTCTGGGCCACTTTCCCTGGCCAGTCCTAGCTGGTGGTATGATTGCACATCCAATTGCTAATACACAGGGATGTGTGTGTTCTCCCGCTCGGGGCTGCATTTTCGGGACTTGGGGTTACCCACTGACTTGGGTTGGCTGGCACCTGGGGATGGACGAAGATGATACCACGCATTCTCATCAGCAGAAAGGCCTTGAGAAGGGCTCCTACAGGAGCAAAAGCACGTCTCTCTTTTACCCTTCTTCAGAGCGTGGCCTTAACATCGTGGTGAAGGCACAGTTCGCTGGCGACAAAGAGCAGTCTAATGTGGAAAGTGGGAGGGAGAATGAGGACGTCACCTAGATCTTCCTAAAGGAAGTGGTACCCGTGTGCGTACCACAGAGGCTCGCTGTTAACATTTAAGTGGGCCTTGCAGGCTGCAACCGTGAGGCTGAAGCCATAGGAGACGTTCTTCCCCTTTCAGGATCCGTGACAGTGGGGAGTGTCTCAAATGGGAGACAAGCGAGAGGGTGAGGTCTGAGTGTTAGGACTGACAACTCGGTGCATCCGGGGAGAATGCCCAAAGGCTTTAGCTGAGGGCAAACTCTGTGTGCATCAGTCGACGGGCTCTTTGTTTGAAAAGGCTGATGAACCATCAGGCTACTCTCATGTGAAGTCGGGCAAGCTTCCTTTCCATCTCAGCTAGGCGTCCCATGCCATTGGAAACCCTCTGTGACATCCAGAGAAGTCTCACAAGTTGGTTTCTTTTTCTCCCAAGTTTATCAAACAGGCATAACCAGTGACGCTCTTATTCCTCCAATATGTCTTGTCAGTATCTGTCCGACATCGAATGATCAGTTGTGCTCAAACCCATCTTCCACCTTCCCAAAACATAGGCTCTCTCCCTCTGTCCATCTCTCTCTCTCTGGCTTTCTTCTTGCCATCCCACGCTGGGGTATTCTTTTCTTTCCCTAAGAATAATTCCTGTATCTCTAAATATTTAAATCTACCCCATCATTCAAGACTTTTTCACATTACATCTGAATTCATTGTCCTAATAAGCATAACAGCCACTACTCGCCTCCGGAAAGTGACCAGATGGACCCATCATCCTTCTTCTAAAGGGAGGGAGGCACAAGAGAAGTCATCTCTTATAAATTGACATTAATCTCCTTTCTGTCTCTTTAAAAATGATTTTACTTATTTCTTTGAGAAGGAGCATGCACGTGGGGAGCCCTGGATGAGCAAAAGGAGAGGGACAGGCAGACTCTCTGCTGAGCTCGATCTCACAACCCTGAGGTCATGACCCTGAGCCGAAATCAAGCTGGACGCTTACCCAACGGAGCCACCCAGGGGCCGTGTCTTTGTCTTTTTCCACTAACTACCATCTCAAGGTGGAAAATGGCCACACTCCCGTTGTGCTCTGTGTTTAAACAAGCCCATTGCCAGAGCAGAAACAAACACACGCGGCCTAGTCTGTAAACGATGGATTTGTGTTTTCTTCGGTTATTCTGCGGCACTTGGTTTTCCCCGAAGTCCTCAGGTACCGAAAATGCGTCTGTTCCTGTTCTCAACATTATCTTTGATTTGTAATACCTGAAGACTTTTAGCCTTGATACACCAAAAGCGTGCTCTCCCTGAGACATTTGGGATTATGACTAAAAGCACAATAATAGAGTTTTTCTTATTTTTAATTATCGACATTTGAAAAGTGATGATCAGAAGGTAGAAATGAATGTTCCACATGGACTCCCGGTACTTTTCTTTTGAGGGAAAAACTGGGCGGGTTCATACCCTGCGGGTTCATCAGGCCTCAGTGTGTGCGAGGCAGGGCGTGTATCAAATAGATCATCCGTAATATCCAATTTTAGGAAAAATGCCAAGAAATCTCAGCTCCCCAGAGAAAATAAAGACTTGCTTTTTGTGCATTTGCGCTGACAGTGAAATGAAGCCTATTTTTACTTCCTATGGTCCCATCAACAAAGGCTGTTTTTTGTTTTGTTTTGTTTTTAAAGATTTTATTTATTTATTTGAGAGAGAAAGAGAGCATGGAGATTTTATTTATTTATTTATTTGAGAGAGAAAGAGAAAAAGAGCATGGAGGAGCAGAGGGAAAGGGAGAAGCAGGCTCCCCGCTAAGCAGGGAGTCCCATGTGGGGCTCAATCCCAGGACTCCAGGATCATGACCTGAGCCAAAGGCAGACCCTTAACCCACTGAGCCCCCCAGGCGCCCCAGCAAAGGCTGTTTTAATGGCAGGCAACACAGGGCTGACGTGCAGTCTGCCCAGCCCCATTGGCCCCTCTGCCCCGGGGGCATGCACGCCCGAGAAAGAGGGTTTGGACAGAATATCCCAGGGAGTCTCAGCAATGGGTTGTATAATGCACCAATGTTATTCTTGAAATAGCCTTCACAATAAGCCCCTTGGGTTACTACTTGTCCCTTGACCCTTCCTGAAGCCCAGTGTGAACAGGGCTCTCCCTGAAAGTGGTTCGTGCGTTGAATCACTCTACAGTCAAGGTTCGGTGCTCCCCTGGAGCGTCGACAAATAACAGTGCATCCCAGACAACATGAAATGAAAACGTCTGGTACTGCTGTCTTTGAACTGGGAAATGATGGAAGCTTTGGGGCGGCAGAGGAAAGCCACATGACCGTCCCACAACACGGGTGTCTGTGGGACCAGCACAGAAGCTGGCTTCTCAACGAGGGGATTTGGCAGTTCAGAGTGAAAGGAGCACCAGGAACCGGAGCCGCACCTTGTCCAGTGTTGGGAAGGCCCCTGAGCGCCGTTCCGTCCCCAGGCATGGCAACCTTGCACCGGGAACAGTGGGTTAGCAGACCCGAGTGTGGGATCGAGTGTGGGATCAGGGCATGCAGGAGGCTCGAGAACCGGTGTCTGAAATACCGTTCTGATTGTGGACTTCGGGAAAGCTCCTGTATTGGAATCCATCCCATATTGATCTGCGTATTGAAATGGGGGAGGGGCGCAGGAAGAGGAGAACTTCTACGTTGTGCCGTCCCATCTGTTTCTTTTGCCAGCTGTATTGAGATATAAAGGGTGTTTACCATGATGTGGCCTGAAGGTGTACAAGGTGATGCTTTGATATATATTGCAAAATAGTGACCCCCGCACCCAGTCACGTAATTACTATTTTGTGTGTGTACGTGATGAGAATATTTAGGATCTACTGTCTTAGCCACGTTCAAGTACGCCGTAATATTGTTAGCCAAAGACACCGTGCTGTACATGATATCCCCAGAACCGTTCATCTTATAACTTAAAGTTTGTACCCTCTGACCAACATTTCCCCAGGTCCCCCTTCTCCCCTAGCCCTTGGCAACCACCGTTCTATTCTCTTTTTCTGCAAGTTTGGCTTTTTTTAGACTCCATGTATAAGTGAGTTCTTATAGGATTTGTCTTTTTCGGTCTGACTGATTTTGCTTAGCATAATGCCCTTAGGTCCATCCATGTTGTCACAAAAGGCAGGATTTCCTTCTTCCTTCTGGCTGAATAATAGTCACACCTGTGCTTCTGCATATCCCGTCTTTATCCATTCATGTGTAGACATTTAGGTTGTTTCCATATGTTGACTACTGTGAATAACGCTGCACTGAACATCAGATGGCAGCTATCTCTTCAATAGCCTGTTTGCATTTCCTGTAGAAATATACCCAGGACTGGAATTCCTGGATCACACGGTCGTTCTGTTTTTAAGTATCTGAGGAACTTCCATACTGGTTTCCAGAGTGACTATCCCAGTTTGCATTCCTACCGACAGTGTAAGAGGGTTTCTTTTTCTCCACATCCTCGCCAACACATCTCTTGTTTTTGATGATGGCTGTTCTAACAGGCGTGAGTTCATATCTCATTATGGTTTTGATTTGCATTTCCCTGATGAACAGTGATGTTGAGCATCTTCTTGTTGGCCTGTTGGCCACATATATGTCTTTGGAATCCCATCTCTTTTCCTGTCCCCACCCACCAAAGGTCTGTGACAGGCTCATGAATGCAAATGCCTACTAGTGGCAGGCGTGGGAGTTACGCAAGCATCTTCAAAGCAGGAGGTTCTAGATTCCGGTATGTACTTCCCTTGACATTCATTCCTGTAGAGCGATGAGCTTGATGTGGATTCCAGTTCACAATGTGGACCACTTTATTTAATTTTTCCCTTCTGAGTACTAAGGAGGGGAAGTGGGGAGTTAGATATATGCTGTGCTACCCCAGAGGATAGAAGTGAGAGCAGTTGATAAAGGCTGTATGGAGGCAGATTTTAATTTAATTGGGAAACACATTTAAAAATTGAGATCAGTTTTCTGTGGAATGTTACAATTTGTTGAATCTTGACTGTGCTTTCCTGGACATATTCTCATGTTCCCGGTCCTCCAGATTGGGTTACTTGCCTCAGGCTTGCTTTAAATGCTTGTCCTTTGTGCTCCATGCCGTTTCTAGAGTGCTCTAGATAAGATGTCTGTCTTTGCGCTGTTTTCCATACGAGGTTGTCAGATTTTTAAGGGCAGATGTCTTACTCATCTTTGTGTTTCTATCATCCAACACGTATTTTGGGTACAGCAGAGCTGCTGAAAGAATAAACGAATCCTTAACTTTAAATAGGAGCTGCACCTTTTAGAGGCAATTTTAATGGTTGAGAGGTAGCGTTTGATGAATTTAAAAATCCTCCTAAATTTTAAGAATCTCTGAGTCTTCTCCCTACCAAACATCATAATACTAACCCGTCATTACCAAATGAGACGCTTTGAACTAACACTCAGTAGATTTGAATGGAATCACTCCTGCTTTCCAATTTCCAAAGGTTCATGTTGTGGCCAGACATTCATGAAATGGCTAGTTTTGGGTACAGATTAGAGCTTAAATATCCTGGAAGAGACCACAGCCAGCATGGCGTTTTAAGCAGCTTAGCTTGCTGGCAACGCGCCACAAAACTCAGAAAACAGGTTATTCCCATGGAAAAAAAAAATCCCCAAATCACTATTAGCAAATTACCACCTTTGTGATAAAACCAACACATGCTTGTTACCCTCATTGTTTTCCTCTTATTTCGTTTCCGGTTCCTGTGCTGTTCTCTTGAAATTTATATTGGATGGGCTGGATCCCACATTCCAAGAGTAGAATTTTTATTTTTTCCTTTTTTTATTTTTTTAAAGATATTTATTTTTTATTTATTCGAGAGAGAGCATGAGTGAGCGGAGGGGTAGAGGGAGAAGCAGACCCCCCACTGAGCAGGGAGCCCAATGCAGGGCTTCATCCCAGGACCCAGGGATTATGACCCGAGTGGAAGGCAGTGCCCAACATTCTGAGTCACGCAGGCCCTCCTCCAGGAGTAGAATTTTTTTTTAAATAATCACTCCATCCTATAGTTTGGAAAATCGTCCCTAATCTCAGCCGTCACTTTACAGGACTGCTGAGTGAGTACCTGTGTAATTCGCTAAGCCAGTTCTCATGACGCAGAGGAAGTTTTTGATATCATCAGCTCACATAATTTATTATCGTATTTTTCCTTTCCTGTGCCTGCATACATCTTGAAAACTAATCAAGAATATGTCTTATGAATTCTACTTTTATTTTAATCTTTAAGGACTTACTGGCATTAATCATTTAATTTATGCCTTCTTGAGAATTCAGTCCCGTTTTACAAAAATGAAGAGAGAATTAAGAGTGAACGATATTCACACGGCAAGGCTGTCTCTCTCTCTCTCTCCCCTCCTCTCCTCCTCCTCGTCGTCTTCCTCCTTCTCTGTCTTCTTTTCTCTCTCTTCCTTCTCTGTGAGGCATTTCTGTCTTCACAAATGATCTTTCCCCATGTTGCTGAACACAGAACACTTTCAACATAAAAGAATGTCTTTGAGATAAACAGAGGAGATGATGTTGAAGACGCTTTAGGAGCACGTCTCCTTCTGTGGCAGAATCTCTGTGTCCAGGGGCCACCTCTTTGTGGGGAGGAATCAGCAAGAAAGCTCCATCGTGTGCTCAGGGCTGAATGGCTACCGTCGGTTTTCTTCAACAAGGAGCATTTGCTGCCGCAACTTTGCACACATCCTCTGCACTCACCCCTTGGTCTGCCTCTCCAGGTCGGTGGTCACCTCCACAGGAGGAACTCCCGCTGGGCTCAGCAGCTTGTCTGCCTCTCACTCCAGGAGGCGGCATGGCTATCCTGGGATGCTCGGGAACCAGCCTCCGCCATGAGCCCTGGTGGTTCTCATGGAGCAAAGTGGATCTCTGTAAAGACAGAGCTATCAGGAACATGTGTCCAGGGGCTAAAGATATGAGGTTTTAGAAGAGAAATACTTGTCAGTTTCCCAAGATAAAATCTCCAGAGCTTGCTAAGAATATTTATGGAGCAGCTAACTGCCAGAAGCTCAAAGCTTTTTTCTCATATAATCACATAACGGCTGGCATCAAAACATTACTCTGAAATGGCCAAGGGGTGTCTATTATCCGGTTTTCCCACAAAGGAAACCAAGATAAAAGGTTTAAGTGGTTTTGCCCAGAGGGACAGAGAAGAATTAGAGGTAGTATCAGAAATAGAGGAGATTCGCTCAATTTATACTCTAGACTGTGTTATATCATACAACTTTGTGAAATAAATAAATGCTTTGATATGAATATTTTATTGCAGAAATCACACACATGAACTTCTATTCTCCAATTGGTGGAGTATGCTTGATATCTCAATCTTCCTTTTCAAAACCCAAATTACCTGAATGAAAATATCTGTATTCTAGTCCTAACGTTAATCTTCCTATAAGCCACAGATCCACATGGGAAACCACACCAGTCGGCTCTTTCTTTTGGATATCTTTCCCAGAAGGTAGCTCCTTATGTCCTTTCTTTTGAAATCTTGAGTTTGGTTTCTGAGCCCTTGGAGGATCAGAAACACCACTCTTGACAGGATTAGAAAGCGAATGAGCAAATGCACAGTTAGGACAGTTAGGGGGAGTGGCCTGCCTCCTGCCCTGTGCCCCCCATAGGTCCCCTCCCTCACCATTCCCAAGTTTCGATGTGATAGAAAGTCTCCTGCTGACGGAGGAAGGGTGATGATGGCCATGAGGGGAAGCATTCATCACTGGAGAAAACAATGTCTGAGAAACTGTGCTTTCAGTTATGACAGTTAAAGGAAGGAAGGATGAAGAGAAGGAGGGAGAAGGGAAGAAAGGCAGGAAGGAACGGATGGAGGGACAGAGGGAGGAAGAGGGAGGGAGCCAGACAACAACGTTGCTAGGTACTGTGCGTCCAACAGTAATAATACTGTCTCTGTCAGGTAGCTGTTGAGTATCTCCCATGCCAGACACAATGGTCAAAAAGCTCTTTCGCATTGGCCATCCTCCATCAATATTTTGAATCCCTGAAACAAAATCCAAAAACCAAGCAGTTTACTCCTTAATTGATGTTCATGATCTCATCAAGAGAAGATGCTCTTTCACACACAGTGGAACTGGAGGGAAATAAAGATTTTGAAAGAAAATCAGGCCGTAGGTCTCACTATTGTGAGGATGTCCTCAGTGTCTGCCTACCCTTGGCATGGTCTCCAGTGGCATTCTTACAAACAAGACAGAGAAATGCTTTCAGTGCCTGTACAATCATGTTAATTAATAACCGTGTTAACAACCAAACCCAAAGGGCTTTTTCTGACTAGGCTATGGTCAACCTAGTGAGAAGTTTCCAATGAAGAGTCTTCAAAACCAGGCTTGAAAGACCTGATAATGGTTCCGGTGCTAAGGATTGGCATTGGCTTTGTTGAAAACATTCGGTCGGATTTGATTCTGGATCCCCTGTAACGATAGCACTCACGCTCCTGGACTGGGGTTTGGTTTACTGAATGAAACAGAGGTTTGGTTAGCAGTCCGTCATCCTACCACCATGACAGGGTGCCAGGGAAGAGAGCGTGCTCACGTGGCCGGACGACGGTTGGCTTCGTGTTTGGCTGCACACCACTCCGCCATGCAGAAATTTAGAAAGCCCCTCATGTCCAGGTCCCACCACAAAGCATTAGGTCAGAGTCTTGATTTAGGGGACCCAGCCTCAGGAGCATTAACGAAGGTAGTTTTCAGTGTAGGGGTTCTAGGTTTGAGATACTGATGCAAAGTCTCTGCTTTTAGTTTCCATCAGCTTACAGCCATCCACATCCAAGTGAATAAGATAACAGCTATTTTTCCTCGGCTGGTATGAGACTCTACACATTGTTGACAGAGCAATGCGTCCCATTTAAGAGGTTTCATTGGACGGGACCTAATGATTGTCCCTTGAATTCAAACCTCGAGGTACAGAATCCACACTGGGGGTCTGTGGCTTGCCAGCAGCATCCACAGCATGGCATGCAAACAAAATGGTGGAGAGTCTTGGTGATCAAATCTTAGGAAGAGTGGTTGAAGAAATGGAGAATGTTGGTCTTTGGGGATGGGGAGATTTGTGTGGGATGACTGTCCTGAACACGGGAAGGGTGCCTCATGAACCAGAGGTGGATTCGTCTTCTCGCACTCTTGTATGTGTGATACATACATCCATGTATGGGCATCTTGACTAGTTTGCTGATTGCTCTAAAAATGCCAATGGGTCCTCACCAAATTGTCTTCAGCGATCGTTCCAGGGGATAGGTGGCTGGAAACAATTCATATTCACCTTTTATCTTCCCTGTTTGGGGACCCAAGAGAAGGGGGGCAGGAAGGACAAAATTCAATATGATTTTATTCATTATCCCAAATATTTGAGCCTCCATATGAAGACATGTTAAAATTTGACCTTGGGACATGCAGGGGTTAAAATTCTTTTAGCTTGAATTCTACACATCTAGAATGTCTTCTTTTCTTAAAAGAAAAACAACCTTGGATATTGTTCTTGCCCACCCCAAATAAATGTCAAAACAGACAGAGCTTGCTCATGTGTAAGTCCCGTCCAAAGTGGGTAATGTCACCATACCAGTGACATTCCTAACAACAAGGTTAATTGTATGCTCACTTTAGTTCTTCATCACACAGTGACTTGCTAGAATAATTCTTTTGTGTGTGTGGGGGGGGAGTCTATTGCATGCAGTCTTTCCATCTGTCTGTATGGCCACGGAATTAACTGGTCTCTTCTATACACTGAAAATAATACTGTCTATATTGGACTTATCCTTAACTGGTGGGTGAGGCACATTTTCTTCAAACTCGCTTTGCTTTGTGTTTTTACAGAGACAATAAAAACATTCCTTTGACATCCTAAGTATCTTCTCAACCTGGATTACACTCCCTGCTTTCCCCAAATTCTCAAAATTATCTCATGTCCTACGTGACTTATGATCATGACTCTGTATTCTTTTGAGTCTTAGCAAGAATGTTCAGATGCCCTTCCACTAACAAAAGTCCTTCCACTGCCAACTCCAGAGATATTTGATGCCCAACATTTACATAATACAATATTTTCATTTCCACCTGTGTCAGGTATTGGTTGAATAGTCTAAGTATTATCCTTGGCTTTGAGTTTTTCTGAACTTTTTTCACAGGTGATACAAGTTCCTACTTTTCTTTATTAGAGAAGATATGATTTTATAAAAGCCTCTGTATCCTTGTTTTCAAAAACTCCTATTTCTTCTTCTACCTCTCAACAACTTCATGGTCTCATACGTTAAAAACATGTAAATAGTTAAATAATGATTTTTTTTCTTGACCTGACTGGTGTCGGGCTACATTGCAAACCCCCAATAAATTTCAAATAGTTGTATTCCTTCTTAATTATTCATGCTCACTGCCCTACCTGTTATCCTCAGTATTTCCTGACCGCAATGCCACATTATTTGGTCAAAAGCCTTTAAATGTGAGAATTTGGGGGGGGGGGTTCATTTTGAGGCATGGGTTTATTTTATTTCATTTCAAAGCATGGCTTATGGTGAAGACAAAACCACATCTCAATGATGCTTATGCTTATGTCCCTTTTAGTTACTTCGAGCACAGACTTTGTAAGAATGGCATTACGTATAAAGTAGTTAAGTAAGCATTTTCTACCTCCAGTGAAAATTGCTTTTAATGCCAGCAGCCTGAGGTGTTGAAAAAGGATGTTCTGTGCCTTTCAAGTAGCCACCTGCTACTGATCACAGGCGAGGGACGACCGAATCCTGAGGGTTTCCAATCTTCCAAGCATCATATAAGTGTGTGAATGGTACCTGCATGAAATGTATCTCGTTTCGGCATCAGATAAGACAGCATATACTTGGTTTAGAAGTGACTCACTCCCTCCACATTGTATTCAAAACAGAGGGCTTTATTCTTTCTTGTTTCTTTGGTTAGCATCAAAACTTCATCATACATAATATAGCTCTTGTGTACCTATTAGACTTTGGCATTTGGATGGTCTTCTTGGGGCTTCAAAGATCACCATTAATTAATGCGAAAAATCCCCCAAATCCTTTTACGTTGGATAGCTCCATAATGACCTTCATTGAATCCAGGAGGGAGATTAACGAACTAATCCTGAAGTCTGTGTCAAAGTCAGTCACAAAGCTGGCATCAGACGTTGGGCCTCCGTGTCTGCTTCTATGCCAAACGATTTGCCTGCGAGGGAAGCATGAGGCCCAACGTTAGCTAAGCCACCGCTTGCCGTGCTCCCGCGGCTGCGTCTGCTGAAAGTCCTGGGGGTTGGGCAGCAAAGGTAGGATCTCCAGAGATGCCTCATCGCTGCGAAGATAACTAAGTAAGGAGAAGAAGGTGACCCAGTAGGTGTTGACCTTCACAGCCCTGGGTGTTGACCCCAGTGCCTGGCGTGAGTCATAAATGCTGAGCCAGCTTAGTAGTGTGTGTCTGCAGTGTTGGGTTTTCTGTGCATTAGCTCATTTAACCCGGAAACTGAGGGATAGTGTGGGGAAACTGAGGCACGCCGTTACGTAACAGAGCTAGGATCTGAACCTCAGGTTCTGGAGCTTTCTGTCTTGATGCTTTTTCTCTACTTTTCTGCTGGCCTATTCCTTGAAGGTGACGCGTGGCATGTTTAGCATCACCTCTCCCCAGTTGAAGGCCCCACTTCTCCATGCAGCCTGCTCCTGTGTCTCTCACCTGTAGAGCCTTCTCACGGGCATTCGACAGAAATTCCTGAGTTGGAGAGCACTTCGGACATACTCTTGCCCTCAGACCCTCCCTGGCTTCAGACGAAACCCACAGGACATCTTCTTGGACAGAGCACGCAAACCCATCTGAGCCACGATCGGAATTGGACTCACATTCTCAGATTTAATGCCTGATATGGCTTTTCATGAGGTCAGTGACCCAGCCTTCCAGAAGCATCACTAGTATTCCAAGATTGCCTAACTCAACAACAAAAAAAGTGAACAATTCAAGTAAAAAAAAAAAAAAAAAACAGGCAAGGGCCTTGAAGAGACATCTATCTGAAGAAAATACACAATGGCTAGCAAGCCCATGAGAATGTGCTCAACGTCTTTTAGTGAAATGCAAATCAAAACCACCAATGAGATACCAACTCACACCTAACTGGTGAAAATCAAATGAAACAACAAACAAACAAATCCAGAAAGCAATGAGTGTTGCAGAGGATGGGAAGAAATTGGAACCCTTGTGCACTGTTGGTGGGAATGTACAGTGGTGCATGTGCTGTGGAAAATAATTTGGCAGTTCCTCAAAACATGGAAATATAACTACCATACGATGTAGAAATTCTACTTCTGCGTTTGTCCCCCCAAACAATGGAAAGCAAAGTTTCAAAGAGAAAGTCCCATGCTCGTGTTCATAGCAGAGCTATTCATGATAACCAAAGATGGAATCGACCCCAGCGTCCCATCAGTGGGTGAATGGGTAAGCAAAATGACACGTATATACACCGTCGAATACTTACAGCCTTAAAAACGAAGGACATTCTGACGCCCGCTATAATACTGATGAACCTTGAAGACATTACACTAAGTGAAATAAGCTAACCTCCCCCAAATACACTGTATCATTCCACTTATATGAGGTACTTGGAGTAGTCAAATGTATACAGATAGAAAGCAGAAGGGTGATTTGAGGGGCTGGGGGCAGGGGGAAAGGGAGTTTTTTAATGGGTACAGAGTTTTAGTTTGGTAGGATGAAAGAAGTTCTGGAAATGGATGGCGGTGAGGGTTGCACAACAGTGTGAACATACTTAATACTTCTGCTCTTTTACCACAATTAAAGAAAATAAGATTGCCTCGCTTCTGTGCCTCTACCCATTCTGACCTAGTTTCTTCCTTTGGTGCTCTTCCTTTTAAAATCCTACCAACCCCTAAAAGTCTGGTTCAGATATTGCCGCCTCTGTGAAATCTTCCTTTTTGCAAACAGTTGAATCGAACATTGCTTTCTCTCGGTGGCCACCACAGTTTATTTAGCTTTTGATCTCTCGATGCAAAAGCTTGTGTATGATTACTTAGCGCTGGTCCGTGCAGGTCGCCCTGGTTCCCCGCCTGAGGCCCCAGCAAGACCGTAAAGCTCATGGGGATTAGTCTTCACATTCTCCACTCTGTACCTCAGACGGTGACATACATAATAATTCTCAAATTGAATCATTTGACAGCTCTTCTGCCTTTTTTTCTCTCTTTACCAGAACTTCAGGGAAGATACTGGAATTGTGTGCAATGCTTAAGAGATTTTGCATTCCTTCAGTGCTTGGCCACATATGGTCTTCCGTTGAGCAATTTAAATTTGGCGGAAAGACCTCAGAGTGGCACAAAACTCTTTGAATGAATCGAGATAAGTTCCTTTCTGCAGAAGGAACTTAATGACCTCTTAATACCACTTCCGTGCCCTCATCTTTAAATAACATTTCTAGCAATAATTCCATTTTCCACATGCATAGCAGAAGATCTGCATATCATCCAAATATAAAATCACTGTTTTTCTAATATTATTAGGTCTCTGTTTAGCGTGCACTAATGGCTCTGTCAGGGGAATGGATTGAAATGTATGGTGTATTCAACCAAATAAAAGACAAACCTTTATTTATGATCTTTCTGTGATGCTAAGTTATACAAGTTTTTTAGGCAATTGTGAAAAATGAGTTAAATGTTAGGGATGGACAAAGAACTTCATATTGGTCTTTGTTTATTAATTGTTGTCATCTCGAAGAGTCTTCTCAGTCATCCTGCCTGGCTCCCACTTGATAGATCGGCTCATAGTATGTATGTATCGTGCTATTGTTCTGCTATTTGAAAAAGTGATTTTCAAGAATTATTGAAAAATCTCCTTTTCTCTTAGTTTTTTTCCCACCGCTCTATGACTTTTTAAAGGAAATTGGTTCCGTTCTTCCAATAGATGAGCATGAATGTCCTGCATTTCCCTCCTGCTGTTTCCTGATGTTTTAAGCTGCACGTACTCATTTTCAAATGGATCCAAGGAAACTCCTTGTGCCCAGACCCGCCATATACCCAAGCTCATCTTCACCATCTTGCAATGTTTCTCTTCGATGTGTCGAAGTTTCTCTTCATTCCCTAGCTTTGTGTTGTGTACTCCTGGTATCCACGAGAGATGTGAGTTGCTGACTTGGCTCATTTGCAGAGGTGTTCTCTTTGTAAATTCCACGACTGTCTGTCCTCCATGCTTGCCTCTCCCTTGGAGCACATGGCGAGTTTGCTTTCAGTCAGCCCTTCTGTACCTTCATTGCCGGTGCAATTGGACCCCGCCCAAGGTGAACATTCTCTAGACTTCTTGGGACATAAAAGAGTCCTGCCACTGTTGGTCAGTGAAACTGAGTTCCTTCATGGCAGTCTTTAGCCACCGAGGGGGAAGTATTAGAAACTCAGTCCTTCGGCACAAAATACATAAGTGGAAATACTGGTATTTCAGGCTGACTGGATCACCTGTCACTCCTTAAAATTGGTGGTAGTTTTCTTCTTGTTCATATAACTTTCTCTGGAATCACGGTGATTGTTCTAAGCTTGTGTGTGTGTGTATGTATATGTGTTCTAAGCTTTGAGGTAATAACACGTGTGTGAAGGTGGAGTCATTTCAGATATTTGGTTGGATTATATGCCTTTCCTTTGCCCCCCACCAAAAATGGATGTATTTGATGTTGAAAATATTAATATTTATAGAGTGACTATAATTTATCATCAAAATCAGGACAAGTAGAGAGTGAAAGGCATTTTTCATAATTAGCAGAACGGCAGGGATAAAGCAGTATGCATCCTGGCAAACCAGTCCGGAGAGTTTCCCTAGCTGTGAATGCCCTAACTCAGCTCCCTGGAGACCAATTTCTAGCTAGTCTGACTGAAGGAGCGGAAAAAGTCGTAACACGTTATGGAGAAAAGAAGCCATAAATCTTGACTATAATGACTATATCTCTGGGGGCGTGCCAAAACTCTGCTTGCAAATAAAATTTTTGATTTGCTCTCCCCATCCTATAAAGTTAGTTGAGTCCCATTTCAACCAGTAGAAAAATCAAAATGCAAGAATCAACACAAGAATAAGGACAGCATCCATCCCTTCATTCATTCCTTCTTGTGCAAACATGGCACTCCCTCCTTATCTCCTACGTGTTCCCAGTCAAGACAGCCAGAAACATGAGCCAGCAATCACAGTATGCCGTGACGAGATTCGTGGTGCAGCTACGCCCCATGGGCTGCGCCTGCTTTACACCCGTGTTTGTGGGCATTCGTCACAGCAGTAGTAGGTCGCTGATACAGGCTTGGTGGAAGCTTCTCAGGAGATCTGTGCTTTGCAGACCACAGAGATGGGCCAGATAAAAAACAGGCAGGAGCCCCAGGAGGACCCAGCAGGGGCGTCTGCCCAAACAGAGTGGAGAACACAGACACTGAGACGGTAGAGCAAGCAGGCGGCCATCATACTACGGAAGTCAGAAACCTACAGCCTTCCACAAAACCTTTACTAAGTGACGAGGATAGAGAGCCCAGGATTAAAAAAACCATTGACCGCAACACAGCGGCTTCCCCGTGGGAGAATTCCCCCCGGGTTCATAAATAATTGTGACTAGTTTTGCTTTCAAGGAGCCTTTAGAAATCTGAGATCTGCATATACACACACACTCATATATATATATGATATATATATATCATATATATCGTATTTGGCTAGAGTTAAATAGCTGACAGTCTAATGATAAACCCCATCACGTATTTCATTGTCTCGTTACATGTTCCTCATCGGAAAACGGGGACAATCCCCCCTATAATATCTGCATCCTAAGCTTTGTTGAGAATTAATAGTTTGGCACCTAGGCACTCAACAAATAAGGACTATTTCCTTATTACTTACACTTAACAAAGAGAAGAACCACGTCTGCGGAGGGAATACGAGAAAGGATGGTTCAGTCATCTTTGCTCTTAGAATCGTCGTTGAGTGGCAGTGCTCAAACGCACAGCCACAGAGAGGGATTACGGACCGTTAGTATAGTTTTCCACTCTTGAATGGGCGAAAGTGCAGGGTGGAACGTTGGCTCGTCCTCTTGAACCCAACAACTGTTTTTAGGGTGTCTTCAGCACTCTGCACACCGGTCTGAGACACAAATGGGGCACTGAGTTCCTACAGTCTGGATAATCCCAATCTATGTGAAAAGAGACACATGCAAAGAAAAGAATGTCTAGTCATTTATTTTTCATTACTCCAATCATTCACTGTCACTAAAAAAGCTAGGACATCATGCAAAACAACAAACTACCAGTAACTGGACCGTGCGGACACAATTACTATTAACAGTGTGGATATTTTTGAAATCTTCCTGGAGTCTTCAGCCTCCCCGTAAATCCTCTCATCCCTGCCTACCTCCCTTATCCTCCTTTCAAAAATTCCTGCAGACCTGTGCCCGCTGCCTGGGGCAGACAAATACAAAAGAATGGCATGTAGAGACAAAAAAATCCTTCCTTTGCTTTTCAGAACCCTGAAAGCATCAGGGATCTGGACCATTAAGAACATAAAAAGTATTTCAGATCAACCGACGTGAACATCAAAAAAAGTAAAGGAATTTCTTGGTCAAATAAAGAGGCACTTAACGTTGTCTTCTAGGTTTTTTTTTTTAATCATTTCCCTTTAAACTTTTTATATTAAATATTGAACCCTTGCAAAAGCATATATAACAGATGATTAGGGAATAGGGGAGAACAACATATTGGCTAGCTGTACCCACCACCTTAGAGCACAGAAGGTTGCCAGCAGCTCCATCGCCTTGATGTACCCATTCCTAAATTCCACCCTGCTCTCTCTACAGCCTATTAACAGTCTCCCCCCATTTTGTGTTTTTATTCATTCCCTGGCCCTTCTTTATAATTTTACCAACTATGGAAAGGATATAGAGCCGAAATGTTGAATACGTATCCTTCCTACCGTTTGGCCTCCAAATACCCTTTTTAAATACTAGGAGACACTTATCACCTTCAAAAAATATAATAACCTCCCATGACTTTTGCTGAATGGGATTCAAGGTGAGATTCAACAGAATCTAAATTCCAGTCTTCACCCAAATCCCACGTGTTGCTCAAATACTGGTGGGCAAATGAAAGGATATGTGGGAATTGCTTCGACATAACCCAGGAGTGAGGGAGGGAGGGATGAATAGAAGTGCAGGTGCAACGAGATGGGCCAGCCGTTGAGAATGGTTGAGCTCAGTGGTCGGTAGTATATGGCGGTCATTGTGATTAGTTCTCTACACTCTACATGTTCCATGTTCTTCATTTGAAGAGGTTTAAGGGAAAAAAAACCCTAGTTTTTAAAATTGGCATGTGAGGTGCTTAAGTGTCCAACGCTTGCTTTCAGCTCGGTCATGATCTCAGGGTTGTGAGGTCGAGCCCCATTCCGACTCAGCGCTGGGTGTGCTGCCTGCTTGAGATTCTCTCTCTCCCCTTCTGGCCCTCCTCTCTCTCTCTCTCTCCTCTCAAAATTAATAAAATAAAATAATAAAATGGGCATGTGCGTAATGAAACTTTATACACTTATTGTCGTTGCTGGCCTGCTGATAACGGCTCATTATTGTGATTACTCCCATATTCCTACATGACCAGCAGAAATAGCATTTTTGAGTGCAATTGTTAATATAGAAACATATACAGAGTTTCACCACAGGGGCCTTCCCTGAAAATACCTCGTGTTCGGAGAGTGAGAAATCAGTATACAGCCTCTCCGTTAACTCGTGAATGCCGAACTCTACTACAGACCGAGTTCATTGTTCCCTGTATTCTAAGGAAAAACTATCTCAAAACCCATCCCTTCATATGTTTTATTTCCTTGAGCTGCCTCAGGAAGCATTATTCCCGCCCACCATTTTATAGAATGAACATAGAAATAGAGACTATGGAAAACCAGGGTCACGAAACATGGTTGCCTTTTCTCAAATCCTCAACTTAATAAAAGGAAAACAAACAAACAAAAAAAGCCAAGGGTGAGACCCAAGTCTTCAGGCTACATTTCTCCAGTCACCTATTCATTGCCCAAGGCTTTGAGTACCGTCCATGTGCCAGGAGGGATAAACGGTGCAGACTAAAGTCCAGGCCCTCGGGGGGAACAGACAAGGGGCAGCATGGTGCCCAACCACACGAGTCAGCAGTTCCGCTCCTAGTTGGAGGCTCAGGAGAAATGAACCACAGACACGAAAGAAACGTGTGCATGGTGTTCACAGCAGCACGATTCCCAATATCGGAAAGGCGGAAACCACCCGGATGTCTGTGAATCCATGAATGCATAAACCAACTGGGGTCTGTCCACAGAATGGAACGTTATTCGGCCCTAAAAAGAAAGGAAATACGGACACATGCCACAACGTGGATGAACTTTGAAAACGTCCTGCTGCGGAAAAGAAGCCAGTCACCGAAGAACGCAGACTGTATACCTGTATTTATTTCAAATGTCCACAGGGGGCAGGCGCACAGAGAGAGAAATTATACCCGTAGCTTTCTCGGGCTGCAGGTGTAGACGGATTGGGCATGGGCGTGATGGCCGCGGGATGCAGGCTTCCTTGGTGCGATGATGAAAACGTTCTGAGATGGACTGTGGTGATTCTTGCACAATTCTGTGAACACACCGAAAGCCACTGAGTTGTGTGCTGTGTGCATTACATCTTAACAAAGCTGTTAATTTAAAAAAAGAAGAAGAAAAAGAGAAAATATACGGGCCATGATGAGTGTGCCACACAGAAAATTTAACGGGCAGGTGTTGAAGGCGTGCCAGTGGGGTTAAATTTTAGTACGGGCCTACCCCACATTCTCTAGATTCCTATAAATAAGTAAATCTTAAAAGATTTTTTGAATCAGAGTCAACTAATGACATGCCCGGAGGTACCCACTGCCCTCCTGCTACATTAATTAAATTGTATCACCACGGGCTTAAAAAACATCCAAATGATTTTTGGCCCCAGGAAACCCAGGGTCTGACCAAGAGAACACTGCTAGAAACCCACGGGAGGATCCCGCCTCAGGGATAAGAATTCTATCTGAACACTAATTGGGTTTCACACAATGTGCTCACCCCGGGGCTCTGCTTTGCAGGCATAATCTTGAACAAAAATTGGGTGGTTTAAAAGCAACAGACCCACTGAATCCACTGAGTCAAGAAATCAGTGCCTTTCTGGCCATTCTGTCATTTCTATGTATCATCACTTCTGGCCATAATAGGGTCAGAGTTCTTAAAAATGAGTACACTTGGTCTGTGTCCAAGTTCTGTTACTAAAGAGTGCCATTGGGTTTGTCCAAAGCCTTCAGAAAGTTTTCCCCAGGATGGCCAGTCCGGAGGCAGCCTCTTGCCCCATAAAGATTCTCGGAGTGCCCACCTTCCTTAAGCCACGAAGCAGCCCCCCGCTACAAGCTGACCTCGGCCTGTCTGCCCATGTGCACTGGGGTCTTGCCTCTACAGTGCACCTGCTGCCTCGAGCCTTGGACAGTCCAGGTGTCCAGTGCCCCTCTCACCAGCTCCAGATTCGTGGCGGCAAAAACCCCTAGGGGATTACAACTGCCTCTTGAGTCCCTACAGGACAGACAGACTTGGCCGTGTACAGTTATAAGATCTAATAAATTGTATCCCGAAGAAGGGACGCCCTTGAAAGCATTTTAAAGGCACAACTTGACGACGAAGTAGAAAAGTCAGGAAGTTGCCGAGGGCTCTGGTCTGACCTTTCCTTGCACTTTTTGCTATTTCTGTGGTTACATTTGGCTCTGAATTTAGAGTCCTCTCTGGGGCTTCCAAGGAAACGTACATCCTGGATAGCTGCCAGCCCTAGTGGGTGATAAAGACTAGCAAATATGAAATATAGATTTAGAGGTGTCAGAAGAAAATAAATTGGGTTCACATCATATTTTCTTCTGAATTTGAATGTCCCGAAAGCAGAATTTCATTTCCAGTCTCAGACCCGAGGCAGAGATGGCCTGTTGAGCCCCTGTGAATCAAAAAGTTTGCACACAACCTACTCCTCCAGCTGCAAAGACCCCCGTCTCATCTGTTCTCCCACCAAAATAAAATTAAAGTCTGGGACGTCTGCTCTGGGGTGGTCAGTACTTATGTGGGAAACTTTAGAAAACTGGAAATCACCAACAAAGAGCATAAAATGTGTGACCATCATTTGCATAAGATGTGATGGATTCGGCCAGGACAGAGAGAGAAGGCCCAGGAGGCATGCATTAAGAGAGTCTTCCAAGAAAAATGCAAAATCCGGCATGCTTGGAGGCAGCAGAGGAAGGAGTGTAGATTAGAAATACCATAGCCACAAGAAGAATGGGTACTTGTCTTCCTAAATAACATCAGTATCATCAAGGAGCATTAACCATCAAATTAGGAAGGAGACCCCATAAGGAAACCAGGTACACGTGATGGAAATGAAAGATGCAGGGTTTCATTTTCTAACTAGTGTTGATTATGTGAATTTCTTTTAACATCCCTGGGCTCTCCTTGCAAAAGAAGACAGTTAATACGTACTTCTCGGGGTTGTTGGATTGACAAGTTAAATATGTGACAGAAACTCAGAGAAACCACTTCATAGCATAAATTGAGTATCACGACCCATGGCAAATGTTGTCGATGGGGCTCGGCACACTATGCCCACGGGCCCAACGTCATGTACCATCTGTAAAGGAAGTTTCATTGGAGCACCATTATGCCCGTTCAATATGTATCATCCACTGGTGTGTTCCTGCTATAGCTACAGAATTGATTAGTTGAAATAGCAACCATATGGCCCCCAAAGCTGAATATATTTGCTATCTGACCCCTTACAGCAAAAGCTTGCTGACCCCTGGCCTAGAACATCAATTTATCGTTCACTTGGGAACAGAAATAAGCGTCAATTTATTGATCATCTGTTGTGTCTGCTCACAGATGATTTCATTTACTCTTACAAGCTAGCTGTTGGTATCTTCACTTTATTTTGGGGAAAAGGGATGCACTTGGGTGTCATTTCCCCAAAGTCACATAATGGAAACCAGCAGAGCCAAAATCCTGATTTCAAAGTCAAGTGTATACCGTTTCTCAGTGGCGTTTTTATTTTATTTTATTCCTTTTTTTTTTTTTTTTTTTTTTTTACAGAGAGAGAGCACGCACGAGCAGGGTGAGGAGGGGTAAAGGGAGAGGAAAGAGAGAGAATCTTAAGCAGGCTTCATGCCCAGTGTAGAGCCTGACACGGGGCTCGATCCCATGACCCGAGATCATGACCTTAGCTGAAATCAAGAGTTAGGCGCTTAACTGACTGAGCCACCCAGGCACCCTCCTGGCATTTTTATTAAAAACAAACAAACAAACAAACACTTAAGGATACAATGCAGGAGGAGAAAAATAAAAACCATCAATTAAATAGAGATTATTCAGGCCCTTGATGGAAGATGACATACCAATGAAGAGAAGCATCCAGACTTTGGTGGTGGTTTCCTTCAGGGTTGCAGAAATCCCTGTCGAGTCTCCAATTTCCTCCAGGATTCAGGGCAGACAGGCAAAGGAGGGTTTTGGTGTGTTAGTCTTTGCTCATCTTTTCAACTGCACTTCCTGCCTCACCCAACTATGCACCTTAAAATTTGCTAACGCCCAGTGAAACGGGGTTCTCCTCTCAACTCACACCCTAAACTCACCCATAGACACACATGGTATTTCCCATACGTGTGCTTTCTTCCTCTGAGAAATGCATAGGCAGGGGTCTACCTCCTGAACCCTCCCAGGAGTCACTTCTTCAGGAGCCCCGCTCCAGCCCCAGATTCAACCCAACACTCCCTTCTGGGCTCTCGGTGCATTCTGTATGGTATCCGTACATTGAACACACCTGTCTATTGGCCCATCTATCCCCACTGCTCTGGGGCACTTTGAAAATGAGGACCATGTCTTTTCTTAGCATGTGGTGCCCAGCTCAGTCTCTAGTTCAGCAAAAAATCACTTACTGAGACCCACCTTTGCAAGTGTCTCATCAAAGAATAGATAATTCTGAAAAGAGGAATCAATAAAGTTAAGTTGCAATTGCCAATCTATCTCTTCCATCCAAAGGGCACTAGTTATGGTTTGACTCTACTCCTAGTCTTCTCTTAACTGCCACGAACACCTCCATCAGGACAAGAGGAGAGCTTTCCGAGTTCCACAGCGGGGCGGGAGGGTCCTCTTCTCAGCAGCTGAGGGGATAGTGAGGAGGAGGCAGAGGGAGAGCTCACCTCATTGGAAATGCCACTGCCTCTGGGGCAAGGGATTGCAGAGAGAGCTTGTCCTACTGAAGTCGTGAGGTTAGAAAAATCAGAATTGGTCTACCTCCAAAAAAGGGTGGATAGTCATGTGGGAGAAATGGCTGTCTCAGGCTCTTGAGCACCGAGTATGCAGAATATAAGAGTCGACGCAAGAGTAGAAATCTTTGCTCGTTACTAAATCCTGCCTTAGGGACACTATAGATGGAAAGTAGATGATGCACTTATCAAGACCATGCTGGTCGTTCCTTATTCACATGGGAGCAAGCCTCTACTTTCCGTGTTTGGCTTTTCTCTGTTCTGCTTTGCAGCCATAGATTTCAGGCTTGGGTTTGTGGCATTGCTTAAATTTCATGAGTCCCTCACCTTTGTGACATAATACTTCTTCAGCACACAGCTTGCCAGTATACTCTTCCCCCCAAGGAAAATCTTCTTCTCTCCGACTCCCACACGTGGTGCTGGTTACACGCTGGCCCTTGACTATCCAGGTGACCACACAAAACCCAATCACTTGCACTCAAGTTTTGGTATCTGTCTTTTAAGAATTTTTTCTCGCCTGCCCTGCTGGCAAGTATCTCGTCCGTGACTGTTAAAATCAGCTGCTTAGATAAGCTTCCGTGGCCCATTATTTCCACCATGTATCTGATACATTTAAAAAAATCATTTAAAATGGAAAAAGTGTGTGACAAAAATATTCTATTGATACTATCTTCTGGGAAGAGAGGAATTTGAGACGGTGGTAAATAAACATAAAGAAAGGACATCTTTGCGAAAACAGAAAGATGTTCATCACCGAGGAACATAAAGTCTCTTCATGCATTGGATTTACCTAAATGTCCCATTTATGCTAATGAGACACATTATGTTTTATTCTTACTTGGAGGCAAAATGGAAGTTTGAGTAGCTGCCAAGTTGTTGAGCTTGAGGGCGATACTATGTTTCTCAGGACATAATTGGTATTGTGCTGTGTGTACCTGTCTACTCACCTGATGTTCAAGTTGAAAATACAGGCAGTGGAAAGAACATGAGACTTGATCTCGGGAAAATTACATCTACTGCTGAGAACTCGTACGTATTTCTCAGCATCCTGGCCTCAGTTCCTCAATCTAGAAAGTAAGGGAGCTGGAGTTAGATTCTAAGAGTACTTCCCATTTTAAAATTCCCTGGCATTATTGATGCACAGGAAGACATAAAAGAATGCCAAAAATGGGCAGCAAGATACAACCAGGCTAAGTCTATCCATTGCCAGGCAGCTCTTTCTGAGTTTGTGAAGATATGGAAGAGGACAGTGAAGAAATTGTGCCACAAGAATTGAAACGAAGGAAACCCACAGTCTTTCCAAGAACTTGGGAAAGCTATTTCACTATGACATACGCACCTTTTTTTTTTTTTACATTCATAGTCAGTCCGAAGTAGATTTGATACATGGATTTGAAAACTGAGAGAAATAACAGCCACATTGAATGATGTCAACCATCTGAAAATTCTCAGTCTTATATATGCAAATAAATGTGATCAAATTTGTATTGTTCCCTCTGCCCCCAAGGACTATTGTATCTTTGTATGAAATGAGCAGAACATAAGATCATTTCTCTAATTGGGCCAATTTGACTCAACAACCAACCAACATGTGCTAGATGAGTCAATACTCGTGGAATTGGCCGTCTCACAGGAAATATGGACCAAAAAGTAAAATACTAAAAATGTATGAGGGACCCATATGTAATTGTATGGCAATTACGATGGAGATAATTAGCGTATTATATTTGTTTTATATTTCCCAAATTTAGAAACAACAAATTTTCTCACTGATAAATGTTGGTCATACATATCTCTGCTTTTCTGACCAAAGCACTGGAAAACAAC
Organism: Nasua narica; assembly: GCA_028533885.1. Classification (NCBI taxonomy): domain Eukaryota; kingdom Metazoa; phylum Chordata; class Mammalia; order Carnivora; family Procyonidae; genus Nasua; species Nasua narica. Next base: position 3,048,093 of record CM052801.1, on the reverse strand, counting down.
AAAGAGAAGGAAAATGTTAAATTTCGTCTTTGATGAAGTGAAGAAGCATGGAAGTGTTGAACCATGATATATGAAGAAAGCCTACCAGTGTAAGTAAACTTGGACTGTGTGAAGGGGACATGCCAAAAGAGGAGGAACATCTCCAGTGTCTTCTTCGGAATGGTGGCAAAGCCCCAAAGGCAAAACTTTTTTTGGGAAAAAGCAAATCAGGGATGCCAGGGGAGGATGCAGGAAAGAAGCAGGGAAAGGAGGATGAGTCAAGGAGACATTCAGTCCTAGCACCTTAGCAAGGTGTGGCTACAAGCATGGCTACAAGCATGACATGACAGAGCAGAATTTAAAGATGGTAACAATTCTGTTGTGCTGATCTTACTGAGCAAAATGGGTGAGAGTTTTTACTCCTCGCTCCCAAAATTGTGAATTTTGAGGTGGGGAGGCCCCCTGCTTACTGTGAGCAGGGGTGTATTATCATGCAAGGTACCGATGGGCAAAAATGCTTGGAGACAACAAAAACAGGCATAGAGTGTCCAAGGCACATGTAATTGGTACTCTCATAGACAGAAGGAGAAATCACAACTGGAAAAAACTAAACTATGGAAGGGAAGATTTGACAAGACATGGCAAGGAGGGTCACATAAACCAGAAAGGAGTCTAAACCCATTCCATAGGTATGGAAGAGTATTATAGGAAATTCTCAGAGAGAGGTGTGGCTTTCTTTAAAAGAAAATGCTTACGACGATAATCAAAAAGAAATCATCCATTGACATGTGGAGCAAGAACAGAGAATGGACAGGCAATTTTCAAAAAGAAAAGCAGGACAGTGCAATGGCAAATAATCCTAATGGATACAAGAAGGCTGACATTTTAACAGAAATTGTGATGACCACGAAGAAGCCCTCTATATGAACTCAGAAATTACAAGAACATGGGCCAAATATGAGAGGATGGGCACAGAACCAATGAAGGAATATAAAGTCTTTGCAGAAATTTATAAGAGAAGTGTTAAAAAGTCTTAAGCCCAGGGGCACCTGGCTGACTCAGTAGAGCATGTGACTCTTGATCTTGGGGTCGTGAGTTCCAGCCCCATGTTGGCTATAGAGTTTACTTTAAAAAAAAAAAAAAAGAGGAAGAAGAAGTCTTGAGTCCAGAATGAGGTAAGGCATCTACAACTATGAAAAATCACAAGAGCTTTTGAGCTCACACTATAACTAGAACATAGAGAGAAGATCTCACTTTGTGTTCTCTAGGATCAGTTAGCTAGACAGAATATGTGCAGCCTGCACAGGTACTTCTCTGGATTGACGGAACATTATCCTCTAAATGTTTCTCTCACAGGACCCAGGTAGTTAAAATTTTCTCTCTCTTTTTTTTAAAGTAGGCTACACACCCAGCATGGAGCTCAGTGCAGGGCTCAAACTCATGACCCAGAGATCAAGACCTGAGCTGAGATCAAGAGTCTGACCTCTCAACCACCTGAGCCACCCAGGTGCCCCTCTCATTAATCCTTGATGTCTGCCACTGTCCTTTCCATCTGCTGATGTTCCTCTCACTGTCTTTTCCCTAAAGCCACACTATAGTTTAAACAGTCATTTCTGTTTGCCAATTTATGATGGTCCTGGAGAGAAGGATATATATTCTTTTGTTGTTTAAGGGCTTTACAAATCATCAGTAAGGGGAAATATATAGCCTATAGTAAACTTGGAAAATTAAAAAAAAAATGTCTCCATCCTGCAGCATCTAACTACCTCTCCTTTATTTTGGAGCTTGTCACATCAGTCCACCTTCTGCAGACATTGATCTCTTTGGGCAAAGTTCACACTGTCTTTAATCCTTTTTGACGTATAGATGGAAGGGTTTGAGACACAAATATCATTTTTTTCTTGACTTCTTCCCTCAAAAGAGCACTAATTCCCAAAATAAACCAATAGGTGGGATTTAGCTCTGCTCAGGTAACTGCTTATACTCGAGTAAAGGACACTTTGGGGGAACCCTTATAGCTTCCTGACAGCAAGCTTGGTAGTTGCCCTATGCAACAGCAAATTTTCCATGGATCCTTGCTTCTAAAATTATGTGATGGCTGTGGTCTTTCCACAACTCACCACAATTAACTACAATGACAGAATACTCTTAACTTTAAAGATTACCTCCCATATTTCTTCATTTTTCTTTTTTTCTATTTTCCATAATTCTTTTTCATAATGGTTTCACATCTTCTCTGTGCTCTGATTTTTGGCTACTGCTCTCCTCAAAACAAACAAAAACAAGCAAGCAGTTATTAGCAGAAAACCCCAGAACGGGATGATTTTGGCTGGCCAAATTGGCCAAAGGGTGAAAAGAACTACCAATAATTATGGTCTCTCACAATATCCAGGGGTTCCACAGAAAAAACTTTAAATTCTAGGTGTTCCATCACCAAAGTAATTATAAAAACCATTGACTAGTTCTTTCACAGCAAGATAGAATATCTCTTGGACTTTTATTTTGCTTCCTCTGCTCTGTCATTGAGAATCACCTGCACATGAGCAATTGTGAAACTAACATTTAGAAGAACATTAAAATCCCAAGACCAGAAGAGGTTAGAAGGGGAAACCAGTTGTGGAAGAAAGATTTTCTAGCCTGGATAAGCTGCTTCTCAAATTCATGAAAATGCTTACAAATTGTCTAGACTCATTATCATTGACAATATTGAGAAGTCATTAATAAGACTGCAGAGATTTCCGTCCAGAAAACTGAAAGTGACCAAATGTTCTGATTTTCTAAAGACCAAGAAGATGAATTGCACAAATGTATGAGCAAGAAAGATGGGGTGTTTGACAATGTCAAATGCCATGAAGAGGTCAAGCAGGGGTAGTTGAGAAGAGGACCCTGGATGTGATGATTAGAACTCACTCGAGATTACCAAGAAAGTAGTTTAGCTCTGAGAGAACATGAGCTTAATGTTATCCCTGAGGATAATTTAGTAATGGATTCTTTTAAAGGCTGGTTGGTGGACACTTAAATTAGAAAGTGACGGTCCCTATGAGTCAGGGTGGGCTCATTATGAACAAATCATGCCTGACTAAAATCATTTCACTGGACTGAGAAATACGAGAAATGAAGTAGACCTGAAGGATAGTATCTTCATGTGAGCCAAATTTTGACAAAGTTTTTTAATCATAGCTTTGATGACTGAGGGATGATACAATTAAGATCAGGTTAAAATTAGTGAAATTAATGATTAAGGGACGGATGTCCAGGTGGAGAATTGTTTCTCATGGTTTCTCCCTCGCTTGCTTGTTGATTCTCTCCTGTGGACCATTTTCATTAATGACTTAAGTAAAGAAAAGGACAGCCTGCTGACCAGGGTTGCAAAGTAGTGGAAGCTAAGATGATTAGCTAATCATCCTAGATACTCATTGAGACACACTCAAGACCAAAATAAGCCAGCGCTATGGCTGGGCTGGATCAATGGAATGACTCTCACAAGATGGAGACTGATCTCGGCAAAGTACTCGATCGAATACACCAGCCACTTGAGTACCAACTTGGGGAGACAGGGCGCAACAACTACATCATCAAACGAAGCAGACATTTTCGTGGACTGTCAGGGCAAGATTAACCTTCACTTAATCCATCTAACAACAACACATACTTGTCTAACTTCACACAATTGCAGTATAAATGAGATGTTGGGGGCGCCTGAGTGGCTCCCTTGGTTGCGTGTCCATCTCTTGATTTCGATTCAGGTCATGATCTCAGGGTCGTGAGACTGAGCTCCACCCTGGGTTCCGTGTTGGGTGTGGCCTGTGCTTGGGATTCTTTCTTTCCCTCTCCATCTTCCCCCTCTCTTAACCCACCCCACCTCGTCTGTCTCTAAAAGGAAGGGAGGGAGGGGAGGGGAGGAGAGAAAGAAAGGAAAAAAGAAAGGAAGGGAGAAAGAGAGTAAGAAAGAAATGTTGAACGTGATGAAAGCCACCCCAGTTTGGATCTCACTTTAGGTGACTGCATTTGTTAGAATAATACAGAGCATGGTAACTACTTAAAAATATTCCTCAACATTTACATGTGCACATTCCCAGTCAACAATAAAATTTAATAAATCACGTAACTTTTGGACTGGAAAAATTCATTTAGGAGGTGTGTCATTAGGAACTCTACTGAACGGATCACGCTCACAGAATTGTGCATTTTTGTCCCGGGCACCCAATAATATGTTTCCATGGAAACACAACTATGGTGGTGAGAAGCCAAAAGGTAGACACATGGATGAATGGGAGAAAGAGGAAAGAAAGAAAGAGATGAGGTCCTGGTGGAGATAGAGGGATAAGGATGAAAAAGGAGTAGGGTAGAAGGACAGACTTGAACCTTGTACTTGAACCTTTTTTGATGATTCATATACTTGGGTGACTTTTTTATATTCTGTATCCAGATTTCTGAGTACTAGCATACTATAGCTACAGTACCCTATCTCAGTCAGAGCCTTCCTCATTACACGTTGTGCTTTCATAGCATTTAACACAACAATAATTCAGTAACCATGTGTGTAGTTGTCTCTCTTCCCCTCTAGACAGTAAGGTGGGTCCTTGGGAACATGCACCGTGTTGGTCTCTTCCATCATTGCATTCTTAATGCCTAGTATATAGCCACGCATAAGCATGCGGTAAGCACTCTATCAACTTGCATTAATTTTTGAGCATCGCTCAGCAATTCAATAACTTTCCCACAAGGAAGAAATATTTTAAACAGAAAATATAAAGAAAAGAAAAATGCATTTCATGTTAGTTATGTGAATGGTACAGGCGGCAAAGGAAAAATATATTCTCTCATTGTTACACACGGAATGTTTATGAGAATTGAACACTTTGTAAAGCTGATTATCAATAAATCTCATCAGGCTGGTGTCGTATAAGTCACATTCTCTCTCTGTAATGTATTAAGTTAGAAATCAAGAACAAAGACATAAATAGAAAACCTCCATATTTTGGATTTTAAAGCACACATTTTTTTTTTTTTATGAAAGGCACTGTTTTTTCCTGTTGACACATTTTTTTTTTTTAATTCATGGGTCAAAAAAGAGATCATAATGGGACAGAAGATATTGATAAACAACAATAATACTATATACTTTAAAAATGGGAGATACTAAAAAAAAATGGGAAATACTATAGAGCAGGATCTAAAGGGAAATTTAAAATCTTAAGTGTTAACATTAGAAGAGAATGTAAGATGAACATCAATGAGTTGAACATGTAGCACAAGGCATTAGGGAAAAAACAACTAATTAAACCTCTCCAGAGTAGAAAGAATAAAATAGTAAGACTGAAAAACCTCTGGCAAGACTGATTAGGAGAGACAGAGACTATGACAGAGAGAGAAAACTATGACCAGAATAAAAAAGGAAAAAAGTATAGATACTGCCAAGATCAAGAAGACAATAAAATGATAGCATTAACAACGTCGCACCAATAAATTAAAGAATGGAAATTTTCAAAATCCTAGAAAGATATAACTGACTTAAGAAGAAACATAAGTTTTAAAAACTCAAGGGCCTGTGCCCCACATGGTTTTTACATATTGATTCTAACAATCAACAAATGATCCCCAGCCGATACACCAATACAACAGAGACCAGAAAAGTAAGAAACTTATCTCAACTCATTTTATGACACTAGCTAACTTTAATGACCAAGGTATCCAAGGAGAATAAATTTTGTTAAATCTAGGAATGGACATCTTCAAATAGCAACAGAAGAATCTAGCGATGTGTAAAGAATTATAATCACATCAGGGAAAAATTTGGTTTATCTTAGAAATACAAACCTGGGTTAACATTAGAAAGATCAGTCTATTAATCACCAGGGAGAAACCTATATGATCATTTTAATAGATTAATAAGAAAGCATTCGATAAAGTCAAATTTGATAAAGTCTTTCTTTTTTCAAAGAGTTCCTTACCAATTAGGGATAGAGAGCAACTTCCCTACTCTGATAAATATCTTTTTAAAACAAAACTGAGTTGGGGGGTGCCTGAGTGGCTCAGTCAGTTGAGTGTTAAGATTCTTGATTCTGACTCCAGTCATGATCTTGGAGTTGGGGGATCGAACCCTGCGTTCAGCTCCACACTCAGTGAGGAGTCTGGTTGTCTCTCTCTCTCCCTCTCTCTCTCTCAAATAAATAAATAGGATCTTTTTAAAAAATAAAACGGAGTTAAAATACATGTAATGATGCAGAGGTAAAAGTATTTTAAGATCAGGAATAAGAATGGTTTTTATCGGAGCACCTGGGTGGCTCAGGGGGTTAAACGTTGGTCTTCAGCTCAAGTCATAATCCAGGGGTCCTGGGATCGAGTCCTGCATCGGGCTCCCTGCTCAGCGGGGAGTCTGCTTCTCCCACGGATCCTCCCCCGTCTTGCTGTCTCTCTCTCAAATAAATAATCTTTAAAAAATAAAATAAATAAAAATACTTGCTAAACAATTATATGTAGGCACTGCATGTAGGATCATGGTTACCCAATCAGTTTTTTTAAGCAAAAGAGTATCTCACCCATGATTACTTTGGGTGATCCTATTTTTTTTTAGTTAATGTCTATTTCCCCCTTGTGTTCCATTTCTTACATATGCCTTTTGTGCCTATAGAGTAAAACCCATTCCAAGCGTATGCCTCTTTTTGTCCAAAATGGTAACAGCTTACTTTTCCTTTTTTATTTTTTTACCTCCAGGGATTTTGAGGAACAAACGTATCAAGGATCTAGAACCCTATAGTTTTCTATTTCATTCTATTCCCCTCACTAATATGTCTAGGAAAGGCTGAAGGGAGCATCTTTTTTGCTAAGTGTTATCTAGATGTATGTGTGGAAGGGTCGGTAATCAGCTTTGATTAAAGAACTAAGCCAAATAAAAGAAGTTACTTCCTAAAGATCCTGTGTTGTATTTATTTCAAAAAATTTTAATCACAGTATGTTGATTTTTCCTATCAAATGCCTGGTGATTTAGCTGCCAGGAGACATAATTTAGAAGATCCCATACACATCATATGCTGTCAGAGTACATGACATAGATTATTATAACATTATATTTTATGCCTTATAACATTATAACAATAAATAACACTACGTATTCGATGATACAGTGTGAATCTAGAAGTCAGTCACAGCCAGGAGTCTTGAGGCTTTATTTCTTGTCTAATGCTGCTCATCCTCCACCTGTCCCTTGATATGTGCTCATGGAGGGGTCTGCTTTGAGCTTCTGCAGATCTTTAACAAGCAATCCTCTTTGCAGCTGTTCTGAGGTCCAAACTTGGACATCTGAAGTTCAGAGGTCATGAGGTCGGTGAATGGACTTGATAATGGAAAGTGGACACAGTTTTATCAAGATACAGGAAACTTAGATTGTGGAATACAATTCACAATTTCTGCTATATCAGAAGCCCTAGATTTTTCCTCATGGTGACTTTTTAGTTGTCATGCCTGATTATTCCAATCCAGAAAAATATTCCTTGGCTAAGATGGCCCAGAATTGATTCTCGAAAGGTTTTTGTTTGTTTGTTTGTTTGTTTGTTTGTTTTTGGTCTTCTTTTGTTTTGTTATATCTTCTTTGCTTTCCCTTTGTTGTTGCTGTTGTTTTTAATCTGAGAGGATCATTGTCATTCATTTTTTTGTTACATAATCTTTGTTTAAACATCATTAACCAACATCTGACCTAAATTGAGCCAATTATTGCTACGTCTCATTCCTTAGTGGTGATTTAAGTCTGGGCAGTGGTACAAATTTATTAAAAATTAATGAAGACTAAAATTAAACTACTGGCTCCTTTTTTTGTTCCCAACTGGTAATGACACAGGGAAAAACAAATCCATGTTTCCGTTGTTGGTTCATGATTCTTCTCTCTTTTCTTTTAGAAAGAGCTCTACATGGTGTTGCCCACTGAAGGTAGAATTCAACATAAAGACTATCCTGGGCTCCATCAAAGAGATCACTGCAGCACCGAAAGGCCTCCAGGATCTAGCATCTCATGATAGACAGAAGGCTACAGTGTATTCTATGGAATTGGTTTGAACAATGAAGAAGGTAGATGGAGGGTAGAGTAAATATTTATCCTAGCGAAAGTTTCTTGAACCCCCGGCCATCAGCCCATTCACTGAATGCTGCATGTCCTTGAAGCACCATTGTCTTGTCACTTGCTGCATGAGGACTCATCTGGGAAATACCCCTTCATGACAGCCTGAGACGCTGGTCCCCAAACTTCAGTGTCCAGGCTCGTAGGACTGGACCACATGGACAGTGCATTTTGCTAGAACAGGAGGTTGCCAGGGCCTGGAATCCAAACACGTTCCCAGAAGTACTTTGATTTCTCTGTACTAATCCATGGTCACCATATTGAAAAATGATGGTGCTCACATTCATATTCTCACTATGGATCCTGCACATTTTTCATTGTGCTGACTTCCTTTGCCATGGCGGCGCTTTGCATGATCTGGGAGGATAAGGGCCTCAGCGTTTCAACATCACATAGTGAAGACTCTTCCTCCTTGCCTTCAGTTCATCAAATCACTAACCAACGAGCAGCGTCACATGGAGAACCCCAAGCAAAGGTCTCAGGTGGCAATCCCTGGGATGTTCTAGCTTTGGTGTTCCTGAGAGTTTGCAGTTAGGTTTAAATGCCTTGCCTTAATGATCAGAGGGTCCAAAATCATAACTTCAAAGTGCAATGAAAGAAAATAATATTTTATCCGATGACTGCAATAAACACAAGTCTTATGTCTCAAATTTATTCCATTGATTATTCTTCAAACCAGAAAAGATGTGTGTCAACCCAGAAATGGTCTTTATTATGGGGAAAAACAATTCCATGACTGGGTGTACTATTGATTCTGAGTCACTGAAGCCAGTTTCGTATGTATGGAACAAGGATGTTTTGCACAAAGCTCTCTCCTGTAAGATAACGGCAACTACTACCTTGGTATCTACAACTGGAAGCCTTCATAGGGAAGTTTCTACCCCTCTTACATGAGAGCCAGCCTGTGGTCCCCCCAACAGGATCCAGTTCTCTGCCCATTCATGGAGTGACTTGGAGAACGGGAAGCTGGTTTGCTAAAGGACCACCAGGTAGAGAGGTAAGAAACTCCTCATTTGTTTAAATGCAAGCTTAACTATGGCAAATATAGAAAAGCATGTGGGAAGATTTCTTTGACAGAGCACATTCCTGTTGCCTAGGATATGAATCCTTAAAATCTTCCTAAGTAGTGATTGGAATTTACAAACAGAATCTTCCCTGTTTTGCATGGCTACGTGTGAGCTAATGTTTGAAATGCCTTTCAAGTCACTAATTATTTTGTCTGTATTCCATGCTCAGACAATCAGAGGGGAGGGTTTTCACCTTGATATTTTGGCTCCTAGAATGGTAGGTACATGAGAAGCTGTAATTTTCATCTAAGGGGTGTAACGGGGGTTGAAATCTCTAAATAAACAGTAGTAGGATGTCCCTTTATTGCTGTATTGTTCTTTTAATGGAACCTGCATTCAGAATTCTCTAAGGAAGTGGCTGAGAGAATGATGTTTAACCTTACTTCAAAAGGGCTATTCTCCAGTCTCCTTGAGTGTATTCATGCCCAGAATGATAGCAGGAGCTGCTGTACACAGCCGCTGGGGCATCATCGATTGTAGCCTATGTGAATGGATCCACCAACCCATGCCATTAGCTTGGACCACCATCTTGTCAGTAGTGTGACCTTGACCCTTGCAGGGGCCAAATCTGGGAATTTCTCTGATATGTATCGACCCCATTCATCCTACAAGTTTTTCTCTCTTTTCCTATAACCTGCAAAACTTTGGCTGGTTAAGTTAGTGTCCAAATTAGATCCTGGAAATCTGAGTTTGGAGCCACATGGAGAGCACTGGTTATCCCTTCTTTGAAAAGATGAATAGTTTTTCTCTTGGGCAATTTCACTTTAGAAGATGAATGCAAAGAGGCCTAACATAGA
>CM052801.1:3013756-3037637 GCA_028533885.1 Nasua narica | reverse complement strand
TGTTACAAAAAAAACAGAGGATGGCGGGAGCTCCACAGATGAAGCAAGGAGATGTATTGAGAAACCAGTTCCATCAACGTTGGGGAAAGTAGGCGATGGTTGGAACTAATGATGGTGTTGGGAAGAACCTCTTGTCAATTTAATCCTGAGAGCCCCGTGTGGGTTTGAGTGTCAAAACACAAGACAAATAAAAACAAACAGAAACCAAATCCAGACGTAGGAGAGAGTTTTATTCCAAAAGATTTTTGCAAGGGGAGAAAGCCTCGAGGAGCACGAGGTCTATGGAGTTGGGGAGGACGCTCTGTCTATGAGGTCGGCAAGAACGGTTAAGCAAAAGGGGATTTCCTTTTACAGAGAGGAGTAATCATGACTGTCAGGACCTACGAGTCTGGAAGGAACCAGGCATGGGGAAGTGGGACGAAAGGTGGCAAAGTGAGATGGGAGACCAGACTTTTGTTTCCCCTGAGCCAGCCTCTCCTCGGGAGGGGCTGTCCTTGCTCAGGCTGAGGCTGCGAAATGGAAGCTAGCTCAGTAAAAAGCCCATGGCCTTGGGGGAAGGAGAGAGGCTGAAGCAAAGTTTGGGTAACAAGCGTTTTGTTCCAATTGGTCAGTGGGGAGAAGCAGTCCAGTGGATCATTCACAAGGCCAAGAATGGGAATCTGGAGGGTGGGTGCCCCCCAGCAACCCTCAGTGTGTTTTGTGAGATTATGAGTCTCCTATGGTTTGTCTTCTTCCTGATCCCATCTTGTTTCATGTTTAACCCTTCCCTACCCCCCTACGAGCCCCTGCCCTGCCTCTCGAAGTCCTCATATCAGAGAGATCATATAATTGTCTTTCTCTGACTGACTTATTTCGCTTAACATAATACCCTCTAGTTCCAGCCACGTCACTGCAAATGGCAAGATTTCGTTTCTCTTGATGGCTGCATAGTATTCCATTGTATATATATACCGCCTCTTCTTTATCCATTCATCTGTTGATGGACATCTAGGTTCTTTCCACAGTTTGGCTATTGTGGACATTGCTGCTATGAACATTCGGGTGCACGTGCCCCTTCGGATCACTACATTTGTATCTTGAGGGTAAATACCCAGTAGTGCGATTGCTGGGTCATAGGGTAGCTCTATTTTCAACTTTTTGAGGAATCTCCATACTCTTTTCCAGAGTTGCTGCACCAGCTTGCATTCCCACCAACAATGTAGGAGGGTTCCCCTTTCTCCACATCTTTACTAACATCTGTTGTTCCCTGACTTTCTAATTTTAGCCATTCTGACTGGTGAGAGGTGGTATCTCACTGTGGTTTTGATTTGTATTTCTCTGATGCCAAGGGATGTTGAGCACTTTTTCACGTGTCTGTTGACCATTTGGATGTCTTCTTTGTAGAAATGTCTATTCATGTCTTCTGCCCATTTCTTGATTAGATTATTTGTCCTTTGGATGTTGAGTTTGATAAGTTCTTTATAGATTTTGGATTCTAGCCCTTTATCTGATATGTCATTTGTGAATATCTTCTCCTATTCTGTCGGTTGTCTTTTAGTTCTGTTGACTATTTTCTTTGCTGTGCAAAAGCTTTTGATGTTGATGAAGTCCAAATAGTTCATTTTTGCCCTTGCTTCCCTTGCCTTTGCTGATGTTTCTAGGAAGAAGTTGCTGCGGCTGAGGTCGAAGAGGTTGCTGCCTATGTTCTCCTCAAGGATTTGATGGATTCCTGTCTCAAATTGAGGTTTTTCATCCATTTGAGTCTATTTTTGTGTGTGATGTAAGGAAATGGTCCAGTTTCATTCCTCTGCTTGTGGCTGTCCAATTTTCCCAACACCATTTGTTGAAGAGACTGTCTTTTATTCCTTGGACATTCTTTCCTGCCTTGTCAAAGATTAGTTGACCATAGAGTTGAGGTTCCATTTCTGGGCTCTCTATTCTGTTCCATTGATCTTATGTGTCTGTTTTTGTGCCAGTACCATACCGTTTTAATGATTAAAGCTTTGTTTTTTTGTGTTTGGTTTTTTTTTAGATTTTATTTATTTATTTAACAGAGAGATCACAAGTAGGCAGAGAGGCAGGCAAAGGAAGGGGGAAGCAGGCTCCCTGCTGAGCAGAGAGCCCGATGCGGGGCTCGATCCCAGGACCCTGAGATCATGACCTGAGCCGAAGGCAGAGGCTTTAACCCACTGAGCCACCCAGGTGACCCTGATTAAAGCTTTGTAATAGAGCTTGAAGTCTGGAATTGTGATGCCATCAACTTTGGTTTTCTTTTTTATCCAGATAAGAATAGATGAATGAGAGAGCAAAATACTAATCGAATAGATAAATGAGAGAACAAAGTACTAGTACAAAATATGCATGAAAGAATAAAATACAAAAAGAATAGAAACAAAATACAACCCCAGGAAAAATATACACTAACCTAATCAGAAGAGACCCAAAACCGGGGGGGAGAAGAAAGGGGAAAAAAAAAAGAAAAAAATAGATGTAAGTGAATATAATATAATTATAAATATAGTATATTATATAAATTATGTATATTATATAATATATATTATATATATTATCACAATACTATATAATATATAGTATAATGTATTTATAATTATATTATATTATATATTACACACACACACACACACACACACACATGCACATACATGACTGTGAATAGAACATAACCACACACTTGACTTTGGGTATATTTTGGTCTGTTAGAAGAAACTACCTCCCAAAACGTGAAAGGAAGAAAAACATATGTATACACAAAAATGAGGGTAAACATGATGAAGGGATGGAATATGACTATAAAAATGACAGTTAAAAAAGATTCTACAAAAGGAATTGATAAGAAGGTTGAAAAAAGAGAAGAAAGAATGTGATCAGGCTGGAGACTAGAACAAAGCCATGTACTAGATTTAAGGTATATTTTGATGTATTAGAAGAAATTGTATCCCAAAATTTTAAAGAAAATAGAAAACGGGGCCCTTGGGTGGCTCAGTGGGTTAAAGCCTCAACCTTCGGCTCAGGTCATGATCTCGGGGTCCTGGGATCAAGCCCCACATCGGGCTCTCTGCTCGGCAGGAAGCCTGCCTCCCCCTCTCTCTCTGCCTGCCTCTCTGCGTACTTGTGATCTCTCTCTCTCTGTCAAATAAATAAATAAAATCTTTAAAAAAAAAAGTCTTTGTTAAAAAAAAATTATATGTATACAAAAAATAAGGTTAAATTAAATACAATGAAGGGATAAAATATGACTATAACAATGAAAATTTAAAAAGATTTTTAAAGAGGTGTTGATAAGATAATAGTTAAAAAATGTTAAAATAGGAAAGAGGAAATTTTTTTTAAAAAAATAGAATAAGAAAATAAAATTTAAAAAATTTAACTTTGAAGGACTAAAGTATCATGGGGAAAAAGCCATGAATTCTACGTGTTCCTTTCCCCTACCTCTGGACTTCCACAGTTCTCATTGATCACTGAACTTGGTCTTGGCTGGATATTCTCGCTGATCTTCTGGGGGAGGGGCCTGTTGCCATGATTCCCGAATGTCCTTCCCGAGGCGGAAGTGCCCCGCCCTTGCCAGGGGCCGGGCCAAGCAATCTGCGGGGTTTCGCTCTGGGGAGCTTTTTTTCCCTGAGCGCTTTCCGTACCGCGCTGGAGGCCGGGAGTGAAGATGGCGGCCCCAATTCCAGCGGTAGGCGCCGAGGGCTCGGGGCCGCTCGCTCCTTGGTGCGCCCTCAGAGAAAAGCAGTCAGTCCCTCCCGGGTCCCTGGCCTCAGGCTGTGCTCCGAGCTCAGCCGGCCTGTGACCAGGCGTTTCTGTCTCCGGCACACGGCGCCTCTGGAGTCTCCAAACCCAGCCGGTTCCTGCCGCCGCTTCCGTGCTGCTCCTCCCGGAGGAGGAAGGAGCGGGTCTCTGTGGAACTGCCCCTTGTAGGGTCCCCGCTCAAAGGGCAGCACCCGACTGTGCCTTGGGTCACGGTGTAAGGTAAGCTGGGCACCCCTTCTCGGCTCCGTCTGTGCCGTTGGCTTCTCGCTCCACACCTGGGGGCTCTGCCGCACTCAGACACCCCCGGTCTTTGTGCATCCCCGCGGGTTCTGAGACCACACTGTCCCCGCGAGGGCTCGACCCTCCGCTCAGCCTCTGGAGCGACGTCCCTAGTGGAGCTGACTCTCAAAGTTCCGATTTTGTGCCCCGCAGCTCTGCGGCTGCGGGGCGCCGGCCCCTCCCCCCACGCTCTGTCTTCCCCCGTATCGCCTCGGATTCCCTTCTCCGCCCCTCCTACCTTCCAGAGAGCACTTGCTTTTCTGTTCCTAGAATTGCTGCTCTTCTCTTCTCTCTCCTGGCCTGCTTGTCCGTGTTCAGAATGGTTTGATAACTACCTAGCTGAACTCCTGGGACCTGATGCTATTTAGTAGGCCTCCTACGCCTCCGCCATCTTGCTCCTCCCTCATCCCTTGAGATGAATCTTGATGGGAACATCAGTACCAGGGCTCAGCCTCCTGGCTGCTCGGGCTCCGTGCCCTCGGAATATAAAGAAGGAAGCTGAGGACGTGCAGAAGGAATGTGTTGTGGATTCCCGTTTCCTGGGATGTCGCTGGTGCCTTGGCTGTGCGGCTACAAGCTCTCGGCCATGTTGCCGTGGGACTCCTGAGGCACTCTGGAGTCTCCAGGAAGAGACAGGAGGCCCTGGAGGCCTCTTTCTTGACTCTTTGGAACAAGCTCACTGCGTCCCCCTTAGAAAGGACCTCATTTCTTTTCTTTAGAACATCTTCATTAAGATGGAATTCACATGCCGTTCACGTCACACACGTACATTCTACAACTCAGGGTTTTGAGTAGATTCACAGAGCTGTGCATCCATCACCACAATTTGAGAACATTTTCCTTCCCCCCAAAAGGAACCTCTCACCCATCAGCCGTCCGTCTCCATGCCACCCTCTGCCAGGCCCTGGCAAGCACCCGTCTGCTTTCTGACTCCATAGATTTGGCTTCTCTGGATACTTCATGGCAACGGAGTCTACAATATGTGACCTGCGGTGTCTGGCTTCTTTGACTGTGTGTAATGTCTCTGAGGTTCCTCCACATTGTAGCATGTGTCAGAATTTCATTCTTTTTTATGGCCAAATAATATTCTTCTGTTATATGGATGGAACACATTTTGCTTATCCATTCCTCAGTTGGTGGACATTTACGGTTTTTCCACATATTGACTCTTACGAAGAATGCTGCTTTGAACATTTGTATGTGAGTTTTTGGAGGGAAACGTGTTTTTATTTCTCTTGAACAAATGTCTTCATTTCTGCAAGCTCTCGTGACCTACAGAGGCCACCCACGCTTAGAGGGTAGGTCCCAGTAGGTATCTACTTACAAATACCTACAGAATCCAGGATTCTGGTGCTGCAAACCCTGGGAAGAACCAAATAGGCAGTACCTACCCCCAACCTTACACTCTTGACATGGTTCAATCTGCATGGCCTGTAGCTTAGATTTGTACTGAATGTCGTACCCCTTGGGAACCAGTCATGTTCTCAAGAAACAGAAAGCCCGTTTCCTCCTGGAGGAAAGTGTTGGCTA
Source organism: Nasua narica (assembly GCA_028533885.1). Classification (NCBI taxonomy): domain Eukaryota; kingdom Metazoa; phylum Chordata; class Mammalia; order Carnivora; family Procyonidae; genus Nasua; species Nasua narica. Next base: position 3,032,078 of record CM052801.1, on the reverse strand, counting down.
GTAGAGCGTTGGCCTGAACATAGCGATTTCTGTATCCCCTGTTGAAAATTGTCTGCCAATGGGAGCCAGTGCATTTGATCCCGTGATACTTGAAGTCCAGGAACTCGGGCAGTGATGGAGAGAGAGAAGATACAGAAGACCTTAGTTCAGTTCTTCTCAGGCTCCTTCTTAGCTGTGGGAGAGACCTCCTGCCCCTTCCTCCCCATGCCCAGCCATGTGCATTCCCAGTCTTCCTCATAGTCAGGCCTGCCCAGCTGACCAGGTCCTCCCGGAAGTGAGCAGCAGTGAATGGTGCTGGGCAGAACTATACAAGTCTGTCACAAGATGTGCCCCCCTGCCCTTCCTTCCAGCCGACTGCAGTGCTGATGCCCAGAGGAATGACGCGAGATGTGGGTTGAAGACGGCAGCAGCAAGACACCTCAGATCCCTGAACGACTGCGTGGACCGGAGGCTTCCACTGCCCCTTGGCACAAGCTCTGCCCTGTGCACGAGAGTGACCTCGTCTGAGCCGCCACGTTGGGTCTCTTTGTAGCTGCAGCTTCCTCTACCCCTGGTAAGTGATATTTCTCTCTGGAACCTTGTCTGACAGAGATGACAGCAGTGATGATATCTTCTGTTCTTCTGAGAAAAATTAAACAACACATGTAATAAGCTCCATAGCTATAAATTGTACCACAAACATCTATTGTTAGAATTACCACTGATGTGAGAGCTCATGGATTATAGGTCATAGCTGAAGCTCTGTATTTATTCACACAGAGTGGAGCTAGAGAGGTAGTTTTTAGAAAATATGGAAGGAGACCAGTGCTCATCCTATAAAGCTAATTTCCAAAACCCCAAATATTGGCTTGGTACAAAACTGAGAAACATTAAAAAAAAACAAAAACTGAGAAACATTAAACGTAAAACCAAAACAATTCTTGGCAACAGACATGGGGCAATCGAAAGAAATCTTCCCACTCGTTGAATTTCATGGCACAAAAGTTTTCATTTTGGAGGGACTGTAATTATTTAGATATATGCTCGGGGACAAGTTTAAAAAAATGAGAACTTTCCAAAGGGACTGTGTTCTTCTGAAGGAGAGCTCGCATGGCAGAAATAATACACTCTAAACACAGGACCTTCTGGAATTGTCTTCTATTTTATAGCAAAGATTTGACTGAAAACTAGGCAGACGTATGGGACGTTAATACCTGCAGTTGTACGTGCCTCGAATTTATTGTGTGTGAACACTCTGGGCAGGTCATACACAGGGGTATAACATTGCCATCAACCATATTATATAGAATTAGTAAGAACGTGTGTGTTATTTTAGTGGACTTAAAAAAAAAGTCTATCACAGGCACAACCTACCAAATGAAAACAGTCATCCAATAAAAGATAGACGGACATCCCTACCAGTGGTTAGAACTACCTCTGATAGCATGGGGCATGGGTTTTGTGAGCCCGACAGTAGGACGGTTACAGGTTCTCAATACATGCAAAATCAGAATAATTGTTTCTACTTGCTCTCTGTTTCAGAATCATTAATTGATTTTCCTTATTGTGTTCGAATTAGAGTACATTTGAAAATGTTTTATTAATTGCCCGCGTACTCCAGGCTCCTTGGCAGTAGCTTTCCACTCTGTAGAAGCTGTTGCTTGTTTTGTATTATTTATGAAGGGTATGTTTATTCTTTCTTAGCATAAAGAATACTTCTTCCAAGCACTGGATTGCTCTCAGGAATAACGATGATATGTTGATTCAGAGAAGTGGAGCGATGTTTAGGCTCCTGGATCTGTCCTTGGGTCTTCCCCTTACTAACTGGGTCAGCTTGGAAACTTGGCTTAAATTCTCTGTGTCACTCTTCTTGTTTATGAAATAAGAAGGGTAACCACAATGTCTCCTTCACAGGGGGGCCGTGAGGGTTTAGGAGATTATCAGAACCGTTCTTGGCCTCCTTGTCAATGTTCAATACTTGTGAGTTAGTTTTATTGTTGACCTTTGGTTCTTAGCTGGTTTATTTATTCATGAAGTGATTATTTAGCCCTTTCCAGGTGCTGGTTTCTTGCAAATAGAGCGATCATTACGAGGAAGGTTTGGTGAGCTTCCCACGGGAGGCGGAGACACCATAACCTCCATTCGATGTTGTTGTGATTATGGCTGAAGTAAATGTGAGAAATGCTCGTGTCAAACTAAGGAGCTCTCAGTTAAGGTTGAGAAAGACAAGGCTTCACACAGGAGTTGCTTTCATTTTTTATTTGTGGACATTTTCTTTTCTAATTGTACCATTTCCTCCCATGTGAGTTTAATGCCATAGTTACATTGTCCATCCGTGTATGTACCGCGTGCATATTTGTGCCTTATACATAAAAACACTCAGATTTCGTTCACCCCCGAGATTCAATCTCGGTCCCTTAGGGGTTCTGTTGTCTCCATTGACAGTGTATGCTGTAGCAAGAAATAGCAGCATGGAACGGGCACAGGAGAAATTTGGATAAGACAAATAAGAGTGTATTCCCATGGTCATACTGGCTGAAGCATCTTATATATTCCTGGGTGACGCAGTCCACACGTCTTCATATCGATGTCTACATAGAGTGGTGTTTACATACACGTGTCTCTTGTGTGTGCCAATGCTGTGTAGTTGTACACTGAGGGTATTTTATTTTAAGACATACCTAGTTCTAATTAGCAAGTAGCGTTGGCGTTATTCCTAACATGTCCTGTTTAGTAGTGATCTTTCACATAAACTCATGGGAGGAAAAAGCGTGGACCTCCAGAGATTGTTTTATATCAATGACTTACTGAGTGGACAAATCTTGTGGTTCAGAGTGAATGAAACTGGAGGGACAACAACAACAAAAGCCTCATTAAAATCTGTTCTTTCATCCTAATTATTGCAGCAACCATTTTTGTAGGATATATGGACCTAGTAGAAAAGTGTAAATGAGAAAAAAAACCAAGCATGATTCTGGCAGTGGGGAAACATCATTGTAACGAACGAGTATCTGTATACACACACATGACACAGAGCTAAGTGTCAGGAAAGAGGACGAAGGTCCCCAACATAGTAAGAGACACTTACTATGATTAACAGTGGAGAAACTCAACAGGTGCTACCTTTACCACGGTGTAGTCTAGAAGTTAGTCTTGTTCAAAAAAAGGTCTGGCCTTTGCTCCTTAGCTTCTGGAACTGACCTCTAAGCTCTTGGAAATTCCTGCCTAAGAAGGGTATCTTCGCCCCAGGGGCTTTGGGTCCCTGGGTTGTGTATCACTATGATTTAGGGTAGGGGTGCTGGCCATGCTAGAAAACCGAGCAAAGGGACAGAAGGTAGGGTCTTTGGGTCATGCAGTATCTTCCCGAGTGGCCAGAGACTGAGGTCATCCCCGTGGTCAGTCTGTCAGTCGTACCTGATGGAACCCCATACCAGCTCTGAACATCAACTCTCAGGTGAGAGTTCCTGCATGGCAGTACTCCCTGTGTCCTGTCACACACCCGTGCTGGGAATGCAGTACCATCCATGTCTCCACAGGGAGAGGATACCGGGAAGCTCTGCACTTGCAGTTTTCCCACAGGCATCTCCATATGCCTTTTCCCTTTGCTGATTTTCATGGGTACCCTTTTGCTGTAGTAAACCATAACTGGAAGGAAAACAGCTTTCTGTGAGATCTATGAGCCCTTCTATAGAATTATCGAACCTGAGGGTGGTCTGGGGAAATCCCCCAGAGCTTGCAATTAGCATCAAAGGTGATAACAGTCTGGGGCACCTGGGTAGCTCAGTTGGTTGAGCATCTGCCTTCAGCTCAGGTCCTGATCTCGGGACCTTGGGATCGAGCCCTGCATAGGGGCTCCCTGCTCAGCTGGGTGTTTGCTTCCTCCTCTGCCCCTCTCCCTGTTTATGCTTGCTCTCTCTCTCTCTCTCTTTGAAATAAATAAATAAAATCTTTTAAAAAAAAAAAAAAGTGAAAAGAGTCTTGAGGACTGTTCCCTCTACCTTGGTAGTTGGCTAACTTTTGCATGGGCACGTAGTCATATGCAACGGGAGGACCCAGGAGGGGGTCAAAGTCAGGAGGTGGGATGTGGTAAGAAGGACATAATGTGTGGCTCCAGCCAAAAAGCCAGAGAGCGTTCCTGGGGGTTTCCTAGCATAAGCCTTGTTAATCAGGGTTGGAACTGTGTACCCTCCTTGGAATTGTGCATGGATGGACTAACCCCGTTTAACAAGCTGGGTGCAGGAGAGTGAAGACCATCCTCTAGTGCTAGTGAATGCTTGAAACAGCACACTCAGTACCAGGGAGAAGATGTGTTTGTGGGCTTCGTAGTCAGTGGGAGGTTCCTGGAGGAGGTAGGCTTCAGCTTAGAGGATGAATAACATTTGGGGAGACCACCTGAAGACTAGGGGCTGCAGGAGTGAATGTTCAAGGCACTGATGTTTAGGGAATGCTTATAGGCCAGAGCATAGACCTTTCCTTTTTGGGGGGCGGGTGAGAGTGGACCCATGTAGTAGAGTGACAAAGTCAAATTTGACAAGTTTGTGGGTGATCTTGAACCTCTGGGTAAAAAATTTGGGTTCTCTCATACCAGTTTTACTACTTACTGTCTTTATGGCCTTGGGAAAATTAGTTTCTTCATTTGAAAAAACGGTCTGTTAATATTTAATTTAGAGAGTTCTTGCAAAATGTAAGTAAGAAATGTATATAAAATATTTATTACTTTCCCTCACACCTTGAAAAGGCCCAAAATATGAGTTTCCTTTTATCCCGACTAAGAACAGCCTGAAGGTTTAAGCAGGAGAATTCTATGAGAAATATGGTATTTAAAATTTTTTTTTCTGGAAGAAGGCAACAAAGATGAAAATTAGAAATAAATTGAAATCAGAGAAAAGAACTCCATAAAAAAAGAAATAAATACAACTTTTGGTATTTTGAAAATTGATACATTTTTATAAGAATCCCATGGTCACACAACACAAGAAATGATTAACAGTGGAGAAACTCAACAGATGCTACCTTTACCAAGTGACCCTGGCTAACATCATTAGTGATGAGTCATATGGAAATCATGGACTCCTAATAGGACATGATGAGAAGGGCACCTCACCTCTGAGGAGTTCTTCCCCAGAACCCATATCTGCAGTTTAATCATTAGAAAGCATCACACAAATCCAGGTTGAAAGACATTCTAAAAAATATCTAACTGTCAAGGTCACGAAAAGCAAGGAAATTCTGAGAAATTGGTATGGTGCAGAGGAGACTAGGAGGCCTAACAACTAAATGCAATGTAGTATCCTGGGTGAGATCCTGGAACAGAAAAATGTCCTTATTGGAAAAACTGGAGAAATCCTCCTAGAGTCTATAAATACAGTTAATAATAATGTCCCAAAGTTGGTTGCATAGTTTGGACAACAAGCAGGTGAAGGTCATGTAAGATGTTAACATTAGGGGAAACTGGATAAAGTTTGTATGGGGAATCTCCATGCTATCTTTACAACTTTTCTGTAAATCTAAAATTATTCCAAAATAAAGAACTTTACTAAGAATGTCAAACAAAACAAAAAGTGTTAAATAAAGAAAAAATTACTCCTAAAGTACTACAGTCTGTATAAAGAAATTTACTGCCAGGTAGACCACTCTCATCAAGAGTTCCAGTATCTGGGGCACCTGGGTGGCTCCGTGGGTTAAAGCCTCTGCCTTCAGCTCAGGTCATGATCTCAGGGTCCTGGGATCGAGCCCCGCATCGGGCTCTCTGCTTGGCGGGGAGCCTGCTTCCCCCTCTCTCTCTGCCTGCCTCTCTGCCTACTTGTGATCACTTTCTGTCAAATAAATAAATAAATCTTAAAAAAAAAAAAAAAAAAGAGTTCCAGGATCTGAGGGCTGGAGAAGATGGACAATGCCAGCTCAAAGAGAGAGAAATAGAATTTGCCCTCCTTCTGCCTTTTTGTTCCATTCAAGCCCCCAGTGGACTGGATGAGGCCCACCCACATCAGTGAAGGTGGATCTTCTTTCCTCAGGCTACTGACTCAAATGTTAATCTCTTGCAGAAACACCCTCACAGAAACATCAAGAAGTAACGTTCTACCAGGTATCTGGGCATCGCTTAGACCATCAAGTTGACACATAGAATTAACCATTATGTCAACATCTAACAGAAACAATACATAGTTTCTAAAAAGCCCCTTAAGGGAGTAGCACCCTTTGGCTTTCTGGATCATGGAGTTTGATGGGGCATAGAGGTTTAATGCCATATGGCCTTGCTTCATTGAGGGGGATGAAGATCATCAAAGGAGGAAAAAGATAAGAAGGGAGAATAGGAGATGGAAATCTTTAAAAGGCACACAAAGCAACAGAGATCTGGAGAATTAAAAGCTGTGAAGTGTGTGAAGTCTGTCCCCCTTTACCTCACTTACGATGTCTTTAATAATGTCTACAAAACAGATTCACAGAAAATACTTTGGGTGGCTGGATCTCCCATGGAGATTGGTGAGGGAGACAAATTGTGCATGCCATTCATATTCCGTGTCCGGGTGACTTAGATAAGGGGGTGTGTTCTGGGTTGTTGATATAGTGCAGTTGTCTACAATGAATGCTCCGTCGTTTATACCTACCTATTATTTCATGGCATCATGGGTTGACTTCCTGTGTCACAGTTTTTTGCTTCTGGGCAATGAAGAGGGTTGACCTAGGAAATACCCATTTCACCTGCTTCCATCACTACCATGAAGTTGGCTAGTGTGCCTCTCTTCAATTGTGTTTTTGTCCTGCCTCCTAGCAGGGCATGAAGCCACCTAGTTGGTTTAATTTCTGTGAAAGAAGTACCCTCAGGTTCCAGACCTGCTAGATTCTAACACCCTGAACCATCTCTTTCTTTACTATTTGACCCATTTCAGGGACATTTCATTCTGTTGTAATTACCCAATCTACATTTCGGGATAAAAAATGAGTATGCGCACAAGCATTGCAAAAGTTGACCGTATGATGTGCAAACTGTGGAAAATTCTCGTAGGCAAGAAAATATTATTCTTTCCTCTAGCACTGTTGAAACTTTCAAATTGTGAAAGTTTCAAATTGTGAACCTGAATTGTGGTTCAGGCAGCACTGGTTCACTTGAGAGCTTGTAGGAAATGTAGAATCTCAGGTCCCTTCCCCACCAAGATCTATGGAATCCGAATCTGTAATTTTAACAAGACCCCTAGTGGATTTGTGTGCACATTAATGTTTGAGAAGCTCGGCTCCAACATATGAAACGTGAAAGCTCAGCCTCCCCCACAATGAAGGGAGAAAAAAGCAAAGGGGGACCAGGGCTGGTACTTGAGATTCTGACCCTGGGGTTCAAAAGGCAGATTTCTAACTCCTAACTTCTTTGTTTTCTGAGAGCCTCAGAGGAGTTTCACTCTAAGACCAAGATGTCAGTTTAACATAAGGACCCTTATTCAAACACTGAGTGAGAAAGGCAATCCTTTTCTCTCCTTTTCTAAAGCCCACAAATAGCCGTCAGAACCGAAGGATCATTTTCTGGGACCTCTTCATTTGTTCTATCTGCAGTCTCCAGTCGTGGAGATGTGGAGGGCTACGAATTGTGTTTGATATTCAATTTTCCTCCAGTTCCTTTTCCTTTTAAAAGGCTAGATGTGAAAGCTAGTATCATTGAAATGCCCAGAGGGGAATGCTGTAGGAAGAGACTCGATCCGTATAAAAGGCAAATAGAATTGTCCAAGTCTCAGCATTTCTCTGTAACTTCCAACTATTGTCAAATTAAGAATGATATATGGCCCATAATATTCACATTCAATTGAAATGACCTGATATTTTTTAAGGCCCATTTTATATGGTTACCACTTGAATTGATAGCCTCGGTGATAAGATATGATAACAGGGGCGCCTGGGTGGCTCAGTTGGTTAAGTGTCTGCCTTCAGCTCAGGTCATGATCCCAGGGTCCTGGGATGGAGTCTCAAGTTAGGCTCCCTGCTCGGCTGGGACCTGCTTCTCCCTTTCCTCCCTGCTCCTGCTCTCTCTTGCTATCTCTGTCTCTGTCTCTCAAATAAATAAATAATCTTTTTTTAAAAAAAAAAAAAAGAGAGATAACAATGCATGTACATTGCAGTCTCCATCTGGAGCTACAAACTTCTTTTTTCCCCAAAATACGTTTATTTTATCTTTTAAGTGTTACAAGATTGATTGTTCATGCACCACACCCAGTGCTCCATGCAATACGTGCCCCAAACTCTTAAATGTACCATCTGTGTTTGCTGACTTTAGATCAAGACTCTACATGCAACTCTTGATATATCTCGTCTTTGTCAAATATCAGATAAGTGCATATTCATTCTAAGCCTTGGAAGTGTTTATAAGCATAAAGAATGCAATGGCAGTCTACAGTGGTTCTACCACTGGAATGACTGATGTTTATTTACATTTTATAGCACAACCTTCCATACTGCCTTCATTATAGCAAAACCTGGAAAATGTTCTTCTACAACGTGGGATCCTTACCTAAAGCATCTTTGTGAATTAAAAAAAAGTTTATATATTGTTCATATTTTTCTGTACAAATTCATAGTATCCTTTGATATCATTGTTACTAGCCAGACATGATTTTATTTTTGAATATTACACATTTTGTCCCATCTGTCTGACATTCTTGGGCACTTGTCAATGAATCTTCATAGATTTTAATTTTTTTAAATCATCATCTTGGTTAATATGGTTTTCTTGTGGGCTTTTTTTTTTTTTTTTTTTACCATTCACATTTCCTCCCTCCATCTTTTTTTCCCTACTTTTAAATTAATGTTTTGTAGTGATTATAGCTTGAAAACAGGTAAAATGCAGACACATTCCATTTTAAGATTTTATTTATTTATTTGACAGAGTGAGAGACATCACAAGCAGGCAGAGAGGCAGGCAGAGAGAGAGGGGAAAAGCAGGCTCCCCGCTGAGCAGAGAGCCTGATGCAGGGGCTCGATCCCAGGACCTTGAGATCATGACCTGAGCCGAAGGCTGAGGCTTTAATCCTCGGAGCCACCCAAGGGTCCCGATACATTCTATTTTAAGGCCCATAAAGAAAAATACTAAAATATTTGTTTATAAAGCCGAAAAGAAAAGAAGAGAAAAAAAAAAGAAAAGAAAAAGTAAAGAAAAGAAAACATAGAGAAGTGTAAATGTAAATTGGAAAACCCTGTCTCCTTATTCCCAGCTTTTTTGCAAGCTCTTCTCCACATTTCTGCTTTGCTGCGGTAATGCCCACTTGGGTCTATGTTCCACCAGACTTTTTAGTAAGCACACGCAATATAGTGTCAACACACACAGTGTATTTTTCAAATAATATGGAATCACCCCAAATGTTCTGCTGTGCGTACATCTCAGATATCCTTCTTTGCAGCGCATTCAGATGGGGTTACACTATGGTAATCCCACTTACATGCTCTTGGACACCGAAGCCCTTGGACACATAGGCACACCTATGTGCGTCTCAGTCTTGGACACATCCAAACAGCTCTTGGAAAGTCCCAGAAGTCCCCTCGCGTCCATCACTTTGTGTGCACAGAGGAGATGACCAGCTGAATACAGGAAGACATCCGTGTGTCTGGGCCGTGTTTCTCCTCTGAACAACAGAAGCCCCCTTTCTAAGCTAGACCCAGAAGGTAAGCCCTGCCATCTGCTTTCCTCTTTCAACAGAATGTGTCTCACATGCGAGTGGGCACTGTGTGATCATCACTTCTTAATTCTAGAAGCGGTGACAATTCTGTGGATGAGAGCTACTTTCCTAAGACTCTTCAGATCGCCTAATTCCGCATACCTGGGAAGGCAAGAAGGTAGCCCCAGTGGAGCCGACATGCGGCAATAGTCAATGGTGGTAAAAAAACAAACAAACAACGGAGATGTATTTCAGAAGACCCCCAGAAGGATCACAACTGTCAGAGAAACAAAATCCAGAATTCTCTGTGGCCACTCTTTGCCCAAGATGTGGTAGGTTCTATGTCTCTGTTAAATCAACGTAATCAACAGAGAGAAGTAAAACTTTCCTGATAGTACCAGTAGCTTTGGACTGCTTTCTTTCTTCTTCTTTTTCCTCACCTGTATTCCTTTTAAATTGTGCAACCATGGCCTTAGGTCATAAAACCTCGAATGTCAGAGAATGGATGTGTTTAACCGTTTTATTGAGGGAGAATAAAATATTCATGTTTGCCTCAAGTGTCCGTGTGTTTGATGCTTTGTGAAGTGTTGAAAATGTACCATTTAAGACAGCTTAAGACTCCTGTGGAAAGGCAGTTTATCTTTACTGGTGAAATGCCAACATCCTACATTTGAGTCTTAGATCTTGTGAGTGCAGATAACAAGTACCCATTGAATATTTCTGGCACTAATAGAAACATGGTTTTCCAGAATGCCAGGGTTTTATTCCCCGCCCATCTCTCTGAATGCATAGCATTTAGCGTGAATATTGCCTGCTTTCTCAGCTCCTTATGCTAGAAAAAGTCTTTACCTAAAATTTTCATTCAATCCCAAGTCTGTGAACCGCCACCACAAAAACCCAAATAACAAAAGTCTGGGATAATAAATGGAACGGTTTTGCCTACGGCTGAAATACATCTTTGAGTCACAGCTCCCTCGGTGGAAAGACTTTCTGCTGAGATGAAAGAAACCTTTAAAATATTTTAGATATTAAGGTAATTGCTGAAATGATAATTGGCAAAAGAAGAAATGTCCTATTATTCTATTAAATATTTTAGAAGGGCTCGTGTTTAAGACTGGAGATGTGTAGGTGGTAGCACAATTTGGAAATATATATACAAAAGCCTTGAAATGTACGTGCAGTGAAAAGCCACGCATAGCGCCCAGCATAGGTTAAGAGTTCAATTATCCAATAAATAGTACATAGGAGACAGTAAGGCACCCTGTCGGGACTTTTCGGTACATAGAGATAAATGTGAACATGTAATAACTGAACAATGTCGATGAAGTGTTTGTTTACGTGTCTTACAGTCGAACTTTGAACAATGTGGGGGTTCAGGGAGCCAACCCCCCGCACAGTTGAAAATACACGTATAACTCTGATTCCCCCAAAAACTTAACTACTGATAGCCTACCATTGACCAGAAGCCTTACTGACCACGTAAACAGTCAATCAACATATTTTTATATGTGTTATACAGTATATTCCTACAATAAAGTAAACTAGAGAAAAAAATGTGACTAAGAAAATCAAAAGGAAGGGAAAAGAGGAAAATCATAAGGAAGAGAAGATAGGTATACGGCACTGGACTGTATTTTTTGAAAAAATCCATGTAAGTGGACCCATGACTTTCAAACGTGTGTTGTGTGTAGGTCAGCTGTAGTTTTCTTGGGCTGGGAGAACACAGTACTACAAATGGTGGCTTACAGTGATAGAAAGGGATTCTCTCCTAAGTCAGGAAGCCAAAAGTCCAAGGGACATGTTTCCTCTGGAAACCGTAACAAATCCTCGCTACTTGCCTCTTCTAGCTTCTAGTGGCACCGTCCTTGGCTCATTGGCCCATGCCAGCATCACGCCCTTCTCTGCCTCCCTCTCCACGTGGCCTTCTTCCCTGTGTGTCTCTCTCTGTCCTCTCTTCTTATAAGGATTTGGGACCCGCCCTAAATTCGGGATGGTTTCATCTCCAGATCTCTAACTAATTACATCTGCAAAAACTTTTCTTCCAAATAAGGTCACATTCTGAGATTCTGGGTGGACATCAGGTTTTAGGGAGCACTACTCATCCTTAGGATATCTGGAGGGGGGTAGGGATAAGAATATGCCATCCCAAAATATGCCACCTTGGCATAAGGTTATTTTGAGCGGAAGTGAATTAAGAAGCACCAAATGCAGAAAGAGCTCGGTGCCTTCCCACTGTCTGCCCAAAGCAGGGCATATGTTTGCTTCTAGAGGGTATTGCCCTTCCCCTCCCCCATACTAGGAGAACAGCCTTAGCACTGGAGACAGAAGATCAACAAACAAACCTTATTACAATAATCCTTATGTTCCATAAGTTTCCCTCCCTATATTTACCTTCCCACAATTTACTATCCCTAGAAGCTCAAACCCCTTTGCCTTTTCCTGTCACATACAATTCCTTGTCCTTTATTAAAATGGCATATAAGCTCCTTAGTCTAACTCTTTCTTTAGGCTCTTCTTTTGTATGGAAGACTCCATTTGCACAAGTAAACCCTTTCTATTGTTAATCTGTCTTTTATCCGTTTAATTCACAGGCCTCATTACTAACTTAAGAGGGCAGAGAGAAACTTCTTCCTCCCTTGCATAGCCAAGGCTGCTGAACTGTCTCCTCAATTTCTCCCCACAAAATATAAGCACAGAACGCAGTGAATGTCTGGAATGTGAGGATCCTCTATTACCATCCACCCCAAACCCCAACAGGGAACTCTAGGAGACCACACCAAAGTCGTGCATGCCTCTCTTTAGCTCAGCCTGCAGAAGATCCTAAAGAGAGACGATAGCAACTTACATAGATTTTCTTCTCTTAAATGCCATACTTAGACTTGGATAGTTCCCCCTCATGGAAAAGAAAGAGGTTCTTCCATGGAGAGGAGAATTGGCCCTAGAGTCTAGGATAGTAGGGCCAAGAGCTTCTGCACTGGGGGCTGGGACAAACAGCTTAGGCTGGAGTGGGCACAGGGGACGGTGACAAATAGTCTTGCTTTACCAGGGCAGTCAAGCCCATGAGTGAGAATGCAAAAGAGTAAGACCTCTTACCATCCCAGCTTCGTGGAAGGAGAAATTGAGGGAGGGAGGCTTTCTCTGTAAGAACGCTCCCAACAACAAGGAAATTGTTCCCCTGTGGTATGACGCTGGATGTCAGACACTAGAGAAAAAAAAAATTAACACAATGATTGATCACTTCAAATAGACTTCTTCTAGTTTGCTCACTTAGGACTATGAGACCACTTCTTCCAATCCCCACTACCCACAAAATAATTCTCTGATGGGTCTTCGATTGTATACAAGAGAGTTTGCAATTTTAAGGTTTTAGGAAACTAGGGCCTGCGGTTGTCCCCAGCTCTTGGCTGATAAACAATTTCTTCCTTGTTGCCTGTAACTCAGTTATTATAAATGTGGCACTTGGCCTGATCTAGCTAATTTTCACCAACACCTATGATTGCCATAATAGCTCTGTCCTTATAGCATGAAAACAGCCATAGATAATAGATAAGCCCATGGGTGTGGCTGTGTGCCCATAAAACTTTATTTACAAAGCCAGGCAGAAGTCCAGATTTGGCCCATGGGATATAATGTGTCTCACACACACACCCCACTATAAACCATAAATCAAGCCTGAGCCTTTTATCTTAGAGAGAAGGACAGGCTCGAGGTTAGAGGCCCAAGATTCCAGCTCGGCGTCCTCACGTTATCCCAGAATGTCCTTTACCCCTTGATTTCAGTGAACACAACCATACGGAAGGAAGAACTAATCCAATGTCAATGATTCTGCATGTAGAAATAATGGTATGCAGATCTTTGTGTTTTGAAAAGCTCTTCATGGGACTCCTTAGCATCTCTAAGTTGTACCAATAAATATATATCTTCAAGTGTCAGGAAATCCATAGTACAATATAAAGTTATTTTCTGTAATGCCGTGGCTTCTGTGACACCTCTAAGGTAGCCTCTCACCGTAACACTCTTACCCCCACACTTTGGTGAGACTGTCAATAAGGATAAAAATCTATATTGTCTCAGCCACAGAAGGAAGATGGCGGCCGAGTAGGAGGACCCTAGGTTCCTCTCGTCCCATGAACACAACTAAGTAACTATCAAATCATCCTAAATACCCCAGGAGTCGATCTGACGACTGATAGAACAGACTCCACAACTACAGGAAGAGAAGAGGGCACATCAGAGAAGCCATAAATCTTGGGGGAAGGAAAATCTCCTTTGGGAATTCTTGCCACTTCAAAATTTCATAAGGAAGGAAGGCCACAAAATCACGTGGAGTTACATCCGTGACAAATCATGTTCACTTCAGATCGAATAAAGAATAAACACCCATCAGGCACATTTTGTCGTCACTACCAAACTTTAAAAGGACAGACTCATAACAACACTTGAAGAAGACAATTTTTTAATAGACTTGAGTCTATGGAGGCTTAAAAAAAAAAAAAACAGTTTCTCAAAATAATTGCTCTATCTGGCTATTTTTGGTCATTTTCAACTCCTGAAGGATTTTTAAAAATCTGCCCAACTTATGACTCCCAGCTACAAAGTTCCTTCTACAAAGCAGGTTACTGAAAACCTTTCTCTTAAATTATATTTGGCTATGCCCCAGTTAGTGATATGGAATACCCATATTTTGTATATTACATATCTGGACATAGAGAAGCAAATAGAGGTTGTCTTAAAGTTCAACACTATCATAAATTAATGATGAATTTTTAAAAAATGTCTTGGGAGAAAAGAAATTGAATTCCCTCCCTTTTCTTAAGTGCAAAAGATTTCTCCGGATCTCTTAAACGAGGGATGGAACCTCAAGATAAAAAGTCACAGTTCGCATACATCAAGAGGCAAAGAGCGAGAACAAGTTTGCAAAAAGATAATTTTAAGCATGTGTTATAACTGGTCTGCGTTAGTACATACCCATTATCTGCTTTTTTTTTAGTTATTACCAGTTTCCTGGGACATAATGGGTAATGGTGCTCAGGAATTTCAAAGTAAAATACGACATTTGCATAAAGCTTTCGTCTTCACCTTTGCACTTTTTAGTTTTGGCGGGATGGGTATTGCAAAACAAGCAAGAAAAAGTTGCTTTGCGAAGGGGGTTCTGAAATGGACATAACGCATGTGAACCTTGGCCTGAAACGGTAGCTTGCTCCGCTTTGTAAGGTTGGATCTGTGCTTTGATCCTTCCCTGGGAACAAATGCTTAACTCTGCACGGATGAAGGCAGGGGCCTCGCCAAGGACACCGGCTGAGATACACATTTCCAGGAAGGTGGCAGAGAAGAAACAAATCTGTGCCCGTCACCCTGCACGATTAGGAACTGCGGAAACACGCGCGTCCCATGTGTGGCCACGGGGGAAAGGTCCTCCAGGCAAGTGCTGTCTACCATCCATCAGCCGCTGGATGGAAGGGCTGAGGGAGCCCAGGTCAGCGGGTGTTGACCTGTCCACGAGGAAGTCCTCCTGTGGAGGACAACGATGAATCTTGTTGATCTTGGAGTGAGTCCTCGGGGTACAGGCTAGGTCCTGTCCGCTGCACCAGAGGTCCACGAAATCCTGTGCCTCCCACAGAGCTTCCTCCGAATTTCCAGCTCCCCGCACGGAAGAGTGCCCTCTCTTAAATTTTCTGATTTACACGCACTTGCTCAGTTGCAATGAGGAACCGAAACAAATAGCAAAGCCCTATCGTCTCGGTACACTTCCATCCTGCGGTACATAACAAATCTCCCTAAGTATTCCCTTTGCATGAGACATTTCTGCTCTTAAGTAGAACACGAGCTCCAACGTTCACGTCCTTAGCTTTTTTTTTAAAGATTTTATTTTTTTGACAAAGATCTAGAGATCACAAGTAGGCAGAGAGGCAGGCAGAGAGAGAGGGGGAAGCAGACTCCCCGCTGAGCAGAGAGCCCGATGTGGGGCTCGATCCCAGGACCCTGAGATCATGACCTGAGCCAAAGGCTGAGGCTTTAACCCACTGAGCCACCCAGGTGCCCCACGTCCTTAGTTTTTCTCTCTCCTCCTTTCAGGAGCAAGCCTTTCAAGATACCCGTCCACGCTTGCTGCTTCCTTGTGCTAACTCCCATTCCCGGCTGAGCCAATTTCAGCTCGGCGTCTGACCCTTTTCATCCCTGCCCCTCAGACACTTGTCACAAGGCCTCCAAAAATTCCCTCTCGTTGATTGCATCAGACCTGTTTTGTTTATCTGTTTATTTTTGTTTTTTAAAGCTTCGTTTTTATGGGACTTCTTACCGTCATGGCCCCTCAGCCGCTTCCCCATGCCGCACCACTATCCTGTCTCCTTCTTTCTTAGGTTCCCTGTAACCTTAACCAGACTCCTCCTCCTGTGCCAGACAGTTGCGTCAGAGATGAGCAGGTCTTGGTGCTCAGCCCTGTCTTGCCCTCCCTCTGCAAGTGTCTCCCCAAGCTGGCAAACTCAGTCCAGCAGCTTCATGGAGAAGCAGCTGTCGATGACTGATATGGAACCCTTCCAAAATGTTCACACCAGGCACTCAGCATACCTAAGCCTCATGAGATCCCTAGGACGTAGGTCTTCATGTTCTTATTCCCCTCCAACAGATGACAAAACCGAGGCATATAAAGATCATGGAACTTGCCCAAGGTCAATATCTAGGGTGTCACAGAGATAGGATTTAATCCAATCTCTTTGTGCTCTTCAACATTACCCTTGTGACACTGTCTCCTGAGCTCTGGATCTGTTGACCCAACTTTTTTTACCTCCTTGTGTGTTTTTAAGCTCCACATGTCTGAAACTACACAAATGACGTTGGAAACTTGGTCCTTGTTAAGCGATTTCTGTGCCTTGGACAGGACCACCATCCGTCAGAAACCTCAAAGCCTTTGCAGTCATTCCGCAGGCATTACAACATCCAGCCCTGGCGGGAGGGGAGACTGAACCCGTCCACACGGAGTGACTTCATACAAGAGCGTCTGGGCAGCTACCATTGAGTTTAGAACATGGCTCCCATCAGAGAGATTCGAATCAAAACCACACTGAGATACCACCTCACACCGGTTAGAATGGCCAAAATCAACAAGACAGTCAACAACAAATGCTGGAGAGGATGTGGAGAAAGGGGAACCCTCCTCCACTGTTGGTGGGGATGCAAGTTGGTGCAGCCACTTTGGAATACAGTATGGAGATTCCTCAGGAAATTAAATATATAGCTACCCTATGACCCTGCAATTGCACTACTGGGTATTTACCCCAAAGAAACAGATGCAGTACAAAGAAGGGCCACATATACCCCAATGTTCATAGCAGTAATGGCCACAATCGCCAAACTGTGGAAAGAACCAAAATGCCCTTCAACAGATGAGTGGATAAGGAAGATGTAGTCTATCTATACAATGGAATATTATGCCTCCATCAGAAAGGATGAATATCCAACTTTTGTATCAATGTGGACGGGACTAGAAGAGATTATGTGGAGTGAAATAAGTCAGGTGGAGAGAGCCAATTATGGTCTCACTTACATGTGGAGTATAAAGAAAATCATGGAGGGATCGTGAGAAGGAAGGGAAGGGCGAATGGGGGGAAATCGGAGGGGGTGATGAACCAGGAGAGACTGTGGACTCTGAGCAACAAACTGAGGGTTTTGGAAGGGAGGGGGTGGGGGGTTGGGTGAGCCTTGTGGTGGGTATTGAGGAGGGCACGTACTGCATGGAGCACTGGGTGTGGTGCATGAACAATCAATCTTGTAACACCGAAAAAATAAACATATTTGAAAAAAAAAAAAAGAACATGGCTCCCATCCTTCAGGTCACAATGTGGCGCTAGAGCTCAACATCATACTGAAGTTCCAGGAGAAAAAAGGCAGAGAGGAAAGCAAGGTCAAGCAAGCTGTAGAGCTGAGACCTTGCCTCAAAGGAAAATTTGAGAGAACAGCCCCCAGTGTCCCAGTTTCCCCTTCTTCGGGTAAAGTGGACTCACCCCCCTTGCCTCTGTCTCATTTAGAGTTAGAGGCATCCTGTGGTCATCTTCCTTTTCTTCACCCTGTCCCCCTTGCAGCACCTTCATTAACTCCTCTGTACATCCCTGGAAAACTGCAAAGTTCTGTTTCTAACATGGGCCTGGGGCGGAAGGAAATGGTCAGTAACCAAGTCATCCCAGACCACACAGCTCCATCATATGAAAGGATATATAGAGACATCCTAGAAAGGAAGGTTGGTGTAGGATGTAGGACAGGAAGAGCCAAAGGAGCAGTGCATTTTGGCAAAGTGTGATTTTTTATTTTCTTGGTACACCAGTACAAAACAGGGTTGCTAGGTAAAATACAAGATGCTTATTTAAATTTGAATTTCACATCAATGTGGATGGAACATACACTGAAAAAAAATTATTATCTATTACTTATCTGACATTCAAATTTAACTGAGTATCCTGTGTTCTTTGCCACATATGGCAACCTCATTACCAATTAATTCCTCTGCAGTATATTGGCCTCCAGTGTCTGGTGTGTGTAGTACATGATTGATACCAGCAGTCGGGAAAAAATATCTTCTTTTTAAAATTTATTTATTTATTAACATATAATGTATTATTTACCCCAGAGTACATGTCTGCGAATCATCAGGCTTACACATTTCACAGCATTTGCCATAGCACATACCCTCCCCAAAGTCATAACCCTACCCCCCC
>CM052801.1:2951338-3013256 GCA_028533885.1 Nasua narica | reverse complement strand
CCAGTAGTGCGATTGCTGGGTCGTAGGGTAGCTCTATTTTCAACATTTTGAGGAACCTCCATACAGTTTTCCAGAGTGGCTGTACCAGTGTGCATTCCCACCAACAGTGTAGGAGGGTTCTCCTTTCTCCGCATCCTCTCCAACATCTGTCGTTCCCTGACTTGCTAATTTTAGCCATTCTGACTGGTGTGAGGTGGTATCTCACTGTGGTTTTGATTTGTATTTCTCTGATGCCGAGTGATGTTGAGCATTTTTTCATGTGTCTGTTGGCCATTTGGATGGCTCTTTACTGAAATGTCTGTTCATATCAGGGAGAAATATCTAAGTAATTATCATGTTTCTCTAGGACCGTGCTTTTCAGGCTGGGATCCACATATCCCTAGGGTATGACAGAGTGATCTGGAGTTTACAAAGTTATAGGATAACTATTTTTCAGTTCATTGAGGTGTCAAATATGGCAAGTGACAATTAATTTATAGCACATTTCTGGGGGGTATCAATTTTATTGACTAAGTTGGAAGTAATTTTTAGCACATCATTTGGGATATGCCCATTTTTGGTAATTTATAGTTTTAATTTTATATTGTACCCAATATTGGGATATTCTTAATGGGATGGGGTGACAAATTCACTAAAATGTAAAAAAAAAAAAAATAAGTAAATGTGAGAATTTACAAGTTGTTATTACACATCCCAAGGATCCCCTCATGCTACAGTCATGACCCCTAACTTGGAAAGATTGAGGAGGATGGTTCCAGCCCAGAGATAACCCACAAAGTGAGATGAACAGAGTTGACCTGCGTTAGATCAGTGGTCCCATAGCATTCTAAGCATGGAACAAACTCATGGTCCCAGGTACAAGTGTCAGCCCCTCGCTGTGGGAGTTTTCTTTGGGAAGGAACATGGGAGCATTCTTTTTCTTAAGGAAGAGGAAATTACTTCTCAGCGCCCTCAGTGGCATTTACTCAATACGTCATGAAAAGATAGGGTAGCTCTTGCTCGTTCTATCATCCTACTGACCACAGGAGACTAATTTTTAGTTCCTTTCAGAGTTAGAGGCACTATCAAGAATCATTTTCCTAATATTCATTGGTGATTGTTGCAAAGACCATTTGTGGGGAAAGAACAAACCCAACATGGTACCAGTTACGAAAAGAAATGGAATGATTTTTAGTGATGTTGATGGGCAGACTTTCCAAGCCAAGCCAATGGGCAGACTTTCCTACCCTCCTCAAGAGCCGGTGGCAAAATGAGATCATTCTCTACAAAGCACAGAAATGGAAAAATTCAGAGTTCCATTCTTGGTAGCAACAAATGGGTGGTAATGGTTTTGTAAAAATATAGAAGCAGTTAAGGAAGGACAGATATAGCTATCTTGCGTTTGCAATAATTGTTTGTAGACTAAAGAACAGGATGGCATTAATTAAACCAAATTAGTGCTGAGCTGCCTCCTTGTTTGCTTTCAAAAGCTTTATGTTATATTCCGTTTTCTTGGAATTAGAGTCCTTTCTTTCTTTGTTTCTTTCTTTCTTTTCTTTCTTTTTTTTTTAAGGAAAACAGTCTTCCAAGAAAAGATCTTGCTTTTCAGATCCGCGATTTAAGTTTTGCTTCTCCCATTTGAGTATGCCCATAATTCTTGCCTCCTTTGTGTTTTCTATTGTGTGTTTATTCAGTTATATTTTTAGACACTAATTCCGTAGCACACTCCTGTCTGTTAGCAGAAGGCTGAGAGGGAGACACAGGTGCAGAATTTGTTTGAAGGATTCGTCTGGCCAGGCTCTCCAAAGAGCATTTCCCCCATCATAAAACGTAACACTGTCTTGGTAAAGAGCGTGGTGTACCAGGACAGAGTATACCCAGAAACTTCAAACGTTTCATTGTAATCTTAGGCGGAAATGTGTCCCTTAAAAGCAGAATATAAAGAAATTCCAAATAGAAGGTAGAAGAGAGCTTTTTCTTTGTTTGTTTATTCATTTTGATTTTTCAAGACATGTTTTCAAGACATGTTGTGCTTTGTATTTTTACTTGGGCATCATAATATTTACTAACTGGTCTCTAGCACCAGCATTGGAACATTCTGCCACCTAAGAAGTATGTAACCAAATCCCTATCCCTGCAGCAAATGCTTATAATGCCCAAACGCTTACAAGAAGAACAAATCTGTTAGAGCAACATTTATTAGCTGTAGTTTACATCGACGTTGTACTTTTTATTTTTTTGAAGAAAAATGCAAGTAACTCCAAAAATCCAATAATTCAGAGAGTGGTCTCTGGAAAAGCCAGTTCTGTTCTTTTTATGCAACTGCCCTCAACTCTTTCAGCTCTTTGTCCTGATAGTCAGCATTCACTCAACAAATGGTTATCACACGGTTCCCTGGCACAGGGATTGCAGTCATCCACGAAACAGACATCCATGCCGTCGTGAGACTCATGTGCTAATGTGGGAGACAGGTCACACATATGATGACGAGCCCATAAAATATACAGTTTGCTGAATGAAGATGGCATTTCCAAGAGCATAAATAAACAGGGAGTATTAAGCGTCAACGCTCTAGTTGAAATGTTGGACAACGCGTTGGGGAGACATTCCTGAGATGTGGAATTTGCAGACGTGTGAAGGAAATGCAAGAAGTCACAAGGTTGCCAGACTGAGAGCAGCAGGAGCAGATGGAAAGGCTCTAGGAGATGGAGCAAGTTTGGGGGGCAACAAAGGGGAAAGGAAGAAGCAGCCCAGGAGAGTGTGTGGGTGGCAGAATATACATCCAAGAAGCCATGAGACCCGAGATAGTCTGTGGTGTGGAGTCACCGTAAAGCTTGTGAGCTTGTGTAGACGTGCTCGGTGACGTGGTAGCTATTTACAAGATGGTGGACGAAGTGTCATAACATTTTAGTAGGTCGATGGGGTGGTGAGGGCAGTTCACACAAAGGGAACAGCAAGGAGACCAGATGACGGTTCCAGGGCATTGGGGAGAAGTCACGCGATTACGGTTGTATCTTGGTGGATTCCTCTGCAGGCCAGATGGGGGCTGCAGGAGAAAGCTCGCGAGTGAGGGTAATAGGCATGTTTATAGCGACATGAATGGCATGGGCATTACCAGACGGCTGAGGGCATGGCTGATTGGGCATGAGAGCAAGATCTTGGCTTCGGATGTGCATTGACTTTAGCTATCAGGTACCTAGGTGAAGAGGTTGTATAGAGATGATCATGTATTTCTGGCATTGGGCAGGAAGGGTCTACCAATCTGGGAGTCATCACTGGACCGGTGGTTTTTAAAACCATGAAGCTCAGTGAATCACTTAGGTCTAAGTGTAGACAGAGAGAGAGAGAGGAAGCACAAGGTTGGAGTGCTGGGCATTCCTGCCAAGAGGGATAGAAAGTAAGAAGGATTGTGGGGGGAGGTCCAAGACAGCAGACAGAGAAGGACCACCCAGAAATCCAGGAGGCAAACAGGAAGAGAACCAAAAACTCCTTGAAGGAGGAAGTGCAGTCAACAGTATGAAATGCCTTTGAGAGGTCAAGTTAGAGGAGATGTAGGAGTGCTGACCTCACTGACTCCACCTTTGGCCCCTCCATGTCATTCATGCCCATGCGGTGACCTCGCTTGGGGTTTCGTGCTCCAGCGCCCGTGCCTGTTGATGAATCTCCAACCTGAGTGCAGGAAGACCTGTTCTGATCTTCCCCCAAGTGGCCCACAGAAGGGCCCCACTTTAGGTCACTAGTAGAGGTGACTGGTGCACAGATGGTACCCCTTTATTTTTTTTTTAATTTTTTTTAAGTGATAAACACAGATTTTATTCAGGACTATTGCAATAGGGGGAAAGAAAACAGTAGAATGGGGCTCAGTTCTTTTTTTTTTTTAATTTTTATTTAAATTTAATGAACATATAATGCATTATTGGTTTCATGGGTAGAAGTCAGGGATTCATCAGTCTTACAGAGTACCCAGTGCGCATTACATCACATGCCTTCCTTAACGCCCATCACTCAGTTACCCCATCCCCCCACCCACCTCCCTTCTAGGAACCCTCAGTTTGTTTCCTATGATTAACAGTCTCTTATGGTTTGTCTCCCTCTCTGGTTTTTGTCTTGTTTCATTTTTTTCCTCTCTTTCCCTATGATCCTCTGTTTTGTTTCTTAAATTCCACAGATTAGTAAGATCATATGATAATTGTCTTTCTCTGATTGGTTTATCTTACGTAGAGCAACACGCTCAAGTTCTATCCACGCTGGTGCAAATGGCAAGATTTCATTTTTGATGGCTGAGTAGTATTCCATTGTATACATAAACCATATCTTCTTTTTCCATCCATAAATGGACATCTGGGCTCCTTCCATTGTTTGCCTTTTGTGGATATTGCTGCCATTTTTTTTTAATTAATTAATTAATTTATTTATTTGAGACAAAGTGAGAATGAGAGAGACCACAGAGAGAGAGGGGGAAGCAGGCTCCCCGCTGAGCAGAGAGCCCCATGCAGGGCTTGATCCCAGGACCCTGAGATCATGACCTGAGCCGAAGGCTACTGACTGTCCTCCATCTTCTAACAGAAGGCACGAGAAAGAACCATTGGCTTCACAGCGTGGAGATCGCTGGTGATTTTTGAATGGTGGTGGGGGTGGAGTGATTGGGGAGGATCCAGGGCAAAATAGTAGAAAAGAAGCCGGGAACATGATTATGGGTTATTCTTTCATGGCAAGACTTCCTTGGGATTTCCGATCTCCATTGAACTGAAGCCACCAGGAGGATCTGCAAGCCGCCTTCCGCTGGCTGTGTTCAAACATGGCGCAGGTCAACAGTGAGATGTAACTGCCTGCTTTGACAGGGAAGCTCAAGGGAGTAAGGAGGAGGAGACAAGAGAATTAAGGGCACACGTAAAGGACGTTATCATGGCTGACCACAAAATCAGAGTATACGACAGGGGGAGAAAATGAGTTCCAGAAAGCTGTGAGGACTCATGAAAAATGGTCGGATCAATGGAAGGAAGGTTCTGTGTGGGTCCATAACTGTAAGCTTTGGGTAAGAGGGAGACTGTAGGAAATGCAGGAGGAAGTGGTCCAGGGTGGGCTAGCTGACATTCCTAAAGCACAGGCACTGTTCGTATTTGCAAAATAAAGCATATGGCCTCAGGAGGGAATGGCTAAGATGTGTTTCGGACAGGACCACTGGGAGACCCACTGAGAAGCCCAGGTATGAAGATGCCTTTAACCTGAAGAGGTTTCCGATTCAACAGATGCAGGAAGAAAGCTCCATTTCTCTGAGCCCTTTCTTCTAAATTTTCATTTGGATTTGAAAGTTCTTCCCTTGTAATTCTATGCAGCAGAATTAATGAAGGTACCAAGTGAGAACCAAATGGGTAGCAGTGCAAGAGAATTCAGGAAAAGCATCCCTTGGCTTCTGAATTTCAATGAGGAATGTATCCTTGCCTCAAGATTTTCTACTTCCATTGGCAGGAGAGGGTGCAGGGGAAGGAGACTTTCTGAAGGTCAGCGGGGAGCATTTCAAAGAAAAGCTCGAGATTAAAAAAAAGGCTTGCACTCCCGGGGGCAATGCACCTCAGCCTCCACGCAGTAGGTCCCCAAAGGTCCACGGACCTGGAGGGAATTAGAATTGCTTTCTGTGACACTGGCTCACGAATGCCAATGTCACCGGAGGCTCGTCGCTTTTACTGCAGAGGAGGGGTTCCCAGTATTTCTAATACCATTTGATTTGAGCTGTCGAGATGTCCGGATTCCGTATGCATTTACGGGCTGCCTCTCTGCAAAGAGCTGGGGGAGGGACCTTGGCTAATCAAAGGCCAGTCAAGAGCAGAGTGAGAAGGGCTGGTATCTCCCATCATCCACAGTTCATGGCATTTTTTTTTTAGCTTCGTTAAAAAGCAAGAAAATGTTATGGGGGGAAGGTTTAGATCTGACGCTGCTTAGAGACGCATGACTCCAATGACAGCCAGAGGGCTGGCTGGGGCTTTGTCTTTAGGGACAGTTCCTTCTGAATGTGCGTGCTGACCCGTGTGGCAGGATTTCCACACGGCTTCTGTTTCTTTTCCCCACGGCATCACCACCCTGTTCCCCGGGGCCTCTCCTTGCTTGGTGTGATGTTGGCAGTGTGTACACCGGTCACAAAGCCAAGGATCAGGTGATGGTTTGTACGTGCAACCCTAACACCATCCTTGAGGAGTCAGGCCAAGTTCTATTTTATAGGAATTCACATGGAACCACCCCTTATTGATAATTACAAAGGCCTTACACACTGACGTCTGAAGCAACATGTTAGTTTCGAATGAACACAGATTACACGTCGGAAATCCACAAGCTTCTTTCACTGTATATCATCCCTACTTTATTTTTAGAGAATTTTTTTCCAGTGATTTCCACTGGGTTTTTTGTTTTGGTTTTATTTTTGTTTTGGGGGCTATTGGTTTACTAACTTGATTGTTTTCAAACTCGCTAATATGTCTGGGAGACAGAGGAAGATTTTAATTTAAAATCGAAGTCCTGGGGTGCCTGGGTAGATCATTCAGTTAAGTGTCCAACTCTTGATTTCAGCTCAGGTCATGATCTCAGAGTCGTGAGTTCAAGCTCCATGTTGGGCTCCATGCTTGGGATGGAACCTACCTTAAAAGGAAGGGAGGGAGGGAGGGAGGGAGGAAGAGAAAGAAAGAAAGAAAGAAAGAAAGAAAGAAAGAAAGAAAGAGAGAGAGAGAGAGAGAGAGAGAGAGAGAGAGAGAAAGAAAGAAAGAAAGAAAGAAAGAAAGAAAGAAAGAAAGATGAAATCAAAGTGCTATAAATAGAAGAAGAAAATGAGGAGCCCGGGTGGTTCAGTTGATAAATCGTCTGCCTTTGGCTCAGGTCATGATCTCAGGGTCCTGGGATCGAGCCCCGCATCAGGCTCTCTGCTCAGCGGGGAGCCTGCTTCTCTCTCTCCCTCTGCCTACTTCTCCCCCTGCTTGTGCTCTCTCTCTCTCTGTCAAATAAATAAATAAAATCTTTTTTTTTTAAATGAAGAAGAAGAAAAAGCGGTTGCATATTTTCTCCTTTGCATGTTTTTGAAGTATTTTAACACACGTTTTCCATAAACACAAAAAGACCAAAATGTTTTTAAAAAGTTTTATGGATCCTGAATACTTTTTCTTTCATTTTCCTGACAAAACTCTATCCAAACATAGAAATAATACTTTTATTAATTGCAGCCTTGTTTTACAATTTTTTTTTGGTGAGCATCAAATGAAAGCAATGGATATTATGAATGCTAAGCATTGAAGCAATATCAAACATTACATTTTCTTCAAAGTAGACATGCTTCTGAGTAAAAGATGTCAAAATCAAGTGAAAATGCCAGTTGTATTAGTGAATGAAGTTATGTATTTGCAGGCTTGGCAGCCCCCAAATGGTGTCAGTAGCCAAAGCTTTGTCCATCTTCCTGTTCTGCCTTCCCAATCATGAGCCTCGTGGTCACAAGATGACTGCTGCACCTCCAGGCATCACATCTGCATTCCAAGTAATAAAGAAGGGGCAAAAGAGCATAGGGTGAAGAGCTGAGGGAAGCCTGCTGAGTCTGACCTTTTTAGTAAACTTAATGAACTGAAGAATCAAACCAGTATTTCTTAAATGTCTTTTCGGTTTTGACTATATTTTTTACATCTTGTTTTATAGATTGGTTCTTTTGACTAGTCTTAGTTGCAAAGAAATCTGGGGATGTGAGAGAAGCAGGAAAGGGAAAAGGAGGAATGAAACCAGGAAAGTGAATGGCCATATTGGTGACCTGGTGGAAAAGTATATGCATGGGGGTGGTGATTTATTGTACGTAGCAACTGAACTGGATCTTGGAGTAGCCAGATATTTGGCTGAACATTATTTCTGGGTGCATCTGTGAGGGTGCTGCCCGATGAGTTCAGCCTTTGACACAGTGCACTGAGTGAAGCACGTGACCCTCGCCGGTGTGGGTGGGCCGCATTCCATCTGTTGATGGTCTGAATAGAACAAAAGCGTGGAGGACAGGAGAACTTGCCCTTGTCGTCGGATTGGTTGAACTGGGACCTGCCCTCAGGCTGCAGCTCATACCATTGGTCCTCCTGGTTCTCAGGCCTCCAGACTGCTGCTGAAACAGACCAGTCCTCTCCCGAGTCTTCAATTTGCAGGGGGTAGATGGTGGGATTTCTCAGCCTGCATGATACTGACTGAGTCTTGCTAACAAATCTTTCTTATGTATGTATATAAAGGAGATACGGAAACGTAGAGGGTAAATACCTATACAGGAGACATGGAAACATGGAGGGTGAATATCTGTACAGGAGATTTGGAAACATAGAGCGTGAATATTTATACAGAAGATTTGGAAACAGAGGGTGAATATCTATACAGGATATTTGGAAACATGGAGGGTGAATATCTATACAGGATATTTGGAAACATGGAGGGTGAATATCTATACAGGAGATTTGGAAACATAGAGGGTGAATATCTGCACAGGAGATTTGGAAACATGGAGGGTGAATATCTGCACAGGAGATTTGGAAACATAGAGCGTGAATATCTATACAGAAGATTTGGAAACATAGAGGGTGAATATCTATACAGGAGATTTGGAAACATGGAGGGTGGATATCTATACAGGAGATTTGGAAACATGGAGGGTGGATATCTATACAGGATATTTGGAAACATAGAGGGTGAATATCTATACAGGATATTTGGAAACATAGAGGGTGAATATCTATACAGGAGATTTGGAAACATGGAGGGTGAATATCTATACAGGAGATTTAGAAACATGGAGGGTGAATATCTATACAGGAGATTTGGAAACATAGAATATCTATAAAGGATACATACAGGTATATATACCCAAATGTTATGTATACATGTGAAGAATATATATAATGGATAAATAAAAATATGAAGTATATATATAATATATATATGTATGTATATGTAAATGATACATGTGAGAAGGAAACATCTCACTATAAATTATATATGTATAAATACAAAGAATGTATTCAAAGGATGTATCCTGTTGGTTCTCTTTCTTGGAAAGAAACAATGGGGGATACAATGGGGGAGTCTAGCGTAAGTGTGTTTATCTTAGAACCTGGAAGAAGCATCAGTTTGCTAATTTGGAGGCACGAATACCCATGAGGGACACAGCAGTGCTTTGATTTCAAGTGAGTTTGGGTTAAAATTCTTGCTCTGACAGCCTCTTGCTGGCGACCTTGGCTAAGCTACTAAAAGTCTCTTTAAAGGAGCTGCAGTGTCCTTTTCTGTAAAAATGACAAT
The DNA here is from genome assembly GCA_028533885.1 of Nasua narica. Taxonomy (NCBI): domain Eukaryota; kingdom Metazoa; phylum Chordata; class Mammalia; order Carnivora; family Procyonidae; genus Nasua; species Nasua narica. Next base: position 3,003,986 of record CM052801.1, on the reverse strand, counting down.
AATAGTCACTGCCCCAGAGATGGGGAATATTAAGTAAAATCACACGTTAAAAGCTGGGGCAGTAATCGTTTAACAAAAGGATGAGATTAGGGACAAAGTATCAGAGAGTCAGAATTATCCACAGGAGAAGATTTTGAATGGTTTCCATTTGAATAGGCCCATTTAATTAAACAGTTGATTGACTGTCTCTTTTGTTGTGAGGTAAGGCTAGCGAAATATGCAAAAGACAGCCTCTGCTTTCAAGGGTCTTGAGCTGTATCCAGTAGGCAATACGGGAAGCTTGGGGACAAGAAGACAGAAGACGGGAGACAGAATATCATCAGGGGTCAGATGTGTGGTCCAGATTATTACATTGTCTTAGAGTCCTCCCTCCCTCCTGTCCATTTCTCTTCCTGTCCTTTCTCTAAAAGTTACACGCAGGCGACCAGAACTCACTGGAGCACCTCTTTAAGCAGGTTGGGGGACACCACGTTGGAGGAACTCACCCCTGAATGTTTCTACAACTGTAAAATAGAATATAGCTCACCAAGGAGACATACACACTCATTCCTTTAAAATGCAAAAAAAAAAAAAAAAAAAAGGAAGCAAAATGGCCGCCAAAATGTGTCATTATTCTGGTGGGTTTTTTTTTTCCTATAATGACTGAACACAAAGCATGTCTTCATGAGTTGGACATATGTAGGCAGATTTTAGAAAAATGTCTATGGGAAAATGAGGAGCCATTCAGAAAGTCCTTCAGAGCAGACTGTTGAGGAATGGCGGATTCTCGGTGTTCCCTGAAATTAGAGGAAGGAGGTTCATTTGAATGAAACATTTCTGAAAAAACCACCGCTGGGAGCTGATGTTACTGTAGATAGCAACCAAACGCTAACGTGACTCATGAAATTTGGTTCGGTGTATTTAGTCGTATGTGTGCAATCTTTGACTATTACGATGACATTTTATTACAATGAGCAAAAAATTACCGGTAAATTGTGAACAAATTGTGGGTGGGCGTTTGCCTTCCCGTCCAGACGAGATCCCAGCAGAGAACCAAAGCCTCTTTGGTTCAGGCATTTGGACAGCGTAGACCCTGAGAGCATCGTTTTGCTGTAGGCACGACATGTTGGTGCAGGCGTTTCGTCTCTGGAAACCGGGCTTGGGCCAGGAAATGAAAGGGGCGTGCATTCCCAGGCTTTTCTGCCCTACTTTTGTCGTGACCTGGCAAGCTTTGTGGATCCGATATGCAGTGCATATTAAATATACAGTGTAAGCAGTCAGGAGACACACACGCAGAGAATTGGGTCTAACGAAGCTTGCTCCAGCTGCAGCGTCCTTGCAGAAATGGTGACCACAAAACTCCACTGCTGGAGCGTTCTGGGCCCTGCGAATACGTTCAAAGATGTACCCAAACACCCTTCAGTGTGCTCAACATAAAACATGCAGGACGCCCCCCGGGGTGGGAGAGACACAACTGAGAGTCTCTGTCAAAACTCCGCATTCCTCCGCCCTCTGTGTCCCAAAAAGGAAATGCAGTATTTCCCTGAGCGAACCCATTTTGTCGCTGTCACCGGGATTTTTATCACTAAAGCACGTAAACGAAGACCACTTCTCCCTCTTTCTTTTCAGCCTACTTTAGTTTATCTGCCTTACCTGTCCTGTGGTCTGTATGTATTAAATTTTACTTTTGTCCCTATTTACAGCTACACTTGACCCTTGAACAAGGTGAGGCTTTGGGGCATGGACCTCCCCTTCCCCCTCCCAGCAGGCAAAGTTCTGCAAAACTTCACTATTACTAGCTTACTGTTAACGAGAAACCTTCATGATACTATGTATTAAACACTGTATTCTTACAATAGAGTGAGTCAGAGAAAACACAATATGATTAAATTCTGTGAAAATTACCTTTGCAGCCCTGGACTGTATTATTGAAACCAATCTGCATGTCACTGGGTCCTGCAGAATTCAGAATTCAAACCCGTGTTGGTCAGCGGTTGATTATCCACATACAACACCAAAGGAAAAATTTTCACAGATATCTTAAAACCCTTTGCCCGTGTACCATCTGCATATGATTTGGATATCAGTGTCAGAGTATAAAACTAATACCCTGAGGAACATTTGTAGGCTACCAGGTGAGAGAACGTGGAGCGAGGGACAGCCATTGCTTTTTGAGTTGTTTTTTTTTTTTTTTGGAGATTTTTTTTCTTAAGATTTAATTTATTTGTTTTAGAGAGAGAGCAAGAGAGAGTATGAGCTGGAGGGTGAGGGGGTAGGGGTTGGGCAGGGGGTGCAGAGGAAGAGGGAGAAGCAGGCTGCCCACTGAGCAGGGAGCCTGATGAGGGACTCGATCCCAGGACCCTGGGATCGTGACCTGAGTGGAAGGCAGAGGCTTGAACCCACTGAGCCACCCAGGCGCCCTGAAATGTTTTTTCTTGAACGTTAGAGTAACGTTCTGCCCATATAGAATCTCATCATCTATGAAAGGATCCCAAACTTGGCATAATTTTGTGATGATGTAGGTACACAGAGATAGTCATTTCATAGACTATTTTCAAGAAGTTTGTAATGGAGGGTTGGACTGTGTCGATGGACAAGAATGCTCTTGAAACTTAGAAAATCAATGTTTTGAGCAAGAGAATTGTTATATAATTGTCTCAATGAGTTATAGATCCGTCTGTAAAAAGATTACCATTAACTTACCTAAATTATAGTAAAATTTAGACGGGGAAAGTCTTTTCCTAAAAAAAAAAAAAAGAAAAGCTCTTGAAAATTGTGACTACCTCAAACGGTGTTTCCTTTATAAAAATTTCTACAGTTTTTACGAGTGCTTTTATTTTTTTTTAATAACTTGGTAAGCTTTGTAGATGCAAAATGTAGTACACATTCGATGTGTACTATCTAAAACCAATAAACACTCACTTCCTCAGTCTAAATCATATACATACAGCGTATAGTTATTCCAGGGGTAAAAGGAGTGAGTTACTAATAAAGCAATACGTAAATATATTGATCACTTTGACACAGTAATTCCATTTCTAGAAATTCAACTTAAAGAGATTATTCAATCTGTCTAAAACATATAGGCCTCAGGATGTTGCCCGAAGTCCCTTCCAGAAAACAGAGAGAGGAAATAATTTATATGCCCACCCTTACTAGATTGCCAAAATGTATTTTATAAATCCATGTTGTCAATTAGGATATAGAAATGATTTATTGAAATGGAAAGATGTTACGACATTAAGAGGAAGAGAGAGCGTTTGAAACCAAATTTGTAAACTCTATTTGCAAATGTATGCAGAGAAAATGATCTGGAGTGATTTATATAAAATCACTAGTTATTTCAATGGTTATCTCATGGTGGTTTTGATTTGCATCCTCCCTGATGATCACTGACGTGGAGCACCTTTTCATGTGTCTCATGGCCATCTGGATGTCATCTAGGAAAAATGTCTGTTTACATCCATTTTTAAATCCAGTGTTTGTTTGTTTCTATTCAGTTGTATGAGTTCTGTGCATATTTTTAATGTTAACCCCCTTATCAGATACAGGATTTGCGGATATTTCTTCCATTCCAGGAGTTGCCTTTTATTTGTTTATTTATTTATTTAAAAGACTATTTATTTATTTGACAGAGAGAGATTACAAGTAGGCAGAGAGGCAGGCAGAGAGAGAGAGGGAAGCAGGCTCCCTGCTGAGCAGAGAGCCCGATGCGAGGCTCCATCCCAGGACCCTGAGATCATGACCTGAGCCGAAGGCAGAGGCTTAACCGACTGAGCCACCCAGGCGCCCCATGGAGTTGCCTTTTTATTTTGTCGATTGCTTATTTGCTGTGAAGAATCTTCCTTGTTGCATGGAATCCCACTCGTTTGTTTGTTTCTTGTGCTTTTGGGGTCCTATCCCAGAACGTGACTGGTGAGATCAATGTCAAAGGGATTTCCCCTTGTTTTCAGTCTTTAATGCATTTTGACCTCATTTTGGTGAGTGCTGAAAGGAGTCCAGTTTCATTCATGCTCATCATTTCCCAACATACAGATCTTCCTCGACTTACATGGGGTTATGTTCCAGTGAAACCCATTGTAAGCCGAAAATATCATTACGTTGAAAATGGATTTACTATGGCTACCCTACAGAACATCATAGGCCTGCCTTAAACATGCTCAGAATATTTGTATCAGCCCGCAGCTGGGCAAAATCATCTCACGCGCAGACCGTTTTATACTAGAGTGTTGACTATCTCATGTAACTTCTTGACTAGTGCACAGAAAGTGATTAATGTGATGGGATGGGAACAGACGGGTAGTAATTCAGTAGTTGACCCTCATGATTGCGTGGCTCACTGCGGCTACCCAGCATCACAAGGGAGGATGGGAACCCCATCGCTAGCCTGGGGAAAAGATCCAAATTCCCCAAATCCAAGGTGCAGTTTCTACTGAAAGCATGCCACTTTTGCACTTTGGTAAAGGTGAAACGGGGTTAAGTCAAACCATCCTAAGTCAGAGGCCGGTCAATCTGAAGGTATCAAATCGACACATTGTTGTGTTAAAGGTGTACAATGTTATGTGTCAATTATATGTCAGTTATATCTCACTAAGCCTGGGAAAAGATACATTTTATGCCAAATACCAAAAAGTTCTGGTGTGGGGATGGGGGGGAGTGGAGACACAGGAAGGGGTTGGGCCACCTGCACCTTTGCTTTTCCTGTTAGCGTTGTGCATTTTCACTGTGCGGGAAGCCACTGCAAGTGTCGGTGTGAGGTGTGATCGGAATTTTGCACACTTCCTACCAGTGGGGATCTAACTCTTTGGGAGCAGGTGGTCTGTTTTTTTCCATCTGGAATTGGACTGGGTTGGACTGGGGTTATCCTACTCAGCTTTGCCCTTGATCGACACTCTCAGACCCTCCGCACATTGAGACCCCTTCCCCAGCCACTTCCTGTCCTTTCTCACCCTTCAGGGCGAGCCTCAGTTTTGCGTTTCAGCCATGTTCAATGGGTCGGGTTCCCCGGTGCGTCCGACACTATGTCCAAACTCTGCTAGGAGTTCGCTCCGACCAGAACCATCCTTCATGGGGATCTCTGCCGGGAACACATTTAGAATTCATTGTGTCTCTAAACTCCAAGAGGTTTTCAGTGCAGCTGGGGTGAGGGGTGGGGGGGTTCGTAATCGCATCTTCCTCTCCTTTACTTGTCTTCACATAGTGTCTGTCTTCCACAACTCACTTTCCCTAGAAGCTGGGCTTTAAGCTTTTCACTAAGTTATTGGGAAGTGGCACCGGCCAATGTGAGTTACCTCCTGTCTCAGGGAGCAAGCTGAGCACCCTCCCTATACTTTCTGGATATGCAGCTGCAATCCTAAACTAAGATTACTGTAACGGTAAACAGCAGGCATTTGCAAACTGACCTATCGATTGTAATGGTAAACAGCAGGTGTTTGCAAACTAGGGCTTATCTTTAGGAAGGAACCTCTCACCCCCAGAGCCACTGCCTGGTAAAACATCTCAAGGAGCTCTTTGAACTGTGTCCTGGGGTTTGGGGCCAGCAAGGTTATGATTAGCAGCCTCCAGGGATAAAATGCATTATGTGGAGAGCACAAAGATTGCTTCCTAAGGATTGTTGGGAAGAAAATGGTCCGATATCATCAGAGGGAACAATTGCCAGTTTAGTCCAATCAGAGGGAAAAATGGTCAGCTCAATGTCATCAGAAGGAAGATGGCCAATACTATTGATGAAAACGGTTCAAATGATCCCATTGAGTCTGAGACTTTGGGTCTAAGTCTATTCAAAATAGCTATCATGACTGTGCTTTGGTCTTTAAGAAAATTCACGGACCTCCTTCCCTCATCCTCACCCTGAAAATAGTCATTGCCGATTCCAGTTTGCTGTTAGTCTCTGCGCTGATCGCAGCACTAAGGTCGTCGGACAATCTTTGCCGACTTCACCGCTGAGCAGATGTCGAGCGAGGCAACTTCCGCTCATGGGAGGCAGGACGCGTTAGAGATTGCAGTGCAACAGATGTCCGAGCTCTGACTGCCCCGCACGGCTTCTCAGTTCAGACCCGTTTCTCTTTCCTAGAAAGACCGCTGTCGTGTCTCCAGGTTGTCCCTTTGAGGACGGATGGACTTGGCTCCGGCATGAGCGTCAGGCACGGCTTTCAGGAGGACGTTGGCAGCTGGTAGAAGGAGCGCTACCAAGGAGGCGGGGGGAGGAAGGGGATGGCGATGCACTCATCCGAGGAGTCTGGGACATGTGTTGACCACGAGGATCCCAGAGTCGTGAATGCCGCCGGCGGGCGTCCAGCAATGAGAAGGGAGGTAGACTCAAGCCGTAAGGAGGTGACTGAGTGTTGAGGAAGGTCTGTGTCTGGAGGTCTTGTACATGCCTGTCCCTTGTGTTCTTCCTGGTCACTGCCGTGCTCTCTGCCCCTGGGAGGCTGATCGGTACAGATGCCCATCATCCAGGCTGACGCACCTCTGGCTTCCTCTTGGCTTTGGCCAATGGGGAGCTCTAGCTGCACCGGGAGTCAGGGAGAAGAGGAACGTCAGTCTACCTATTCCGTTGGCTGCCTTCCTTCCAGGCATCTTGCACTCTCTGAGCTCTCCAGGAATTGCCACTGGCCCTCTCTTGATGGCTGAGTCTACACCGTCTCTACCATCATGCTGTCAGCCGCGACCCATTCCCTTTGCCCACCTGTGCCTATGGGTTCAAGCAGTCTGGATGCTACTAGCTGCAGGGGATGGCAGGCTACCCACCGTTCCCCTAGGCCATGGTTTCTCAACCTCAACACCATTGAGCATTGGAGGGTAGATCGTTCCTTTTGCATGTGTTGAAAGTTGTTCTGTGTGTTGGAGGATGTTTAGCCTGGCCTCTACACACCCCCGCCACCCACACGCCCTCGGATTTGGCAACGGAAGATGTCTCCAGACATCTCCAGCGTACCCCTGGGAGACACGCTAGCTCCCTGCTGAGAACCACTGCTCTACACCCACGCTGTTATAAATAGGCCCCTTGCAAGGAGAGCCTTCTCTAATTACTGTCTGAACCCTTGCAAGGAGAGCCTTCTCTAATTGAGATCCTGACTGATTCAATGAGGAGAGAGGAAGGAATGTGAGACTGTTTATTCTCGAGGAAGCAAAAGGATGTTAGGAAAGCTTTATATCTCTATTGCTGAAAAAGAAAGGAGGACTGTTTTTCAAAAGAAGCTAAAATGGCACTACTTAGCTCTAGGAACACGATGCTCATTTGGTTAAGTCCTTAGTGTTTAGAAACTGAATGGTACTGAAAGATGGGTCATCTAATGGAGAAACATTTTTAACTATTAAAATCAAGGAAAGAGGGGTCTTTATTTCTGTGATTCTGAACTGCTGGCAATTCTGCATCTTAGGGGACCCTTGGCAGTGTCCTGGGGCATTCTTGGTTGTCACCACTGGCACACCCGCCCTCCCCACCCAGGGCTGCCTCTCTGTGGCTATCTGCCTGCTTCTTGTCGTCACGTGGACTTCTTTAGGGAGAGTGACTCTCAGATCCAGTCATGTTGAAGTTCTAATTCTGGTGTGACTCTCCGGAAGATGGTCATTGCTGATTTTCAGATGGTTGAGTAGAAGATCACTGTCACCAAGTGCGTGGCCCAGCAGATTGAACCGCAAGGCGGCTGCCCCATGGGCCTTGCACGCAAACAAGTGCAAAGCTTATGTTTTTCCTTCAGTTAGCTTGTAACTGAGTGAGTGGGGAAGACGGACACATCAAACATTCAGTAGCAGCCCTGTTTTTAAATACCCACAAAAACAAGATGGCGGCATGACCATGTGACAGAGCCAACATTCATCCACTCAACTGCAAGTGGCCCACGAGAATGGGAATCTGGTTTTGATCCTGGGCTTCTAGATGGTCCACTACTCATGCTAAGGTGCCATGGATTTTACTATCTTCATGTTTCCACAGAAGCCTGTAGCAGCTTTTTGAGAGGGAACCATGTGCTGGGACTTCCAACACTCAATCTGGAAGGAGCGTGCACATTGGACATAACCACCGTGGGCATTAGCATGGAAGCATTGGGGCGGCTAATGTTTACAGAGCTCGCTAATCCACCTACGTCATTGTGTATGATGCCACTTGACATGGCCATCATCTTCCTCTCTGTCATCGCCCCGCTTTGTGAATTTCTCTTCTGTGCGAACACCATGCTGGGCATTCTAAATGTATGGTCCATTTCTCACGCTCAACAGCAGTCTTACTGGTATGCGCTCAACATGCATGTCTTATGATGACAACTTTACAGACAAGGTCAATGCGACTGATTCTCCGACCCTAACTGGTCCATCTCCACTCGTCCTTGCAGAGGGAGTGGCCCATAGCTCATTGCTTGACCAACGGATGTTCGTCAATGTGTTTAGAAGGAGCTGGATGGGTTTCATACATGAGGTGGGCCCTCAGCCTGCCCTTGAAGGACAGGGCTTGGCTAAGTGAAGATGAAAGGGTAGGAGACACTTTCTCTTGGGCAGATGTGGGCAGATTCCAGAGGCCCTAGAACCTCAAGTTAAGGGCCTTGGATTCTGTCACTTAGAAAACCGTGGCCCCCAAGCTAAATCCAGCCTGTCTCCTGTTCTCAGCATTCTTGCCCACAAGCTAAGAATGGTTGTTATACATATTTAAATGCTTGGGGGGGGGAAATTAAAAGACTATTTCATGACACATAAAAATGATATGAAATTAAAATGTTGGTGTCCATAAATAAAGTTTTATTGGCACTCTGCCACCTGTAGTCCTCTCTATATGGTACCTAGGCAGAGCTGAATTGCAGTGACATGGACCATATGGCCCCCGAGGCCAAAAATATCCTTATCTGGCCCCATACAGGAAGCATTTGCAGACCCCAGCTTTAGCTACTCAGAAGACAGCCAGCATTGTTTTGTGTCATAAGCAGGAAGATGAACTCTTTATCACATTTGTTAACTAAATGTCGCCGTTTGAGCACTAATGGTGGTTGTTTAAGGTGAGGCCAGAACACCAATAAGTGGGTTTGGCTTTGACATGTTTGGAACCTTCCATTGTTGAAAAAACAGGTGAACTTAGTCAGTCTTGCCATGCATTTTGGTAGGGTGATTCCGAAGACTGGTGTTACTTCTGGACTCATGTAGCCATTTCCCAAAGGGCACGCTTCCCTGTTGGGTAGCCAAAGATGCTCAGAATACACGGGATGCCTCCACAGTTGTGGGCTCATGGGCCCCATGGGTCGCCTCATGTTCAGTCTTCTCTGTTGGGCTCTTTCGTCTTCTGGATCCAATCCCAGAGCATCCGATCCTACAGGTGGCCCCAGTAGGGGAAGGTTTCTCAAGATCTCCTACCACACATCCTTACTAATATAACATTAACGAAGAGCAAGCACCTGCCACGTATAGAGTGCTTTTCCACGGACACGATTTACATAGTTCAACTTCTACATAAACTGACTTCTCTAAAACTTGCAATCCCCCAGGTAGATACGTGACTGCACTTCACAGTGAAGGAAACTGAGGCACGGGGCGGTTAAGGGACCCGCCCATGATCATGGGCTCCAGTCCAGTCGTGCTGGACCTGAGACTCTGTCAAACCAAGACCCCATAAAGGAAAGCGAGTGTTTAATCCTACACCTCCTGTGCTGTGGTTACCGGCGGCTGTGCTGGGAAGTAGGTCTTCTGGTTCATGCTAAACAATAGAGGGGTGCGATACCGCTCTGGTATACATCATATCACACACCACGCGGAGACACATCTGTACTCTTAACAGTCATGTGTGCATTCATGAAATCAAGCTGTGCTACTCAAGGATGTCGTGTAGGAACCACAAGTCTCCACAACGACCTCTGGGGGTTTTCCCATTCGAAGGGTGTTACTGTTACTTAGCAGCTAAATGATCTTCTCTCTCTCTGAGACGCATGTTTTCTCTTCCTCCTCCCTTGTCTCCTCCACTGCAGAAGGTCCCAGAGTGCAAGTGGGAGCCATCTGAGGATGAGGGCAAGGGGCGGGCCCCTATTCTGGGTGTGTGGACAGCAGCTGCAGTGGATCTCCACCACAAACACAAACTTTGTACACCTGGTGAACTACGGCTTTTCAACCAGCCTTTAGGACTCAGCTTATAACATGTCGAGCGGCAATTTCCAAATTAAACGGACCTTAATCGTACTTTTCAGAAATTCACAAAGAACAGCATCTGTTAGCCATCCCCTGTCCTGCCAAGTCTTGTGTCCCTACCACTCTGTCGACACACAGGAGCTAGAAAAGACGACCTCTGTAAGTACCAGGGTCACGTAAAAATTGAACGCCGAGTCCTTGATCCCCGAGGCATCGTCTGTGCAGCACACGGCGTTGTACTGCAGGAGGGGGAAAATGGTATAGAGTGAAGGGAGCCCTCAGGGACACCACACGTGGGGGGACAAAGCCAATTAATCCCATGGAGGGCTGTGAAATTACACACCCACCTTACACAATAATGGGATCGATAATGGGGTCCCAGAAAGAAGCATCCGCAGGCTCTCAGGTTCGACCAGTAGACACGTTTACGGGGTTTGATCTGCCCTGCGTCGGCATTAAGATGCAGAGGTGAAAACGTCCAGCATCCCGAGGAAACACTTGTTTTTCTGACGGCACGATGCTAAATACAGAACTGATCACAACACCGTCTTGTTATATCACATCTTCGAATCAACCAATTCTGCTTCAAGACGGAAGAGGATGAGACTCTGAAGAAATGCAGGCGTGTCTTCTCTGCTTGATGACTGACCACTGGAGAGCCAGAAATAAAAGTGTAAATCAGCAATAACAACTCAGCACATAAAAACCTGTCCATTCATCAGCCTCCAAAGAAAAACAACAGCAGAAAATCAAGCCTCGATCTATAACACAATCAGGCATGGACTTCTGAACATCTGTGTTTTTGTGGTGGGTAGAGGCGATTTCACAAATACAGTCCTAAAAGTGTCCTCCCAGGAAAGAATATTGAATGTCCTCTAAAAAGAGCCCTATGCCTAGCATTATTCTCGGCACAGCGAGTTAGGCAAGTTTAGTAATTGCACCATCTTATGCATTCCACGGGGACCCACGGTGGCTATTGTTTCCGTGTCAAGGCAGCAGGGAATTCTGGAATTTTAAAATGAGTTTTAAATTGGGCATTCTCAGGCTTTACCTCTCCAGAGAAATCCTATATATCTAATATATGAAATCTGCAATGATACACAGTATTTGGTAGTGGAGAGGAATTAAGCAATTTACATTTTCGTTTTCTGTTTGCAAATACGGAATACTTTTTTTCCCACTACCAACAGAGCCTAAATCCTTAGGATCGACAAACCTCCTATTCTGAAATTCCTCTACTGTTTGGTCCCATGCATCCCTTGTCAGAACTCACTTTTCTGGTGGCCATTTTTGAAACAATGCCCTAGCAGTATGACCCATGTCCTAAAAAACCACACACATCCCCTTTTCCACACCAATCTTTGGAAAATGAGCTTCTGAAAGTCTTCTTTTCTTTTAAAGGCTACGTCCAGTCTTCTTCCGTCAGTGCATTTAGAAACAAACACACCAACGCATTCATGCTTTGCAGGATGGAATGACCCATGGTTTGGTTGGGGAAGACTCCGATCGGCCAGGCGTCTTCAAGAGAGCAAAAAACCCCACTCGGTTCTTGGCTTGACAGTCCTGTTCATGTAACTATCAGCCTGGGAACCAGCTGGGAGATCTACTTTACACGGATGGTCACAAACTGTGCTGGTGAGAAATCGATTTCATCCGCTTGTTTTCAGAAAATGAAGCTCATCTTAAACTTGTATAAATAAAACTCTGTTCTTCAAATCCCGCTCTGAGGACAAATGAGGCCGGTAAACTTTGCAAGTCTTAACTACAGCAATGTTCCTAAAGTAATAGCTGCAAGCTTTCAAAGTTCTTGTTATAGGATATGACATTAGAACAGTGTCTGTGCTCTACTTGGGGCACGGACACGGTAATTGTTCTTGCAACTTTAGTTAGCCAAAGTCCCGCCAGGATTCCAAGTATGTGACAACCTATGTTCCTTTCCTGGGGATTGAGGTGAGTCTTATGGTTCCAAAGCATTTACGCTTGTGTTCCTAAGTTTATACTGATCTCATAGAATCATTATCAATAGGAATTATCATTAGAACCTACATGAATACTGGGGCACCTGGGTACCTCAGTTGGTTGGGCAGCTGCCTTTGGCTCAGGTCATGGTCCTGGAGTTCTAGGATCGAGTCCCACATCAGGCTCCCAGCTCCACGGGGAGTCTGCTTCTTGCTCTGATCTTCTCTCCTCTCATGCTTTCTCTCAGTTTCTCTCTCTCGCTCTCAAATAAATTATAAAATCTTTAGAACCTACATGAATACTGCCTTCTGGTGATTGAGTATCTTCTTTTTACTTCCCCTGCACTTGGAGAAGGGGTTGTCCTAGTTCTTTGTGACTCACGAGGTTGGGCTTTGTCATTGACAATCCAGGAACAAGATTCTTCCTATTTTGAAAAAAATTGGTAAAAACAAACACACAAAACCACATTGGCAACACCGGACTCAAAAAAACCAGACATGGAGGAACTTGATGGTCATTCTACCACATCTGCTTTTCCAGGGATAATTTTCCTGGTCTTATGGGCTCGCTTGTGTCCCCTCCGCCAGATTCCCATAGTGACGCCCTAACCTCCTAACCTCCAAAAGGGTTGTATTTGGAGATGGGGCCTTATAGAAGTGATTCAGGTACAATAAGGTCATTTCGGTGACCCTAATCCAACACGACTGGGATCTTTATAAGAAGAGGACACGAGGACATAGACACAAGCAGCGGGATGACCATGCAAGGACATAAGGAGAACATGGCATCTACATCTACAGGAGGAACCAGCCTCTCTATACTGCCTACATCTCAGACTCCCAGCCTCCAGACTGGAAGAGAATAAATGTCTGTTGTTGACGCTGGTCGGGCTCTGATATTCCGCTTTGACAGCCCTACTTGATTCATCCCCTTGTTTCCCCCATCTGAAAATCCATGTCTTTTTGTCTTGAAAAATCAACTTTAAGGACTTGTCCTGGAAACCTGAACCAGTTCATCAGACCTGCCTTGAATGATATTTTGTGCCTCCCGAACCCATATCTGAATTGAGTACAACTTCCTCCCTATGGCTTAAATCTTTTTATTCCTTACGCCCTCTCTTCACAGCTAGAAGGCAAGACATCTGCTACTTTTGTATTTCCTTAGAAAGCAGTTCATTCCAATAATGTATTGGGAATACTAAATCTGCTCTTGGTAGGGCTACCGGATTTGGCAAATAGAAATGCAGAATGCCCAGTTTAGTTGGAAATTTAAATAAACAGCCTACCTTTTGTAGTTCAAGTCTATCTCGAAATCTCTGGGACAGACGTCGAGTGAAAGAGCATTCGTCGTTCATCTGAAATTCAAATTTGATCCTCCTTGTTGGAAGTCTTGATTTGTTGGAAACGGGAGAAAAGGTTAACCAGCAACTGTACAGAGTGCTACACACAACCTGGAGAAGCAGAAAGGTGTGACCTGTTCTTCTCTTAAGAAGCAGTTGGCTGTGTGATCGGTGCATGTTACCAAAGCAGGTGACTCCATCGGTTCATCAGCCGAGTGCCTTGGGCTACAGGTGCTCTACGGAGTACGGGGAGAAGGATGTCACTGCAGAATGTAAGCAACACAGCGGGCTTCATGGAGGAGGTGGTCCTTCAGCTGGACTTGGCGGGGGCGGGGTGCTCCTCCCTGTGGAAAAAAAGGTGAGGACGCAAAGGGAGTAGGCAATAGCTTTTCCAAGTTACAGAGAGGTGAAAAGCAGCTAGGAACTGGGGTGAGAATCCCACAAATGGTGGTGATAATTCAGCTATGAAGTAAGTGCCTGGAGGTGTGGCCTGGATGGATGGTGGAAAGAGAAGGGAAGGGAGAACACCATGAAGTGAGGTTTGGGTGCATATGATGAAATGTGGGTTTTGCCCAAGTTATGGAAGTTGGGAGAGAAGGGAAATTGACCAAGGTCAGTTGGGAAAAGGAAGTGCAGTTGATTCTTATTATCCACTGAAGCAATGATTGCAGTAAAGTCCCAGTGAACACTGAGTCAGCAAATACAGCTCCTGGGGGGACCCAGGGTTAGGTTCCTGTGAGCCTTTGCTCACATTTTCATCACCCAATCAATACATAACCTTGTTTTATGTGAATTTCTGTTGAAAGAAAGACAGCTTATGGAATCTATCATTGACTCATTCACCATGAACTTGGGGCCAACAGCACAGTAACTCATCCCTGGGAAAGGACGCTTATCTTAACTCGTGTAGTTTTCTTTGTAAGGCATGTTGAACATCTCCTCAGCATAGCATTGCCAAACAACACTGTAGCACTACACTCAGGGGCCATTTTAAGCAATGAAATCACCAAGAAAAATCACAAAAGTGCAAAAAACGTGGCTCTACGTCTACTGCACAAAGGACACTTTTCTCGTGGTATGAGAACTGAAACAAGACAATGTTGCCTTGTTGGATTCTACTAGGAAGGTGCATGTGACCCGACTTGAGTTTTTTGGCCATGGTACACATGTCTGTAACTGTGTGAAAGGTTCACAAGTCTTGATGAGAAAGTTATAAATAGATGTTAGCAAGTAAGAGAGTTTGAAAAATGCAGACCCTACAAACAATGGGGTCAGCTGTGTTTGGTTTTAGACATGAGTTACGGGAGGAAGTGGAAGATGATGGAACTCCACATTCCCAGGATTTTTTGAAGGGTGGCAATCACGGCGTACATGAATACAGTCAAGGTCATATGTGAATATAGTCAGTGTGCACAGGTTTGCCTTGTGTGTTTCTTCCTACACTGTGCATCCCTAGTCTATACCAGTTGGCTACTGGGCCAACAAGCAGGCAGAACAAGCCCTATAGAATCTGGCACATGGTGACCATAGTCCTGTTTCAGATGCCATGCTTTCTCTTCTTGTCTTTCTCTAGCCTTGGTTGACCCGACTTCAGTGTTGGCTGAATTTCCCAATGATACTGACCTGTGGTTCAGAGCAGGTCCTTCCTATGCTGCTAAGAAATGACCTCTCAACTCACTGAGTCATGTCTCAGGTCTCTCTGCCCACATTTCTCCAGGATTACCTGTTCGTTCGCACCCCCATGCAGATGGTTCCTTCCCTCCTTCTTTCTGCCCTACCTCTAGTGGGTTTTTGCATCCACATATTCTGTTGGTCCTAACGTCACCTGTCAGGACTAAGGAGGTCTCCACAGATAGGGGAACAGCTGAGCAATGAGTCTTGAGGAAATTCCTCAAGGAATTTGAGGAATAACATAAAGGACAAGGTCATTCAGTCAATAAAGGTAAAACAAATCAGAAAGGTAAAAGGAGAAAGAAAAAAATATGATTAATTCCTTTATTCATCCATCCACCCAACAAATATCTATTGAGAACATAGCGAAACAAACACATCACATGCCTGACAGAAGAGAAGCTCAGACATAACGATCAATCATACCCAACTCAACAGAAAAGGAAAGGAAAACGTTAACCCAGAATGTCAGACAGAGAGTAAGCCAGACAACATCACAAATATACAAGAACTAAGAACATGCTTATATCCCTTGTCACATTCATGAAGCGAGGAAAAAGCTCAGTGTGCAGTATCTTTGCCTCCAAAGATACAATATAATGAGTTGGACGTTCATTTATATTTGGCAGCCTCTTGGTCTTTTTATTAGACCGAGACTACATCTTGCATAATGATTCACAGTGTGTGTCCTGGGTAATCGGCTCAGTGAGTCATACCTAATTTCTTCTTCTAGTTCCAAAGCTCCTTTCTGAGACAGTGGCCAAAACAGCCTTTCCCTTGCCAGAATAAAATATGAACTTCCAAACCCATCTTTTGTCCAGGGTCCATTCCACGGCATTCCCCTGTTGGATGTGTGGCTCTCGTTGGCGGTACTCTGGCCGGGAAATGGCAGGGCATCTTGAAATGGTGTTTGGAAGCCTCATTTTTGGAAGGTCCTTCTGCTTCACGTTCAGCCAAATACATGAGATTTCAGTGTCCTTGTCACGTTCAGGCACTGGCAACTCTCCCAAAGTCGTTAAGGAGGACGCCAGATACTGTCAACCATGATACGTCTTGTGGTGGGTTCTGTGCCTGTGAAATGAATTTCCTCTTGATAATAAAATGTTCACCCACATGTGGTAAATTGCCTTTTCTGGGGCCATTTAAATCGGATTTAATGCAGTCATCCTTCCCACATGGAACTGAAGAAACACGGTCCGTGGTCGTCACACAGCAATCCACACTAGCAGCATGGTGGATTTCAGAAATTACGCCTTCAGAAATGAATTTTTACATTTCGTACCAGCTAAGCGCGGGCTCCTGATTTCCAGACTTTTGTCAAATAACCATGATGAGTATTTTAGAATGACGGTGCTCTCTCTCAAAAGGAGCTCATTTGGGGTTCCTCGTCACCGTAGGTGTGTGTTCTATAGAAATGACTGTAAGGAACATTGTCGACCCCACACGTTCTTATGATGCGAACAAGTTTGGGTTCTTGACCTCCATGTTTTTGACTCTTGAGAACCTCTGGCTACAAAATCCTACAGCCTCTAGCCCCAAAGACAAGCCTATTCCAATATTACTGGATTGCAGTTCATAGGAAATTGCAACATGACAGACTCGGGCTCCTTGTCAAGCCATCAGAAGTCTTTGCCATGGCAGACGTCAAGTGAAGGTGAGGACGGGGATTGCAAATAAAGCATTTTCAAGATGTATCTTAATAAACCACTGTTGTCAGATGACTGAAGCTCATACCCTGACTTCCTTCCTAACATGGCTGTTCATTTTTACCTTCCTTATTCATCGCTTCACATTGGTTTCATCTGTAGTTTTACTTTTAAAACATTGTTATGATTGGGGTGCCTGGGTGGCTCAGTCGGTTAAGCATCTGCCTTCGGCTCAGGTCATGATCTCAGGGTCCTGGGATCAAGCCCCGCATCAGGCTCCTTCCTCGGTGGGGAGCCTCCTTCTCCCTCTCTCTGCCGCTCCCCATGCTTGTGCTCTCTCTTTACCTCTCTCGCTCTGGTGAATAAATAAATAAAATCATAAAATGTTGCTATTACTGAAGTAAGACAACATACAATGTTGCATTAGTTTCAGGTGCATGACGGAATGATTGAAAATTTGTATAGATTCCACAATGCTCCCTCCATAAGTATAGTCACCATCTGGCACCATACAATGTTATTACAGCATTATCGACCATATTCCCTATGCTGTACTCTTCATTCCAATAACTTATTTTATGACTGGAAGTTTGTACCTCTTCATTATCTACCTTTTTCACCCATCCCCCCACCCCCCTTCCCTCTGGAAACTACCAGTTTGCTTTTTGTATTTAAGAGTCTGTTTCTGTTTTCTGTTTGTTCCTATGCTTTTCGATTTTACATGTAAGTGACAGCATGTGGTATTTGTTTTTCTCTATCTGACTTATTTTACTGAGCATAATACCCTTTAGGTCCACCCATATTGCCACAAAGGACAAGATCTTGTTCTTTTTATGGCTGAGTAATATTCCACTGTGTGTGTGTGTGTGTGTGTGTGTGTGTGTGTGTGTGTGTGTGTGTGTTACATCTTTCTTATCCATTTGTCTATCATGATCACTTGGGCTGCTTCCATATCTTGGCTACAGTAAATAATGCTGCAATAAACATAAGAGTACATATATCTTTTCAACTTAGTGTTTCCGTTTGCTTTGAGTAAATACCCACTAGTGCGATTGCTGGATTATACAGTAGTTCTATTTTTAACTTCTTAAGGAAACTCCACAATGTTTTCCACAGTGGCTGCACCAGTTTGCATTCTCACTAACAGTGCAGAAGATTTCCTTCTTCCCCACATCCTTCCCAATAGTAGTCTATGACCCTGAGGTTTGATGGTGTGATCTATTCTCCTTTGGGGCCCTTGAACTTCACTGCACATTGGAATCACCTGGGTAACTGGTGAAGTACTGATATCTGGATCCTACTCGCAGAGATTTGAGGTTGTGATGGGGGCCACAGGATTTTGCAAGCTTATTGCAGAAATTACCTACTGCTAATCCCAACTCCTCCTTCAGTTTCTAGAAATTAAGGTTGTGTCATCAAACACTTGCCTTTTCGTTAGGCAGTACTTTAGTTAAATGGTAGGATTATCGATGCAGTGTTTTGGTGACTTTCAAAGAGACCTAGGGATTTGCTATTTCTTGTTCAACTCTTTGTGTTTTGGATTTATTAATTCTCTTGCCCTTGCATTGCAAATACTCACACCCTAGAAGAAAAGACTTCTCAATCAGCCAAGAAACTAGAATCCCGCACAACCAAAAATAAAAGGAACAGATAAACCTTACTCACCGAAGATGTCTGTTGATTACAAGAGTGTCTTGGATCATGAGAGCCTATTATAGCCTAGAGGGAAATGGTTTATATCTGTACTTTCATCATGCCTTTGAAAATCTCTTTGAAAGAAAATTAGCATTTTTTATAACCATTACCTTCAAAATAAACAATTTATGTGTTCTCAAGGCAGGGAAACTCCAGTTATTAGCCTTGTGAAAAATTTCATTATCAATTAATAAAGGACCTGCCTCTTTTATGTTTAGACCTACTTCTACAACAACTGCAATCTGAAATACCCTTTAAATTTATTCTGGGAAATGATTAAGCCTAATGTGGATTATATCAGAAGAGTGAGTTCCTATTTGCATAGGTATTTTACAGTGAGATGTTGATAGCCAGAGAATTGCGATAACAATATCGCGTGGACCATATTCTGTTCCTGGGAAGGCCAAGCTATGATAGATTTTGTTGTTGTTATCGTTGCTGTTGTTTCTTTTGTTTTATTTAAAGTTTATTTATTTATTTATTTTTAAATCTCTACATCCAACGTGGGACTTGAACTCATGACCCTGAAATCAAGATTTGCTTGCTCTTCCAACTAAACCAGCCAGGTGCCTCTGTATTTTTGTTTTTTTCCCCCCCACACACAACAGAAAAACATTTGGAACTACAAATCCTGGAAAGGTTTCAATGACCATTTATACATGATCAAAACTAAGTCCATACATTTCTAGAAAGAACAGTGATAACAAACATCAAGACAACTGTACACATATCTTTTTTTATTGAATCCATTTTTTTTTTCTGTTTCAGAATATTACCTTATCCATAGTATATCTGGTACACAGTTATGTGCCTTTCATGTTTTCCTGCAATGTATGATGCTCTGATTTAATCTGGAGCTGGCAAACTTTGCCTGTAAAGGGCCCAATACTAGACATTTTTGGTTTTACAGAAGTTGAGACCGCTCTGTCTTAAGGACTTGCCACTGACGAAGCATGACAAAAGATAAGATGTAAACTGCAGGGGATCAGAATATGCCACTCCAAAATATGCCACTTTGGCAAATGGATTATTTTGAGCTAAAAGCAATTGAGAAACAGCAGACACAAAATGTTCACTGCCCCCACCCACCCTCCATCTGGCTAAAAAAACCCCAGAGTGTACATTTCTTGTGAGAAAGGTGCCCTCCTTCTTTTTCTTTTTACCAGGATGGGGAGAGTGACTGTCGTCATCACAGAGGGGGCATTAATGCCTAGATGAGTCTACATAAACAGTTCTTACTAAAATAACCCTGATCCTTTAGTTTCCTTCATGCGTTTCCTAGTCAGTGTGTGTAACTTATCCCCCTTTGTTAAAATGATAAAAAAGCCCCCGAATCTAACAGCTTGTTTCAGTTTCCATTCTTTATCTGTGAACCTCTGTTACATCAATAAACATTTTTTGCCTTTTCTATTAATCCGTCTTTAGTCAGTGTAATCGCAGACCGCAGGCACTGAACCTAAGAGGATAGAGGAAAGATTAGTCTTTCCGTGCTATACAAACAGGCAGAGCCAAGTTCCAGCCTCTGGGCTGATAGAAACATTGACAACCTGGATGATCTCTTTTCAGGTTTATATTGAGTAGGAGGAGTGGAAGCCTAGTGATTGGACTTAATTTATTGTGATCACACCTCTTTAAAGATATCCTTGAAAGGAGTTCTGTTGTAGCAGGCACTTTGCCCATCAACGTTTGCACCTGCCTCAAACTTTTCCTCAGAAGATCTGAAACTTTCTGCCCCTAGAGTAGACATTTTTAACCTCCTTCCTTCTTACGCATTGTCATAAAATCTTTGTGTATCTTCCCAAGAAGACTTGGGTTCTATGATGAGAGGGGCAGTGGAAATGTTGTTAGCCATTGTATGCCCAGCACTGAGCATAGAAACGAGTATAAAGAAGACCCTCAGATATTCATTGACTCTGGGTTTTGTATTTACTCAGCTTAGCCACACAAAAATGTCATGTTCATTGGCTGAAAATCGTTGCGTTGCATCAGTTTCTTGTAGTTCAACCTATAATCAAAGACCGCCATGAAATCCAAAGGTGACCACTAACCATTACAGTTCCTAATAAAGATAACGGGGGGTGTTTAGAACCATGTTCTCCACACTCTTATGGTCACCACCCCCCACGGATAAAGCAATAAAATCCAAACAAGTGTGTCTATCTTTCGTAAGCGATACACCCATCAGACCATTATGGAACCTCTCATGGTACAATATCCATTCCCAAGAAGATTCCTCGTTCCTGAGAGGGGATGTGGATTATTCTTCAGTGGCCTTCTTAAAAACTCAGAAATGCATTTGGAGCAGGAGGAGACATTTCATCAGCTTTTGTCAGACAGTCGTTAGTTTTAATCTGAGAATGTGCTGACGAGAGTCAGGTGCTTTGTCAGCTGCACCCTTTTCCATCGTTTGCTTGATTGAGGTCAGTCTTGGAGTCATGGCTGAAGCCTTTCAGTTTCCTGGGGGCTACCTTAGTGCAAACTAGGTGGCGTCATCACTTGTACATGACAACTGGCTGAAGATAAAAATGAATGGAAACAAGTAAACCACCACTGCCTCCATCATACAGACCCACCAGTAATATCTTATCGAAGGACCGTGTGGGGCAGGAAGCATCAATCAAGACTGGAACTATTACGAAACTCCACCTTGAGCTGACTCACTAGACAGGAAATGGACATGTGAACCTTTCCCTTCTCATTCACGGAGAGATATCTTTGCAATCCTCCAGAGTTGGGTACATCCAATATAAGAGCCACTAGATCGCGGGAAACTTCTAATGCAGGAGATGGCATTATAGTATTCTGAACAGGGTCTTGAGGGAGCAAGATGTGAGGACTGAACTGAGCACAGTGTGGTCGACTGAGGAGACGATTCTCCCAGGATCCCGATGAGCAGAGCTGAACCTTAGTTAGGGAGTGCTTTGTTATAGGAAGGTGCACCAGCTTCCGTAAGCTCTAAGTGAGCCCACTGACTTTGGGATCGCTGACCACATGAGTCTAGATATTAGGTGGACTCATTTAGTTGATAGCTCGCACGGTAGCCAACTGCCCGCAAAGGGACGGTGTCTCTGGCAGAGACACCTTCAAATCCAGACACAAGGTGGAGTCTCAGCTTCCACTGATAGGTTCTGCTTGGTGAGCTTATTAACTTTTTCCCTTGCTAAGATGTAAGGTTCTGGAGAGGACAGACCACAGCTGTGTGTAGAACCACATAGCCGTATCCAGGTCCCGGTAGTTAACTCCCATCTGTTCATTGAACAGAGACATGAATGAAAGCATACAAGAAGTGGTGGAAACAGGATTGCAATTCTAGTCTTCTGACAGTAGATGAAATCCTGTGTGCTTTCCCCATTCTCTCTGTATGCTCCTTATTTAGAATAGGCTTCTGTTTTAAAATTACGTCTTAGGGCCACGTGGGTGGCTCAGTTGGTTAAGCGTCTGCCTTCAGCTCAGGTCACGATCCCAGGTCCTGGAATGGAGTCCTGTATGGGGCTCCTTGCTGAGTGGGGAACCCGTTTCTCCCTCTGCCACTTCCCCTGCTTGTGTACGTAGGCTCTCTCCCTGACAAATAAATAAATAAAATCCTTAAAAAAAGAAAATTACTTCTTTAATATAAACACATCTCATTTAAAAGTTATAGACTTGCAGAATGCTCTGTACTGACTTAGGACGAGATAAGGAACTAACTTAGTGCGCAGCTGGCTGGTCAGTGAAACACAAACACGAGATCGTCGTAAGGTTTGAAGGGAAGCCATTTGGACCATCTGAAATTTGGGGGCTGGGCAATATTTTAAGTGATGGAGACATTAATACAAAACCACCCTGAGGGTTCTCTTATTATTTGCATTGACTTCTCATCCGTCTGTTTCTGATGGGAAAATGGAGACCCAGAGGTGTGAAATGCCACAGTGGGAAGCAGAGTGAACCCAAACCCACATAGTTGCTCCTGCCCTGGACTTTGACGGGCACTTGGACATGTGCAGCTTGCATTTTCTGGCCCACCACCAGCTGCAGAACACAGGCCAAAGAGAGGAACCTCAGTAACACAGTTTGGTGCCATACTGTCGATGCAGGGAAGATGCCCATGAGTTCATGCTACCATCGTCTAGCGTTGGCACAGCGAGGTGGCTCACGAGTGTCTCTCCCCAAAGGCTGCAAATGCCGACTTCCCTCTGTGGTGCATCCTCTGTAGATACAACTTTCTCCATGACACACACAACGGTGACCTCGGGACTTACGTGAGGAGTGAATTTAGACCTTTTCCAACTGCTGAGGGTCCATGGGACATGCCCTCAAGGTTTCGTTTAGAAAAGCCCCTTTCCACTGAATAGGGTATTCTATAGACACTTAGCACCAGGAAAGTGACTGTGGAAAATCATTTTCAAGATCCTCATGCCCTTCATTCTCTCTGATACTGCCCCACAAGACATCCTGATGAGACGAAAGGATGTGATTGGACAAACAATCTGATTTCTGAATGATAACTGTGGACATTTGTACATAACCATGAGTGATGATATGCAAAGGATCTCTTGGTCTTTACTGGGAGACATAAGGATTTTATGAAGCCACCCTCCAGTGGATGGAAAATACCTTTCATCTGTACCCAACAAGCTGTTGCTGCTATTGGAAGCAGATCTCCATTGCTACGTGTGATAGCTGAATGCAAATTCTATCTGATGGAATCTTAATTAAAAACTGGAAAGTCCATCCTACTAAAAGGTTTGCAATATAGAGCATCAACACAACTCACCAAGAATGGGTGAATGTCATCTATCAGATGCCTCTGAGGGTACTCCAGGGATAGGACTTTTTTGTTCCCCACTCTAACTAAAGATGGACACAGAGAATCACAGAGAAACCTAATTTGTTCTGTCATTTAAACAACACAAGTTAACACTTCTCTTTTATTTAAACTTGAACTTTGCGAAGCCGACCCCCCCTGGGCAAGGATAGTGCCTCCATCTTCAGAATAATACCTGAAAATCATGTATGCTTACGCTCTATGAGGATGGGGAAGACGTTGCAGGTTCTCAAACAGACCGTGCCAGTAGCTGGAAGACTAATCTTAGACTCTAAGCCACTTACTGAAAATGCCCTTTTCATTGCAATCATCTCAAATCCAAAATTAGAGAAAAATCAAATTAAAATTAAATCAGAGAAAAATGACAAACTGGAGAGGGTTGTGTTCTCTCCTTTTCAGTAAGCTGAATTACTTCCCTACCCCATCATGCATTCCCCCTGCTCTTATCCAATTTCCAACTGCATTAATCAGCATCACTTGGGGAATGGGGGATATGTCTTGGAGCCCAAGCCTAGGAATATGGGAGTTAATCGGGACTTGAAAACCTTTCTTTTATCGGGCTTCATCCATCCAAGAGATTTGGATGCACCCTAAAGACTCAGCTAAGTAATGACTTAACAAGAATAGTCACTACTTTTCAGCCATTGCGAAGTGTTGTCTTTTCAAGACTTTGTGAGCTCCCTGATAAATGCCTGTGGATATTGCTTATTGAACTGGCCAAATCAATAACACTCATCTGCTTGCTGCTGTGTTTTCATCCTCATTCCCCTTCAAACCCTACTGTGGGGCACTTGTAGGGAAATTTAATCCTTCCTCAGTAACACCATAGGAAAGCTTTTTTGTGGTTCCCTCCTCCAGCCTGGTGCTGTTTAATCCCCTGCCATATTGAAATCCCCTACGTCTAAAGGTGTGGTTCCGAGACACTTTTTGTGCTGTAGGCTTTCTAAATTTTTAAAATTGCCTCATCTTCTTTGTTATGTTAGGGCCAATAATTTAGACCGTTGCCCTATGAAAGAGTAGCCAAAGTGACAAGAGTTCAAATAAATATATAGTTTTCTTAGGACTTTACAGCTCTGCCTGCTTCCTGGGAATACAGTTTGAAGGGTGAGCTGCTTAGAATGATCCCAGATTCCAGAACAAATGGGTAATTTAGACACGATTGCCTTTGAGATTGCAAATGTATTTGTAGCTACTAAGCTTGCATATAGAGTGGTTATCTGGGAAACGAAACTTCATTGACTGATGTAGTGCCTAGTCCATATCCAGTGCAGGTGTCCTACATGACAGAGGCTGGAAGGTGAAAACGGCATTTCCCAGATGCCCTTGCAGCTAGGAAAAAACTGCATTTCCCAGATGCCCTTGCAGCTGGATTTCGGGAGGTGCTTTAGGTTCATCTGACAGGTGAAGCAAGCTTGCTTCACGAACTGAGTCAGGTGCCCAGAAAAGGGCAGATCTAGCAGGTGAATTGGGAATCCAGAGTTAGTTTGTAGAGGCAGCTCCCATGCCCCGCACCTGTGGCAAAACCATTATTTACCCAGAGGGCCCTTTTAGTCCTGTTGATCTAGGGGTCCTTCCTAGAGACCTAGCCAGTGATTTGTAA
Source organism: Nasua narica (assembly GCA_028533885.1). NCBI lineage: Eukaryota > Metazoa > Chordata > Mammalia > Carnivora > Procyonidae > Nasua > Nasua narica. Next base: position 2,979,186 of record CM052801.1, on the reverse strand, counting down.
CCACGTTTTCCATGTCAATTGCTTTCTACAGAAAATACATAGAGTAGTGCTTGTTATGTGCAACTGAACTCCAACAGACAGTTACTAGACATCAAAAACTTGGGGCACCTGGGTGTCTCAGTGGGTTAAAGGCTCTGCCTTAGGCTCAGGTCATGATCTCAGGGTCCTGGGATCGAGTTCCGCATCAGGCTCCCTGCTCAGCGGAGAGTCTGCTTCTCCCTTTACCCTTCCCCCCTGCCTGTGATCTCTCTCTCTCTTTCTTTCAAATAAATAAGTAAAATATTAAAAAAGAAAAGAAAAGAAAAAAGTATACTGGAATAAAAATTAAAAAGAAAAACATTTCCTCCAAGTCTTTGAGTTACTATAGATATGAAAAGAGAGGGGATTCTTGGATTTTGGAACATAGTTTCAAAATGTAGTTTTGAAAACTTAATCTTGAAATTAACTTTCAATATCCAAATGAGTGTCATCCCTCAGAGGAAAGGATACTACAGAATCTTCGAGAGAGAAACATGGTTATTGTTTTAGTGTGCCAGAAGGGACTTGAGTTAGTGGTCCCAGCGGACTTATTTAATCCAAGTGAGAAGGCACAGTGGGGAACCTAGCTATGGGAAAGGCAATATACGTGCTCAGAAGAAAGGATGCCATTCCTTTTTTTATGGAGTATTTGAGGGGCATCTAGATGGATCAAGTCCACCAGAATGCTACAACTTCACACTTCATTTCGTACATGTAAACGCAGCTGGTAGTTTCCCACTTTGAGCTCAGTCCTGGGGTCCTGTACCTTCGTTTGACTGCCATCTGTACCCATAACACAATTGTCTCCAGACCACTGCTCATCTCCTCAAAATAGTTACATCTCTGTTGGTGGTCTGCTTGCTCTGTTCTTGGTCTGAAATGATTTATGGGGGAATTTAACAAACGATGATCAGTGAACCCTGTTAATAAAATCAGATGGGGTCCTTGATTTCTGTTTGTTGAATGATGTTTACTGCTGGATACACGTGAGTGACTTAGTTAATAAAAACGTGTTCACATAAAATGGATAAGAGATTTTTGAAACCTGTAACAGAATGAGACCAAAGAAAGTGGAGGAGAGGGGGAGACAAGATCTGTGTGCAGTCAGCATTCCTGATTCAGTAAATGCTCAGTTTGGGTGGGGGGCACAGAAATCCTACCACAGCATTGAGTTGAATCCTGCTGGAGGTGTTTAAACTTTAATTTTTCTGATTAGTGTTTTCCTTAATGAAAAAACGGCTGTATATTCTTAGGTCATGTCAAGATATAATGCAATTTGATGTAATGGCACTGTTCAAGAATAAATTGGTTGCTCCATCAATCTGAATGACAACTAGTTTTTGTAGTGCCAGTTAAAAGCAGGTAATTACCTATTGCCCATGGCTGTTGACAGATATCGAATACGCAGTGAAAATAATATATGGTTGAGTTTTCTGCTCCTAGCACACTTTTAACATACATAGGATATGACATAATGAAATTGCCGATTCATTATTTGATCTTAGTGCTGATTCCTTTAATAGATTTACTTTGTAAAAAAAAAATCTACGAGTTGTTTGAACATCGACTTAATCAATGGAATCCTGTATGAATTGGAAGTGAACTCCTCATTGTTTGATGATGAATGCATGGTTTTAGGCCACCAGAGTATCAACAGTTAATGACACAAATGTTTATCAATGGGAATCTACTAAGCTAGAAGGATAATTTAAAAAAAAAAATCCATCCATCCATCTATCCATCCCTCCATTTATCTATCTCTACCTATCCATCCATCAGATCTATCTTTTCTCTTCCTTGCTCCCTCTTTCTTTTCTTTCTTTTCTTTTTTTTCTTTCTTCCCATCCATCATATCTATCCATCCATCTATCCCCACATCTATTTATCATCTATATGTTTATTTAATCTATCTATCTATCTATCTATCTATCTATCTATCTATCTATCTATCATTCGCACGCACCTTTATTTCACAGTATCCCAGAACTAAAGACGAACATCGGTTCCTTACTATCTCTTTATTTTAAAAATGAGGAAAACTCAAAGTCAACTCTTAGGACTACATCAAAATAAAAAGCTTCTGTGCAGTGAAGGAAACAACAGTCCATGGAAAGAAAACTTACGGAATGGAAGATATTTGCAAATGACATATCTGATAAAGGGTTAGTATCCAAAATATGTAAAGAACTTATAAATCTCAACACCCAAAAAACAGATAATGCAGTTAAAAATGGGCAGAAGACATGAACAGACATTTCTCAGAAGAAGACATCCAGTTGGCCAACAGACACATGAAAAGATTCTCATCATCATTTTACCATCACAGCAATGCAAATCAAAACCACAATGAAGTATCACCTAACACCTGTCAGAATGAGTAAAATCAAAACCACAAGAAATAACTGGTGTTGGTGAGGATGTGGAAAAAAGGGAACCCTCTTGCATTGTTGGTGGGAATGCAAACTGGTGCAGCCACTCTGGAGAACAATATGGAGATTCCTCAAATAGTTAAAAATAGAACTACCCTATGATCCAGTGATGGCACTACTAGATATTTTTGCAAAGGATACAAAAATACAGATCTGAGGGGGTACATGCACCCCAATGTTTATCGCAGCATTATCAACAATAGCCAAACTATGGAGAGAACCCAACTGTCCATCAACTGATGAATGGATAAAGAAGATGTGTGTATGCATACACACACACACACACACAATGGAATATTACTTGTCATCAAAAGAATGAAATCTTGCCATTTGCAACAACGTGGGTGGAGCTAGAGAATATTATGCTAGGAGAAGCAAGTCAGAAAAAGACAAATACCATATGATCTCACTCATATGTGGAACTTAAGAAACAAAACAAACAAATAAAGGGAGGGAGAGGCAAACCAAGAAGCAGACTTTTAACTCTAGGGAACAAACTGCCGGTTACCAAAGGAGAGGTGGGTGGAGGGATGGGTGAAATAAGTGATGCGGATTAAGGAGCGCATTTGTGCTGAGTGCTGGGTCATTGAAGTAATTTTTTTTTTTTAATGGGGAAAACTCAGGTACAAGGAAGAAGATGGAATGGTTAAAGCTCTTTAATAATAAATATCAAAGTCCAGAATGACTCCAAGATCTCCTAGATTATAATTCAGAGTACCTCCACACAAAAGGTTGATAAACAAAGTGCTACACTATTGGATGTCTCCCTCAAACCCCATGTGTGGTTTCCTTTGTACTCTGGGCTCTTAAAGATTGCCTTTCTAGCAAACTTAAGATCTTTGTTCCCATCAGTTGCAGCCAAGCCTGCTTTGATGAAGATACCTCAGGAAGTCGTTCAATTCATTGATTGGGTTGAGTTGACTTTTAATGTAGGCATGTGTCCCAGAGTCTGGGGACTTCCGCAGGCTACTTAGGACTGCCAGGTCTTCCTCTGAATTCCTACAACCTGATTTAGCTGACATGCTAAGTAGACTGGTCTCTCTGATGTTCAGCAGGTGGTCCCTCATGGAATTTGCTCCAAGGACTGGTGTAAATGGTGCAGTAGGACGCACTCTTTATCTTCCTGTTTTGTTGGAAAGGATCACTGAAGCTTGTGTGAGGGGGGGAATGTGAGCATGTTGATTCTGTGCATGCTATTCCAAAGCTTTCTGCATCTTTATGGGTTGAACTGTATCCCCACTCCCCCATCCTCCCATTATATGGTGAAGTCCTAGTCCCCAGAACCTGAGTGTCTCCTTATTTGGAGATAGGGTCTTTACAGAGGCAGTCAGGCTAAAATGAGGTCATGAGGGTAGACTCTCACCCAGTGTGACTGGCATCATTATACAAAGGGGGAATTTGGACACCTTCATGGGCAAAGGGAAGACTGTGTGAAGGCACAGGGAGAGGAGGAACCTCGATAAGCCCAAGAGAGCAGTGTGGCACAGATCCCTCTCTCATAGCCCTCAGAAAGAAGCAATGCTTCTGACACAGTGATTTCAGAGTTCTAGCCCCAGCATAGTGACACAATAGATTGGTGTTGTTTCAAGCCACCACATTTATAGTCCTTTGTTATGGCAGCCGGAGGTTACTAATACATGCATGCAGAGTCATGTTAACCTGAGGGTTACCAAATTGTAGACACGCACGATTGATGAGGGCAATCTCACTGTAGGTGGCCCAACCCATGCTGGTTTGTGTGGGAGCTTCCTGGTGGGGATATTGCAAATCCCCTATCAGGGAAACCTCTTATTCCAGAGCAAAAAAGGATGACTGGTCCCTCTCAGTGGACACGTAAACATCCAACAGTGCCTCCCTCTGGTGTTCACCAGGCTGTATCCCTGAGCTAGTTTCCTCGTTCTCAAGAGTAGGCTGTCAAAATGAAGAGTGGCAGGCGTGGCCTTGGGAGGAATATGGTTCAGTGATTAGGACAGGTCTTGTGAGTGCCTGGCATCCTTCAGGGCTTACTCAAAGGTGCTGATGAAAAGTCTTCCTGTTTCAAAGTAGATTCCCCATAGCCCTGCAATCATCTACAGTTCCACAGCCCTTTTGACTTGCAATAGATTTTTCAGTCTCAGAGACTCTTTTGGGTCAGATTTCCTGGAAGTGGAGCCTGAGCTGAGGAGTCACAGGCAAGTGATTTATTGATGGAGGGCTCTCAGGAGCAGCATCCCAGTTGGTGTGGGAAGCAGAAGAAGCAGGGAAAGAACATAGAGCAGGGTCTCACTGCAGCTGACGTTGTCTGAACTTGATCCCGCGAGTGGTTCTGGAGCACAGGGAGCACTGTGGAACGGCCCTACCTTGTCCCAAGGCAGCTGGCCGCTTGGACATCAACGTGATTCTACAACACAGAAGCAAAGTTGTGACACCCTTCTTACTGAGAGGCAGGTCTAAATCCCCTCCCTGAATATCAGCAACACTGTGATCTCTTCAACCTACAGAGTATGGTGACATTGACCTCAGGTGACTTTTCAAACATTTTGATTTGTGGTCAAATACACATAACCTAAATTTAACCATTTTTAAATGTCCCGTTCAGTAACATTAAGTACCTTCATATTTTTGTGTGACCATCATCACCATGCATGTCCAAAGCACCTTTCATCTTGCAGACCTGAAACTTTGTCCCCATTAAACAACTCCCTGTGTCCCCTTTCCCCTTGGTCCCTTCCAACTCCTCTTCTACTTTTTGTGTCTGTGACTTTGACTGTTTGAGCGGCCTCATATAAGTGGAATTCTACAGTATTTGTCATTTTGTACCTAACTGATTTCACTTAGGATAGCGGCCTCCAGTTTCATCCATCTTGTAGCAGGTGTCAGAATGTCCTTCCTTTTCAAGGCCAAGTTATATTCCATTGTTGTGTATATCATATGTTGGTGGATACTTGGTTGCTTCTACCTGCTGGCCATTGTGATTAATGCTGCTATAGCAACATGGGTGTACAGATATCATACAAGATCCTGCTTGTATTCGAGTGCCTACTCAGAAGCGGGATTGCTGGATCACATGGTAGTTTCATTCTTAATTTTTTGAGGAACTGCCATATTGTTTTCCATAGCAGCTGCATCATTTTACATTGCTTCCAAGAGTACCCAGGGGTCCCTTTTTCTCTATATCCTCACCAACCTTTTCTATTTTTTGTTTGTTTTAAAGATTTATTTATTTATTTGAGAGAGAGGAAGATGGAGAATGCAGAGGGAGAAGGAAAGGGAGAGAGGGGAGGCAGAGGGAGAGAAGCAGACTCCCCACTGATCATGGAGCCCAATGTGGGACTCCAACCCATGACCCTGAGATCATGACCTGAACCGAAACCAACAGTTTGAAGCCCAAACGACTGACACACCCAGGTGCCCCAGTTAGTTTGTTTTTATGGTAGTCATCTTGATGTGTGGGAGGTGGTATCTCATTGTGGATCTGATGTGCACTTGCCTATGATCCGTGATGTTGAGCTTATTTTTACATTTTTATTGGATATTATGTGAATTTTGAGGCCAGATCATAAAAGGTCAGCCTCCCTCTGGTTTCTTGATATACTCATTTTGGAGCCTTAATTCACCACACATGAGTCCAGCTACCCTGAGGCTACATGCTGGGAGGAAGCCCAAGCTTCATGGAGAAGTCACATGTAGGTGCTCCCATCAAGAGTCCCATCAGAGTCCAGCCTGGGAGTCTTCCTAGACCAGGTGCCCATCCAGTGAGTGAAGAAGGCTCCAGAGAATTCCAGTCACCAGTTCTCAGGTCACTTGAAGTCACTCCAGTCTTCCAACTGAGACCTCAATTATCATGGAACAGCACAAGCTATGCTTACTCTGCTGTGTCCAAATTCCTGACCCAAAGAGATCATGACCCTAATAAAAATGATTATTGTTTTTTTGTCCCTAAATCTGGTGGTAGTGGGGCTCCTCTATACAGCAATGGATAATGGGACCATGCTTGCATCAGTCATTGGCTTTGAACCACTTCTGGGGAGGAATGTTACCTCTCAGATATTTTCCATTTGGCTGAGTGCAGTTGGGGTAGTTCTGAATTTCTCGTAGCCAATAATCTTCTCAACTTGGGGGGGGGTCCCCCAGAGGGTAAAATGGCAGAGAGTGAACCTGGATGGGCCACCAGCAGTATCTGTTATCCACCAACTAGTATCTACTAACACCTTTAGTAATTCATGTTCCCTGGGTTACGGATTAATATTTTGCCAGGCAATTAGCAGCGCCAACTTGATAAGAGGTTGGAAAAGTGAGTGAGGACCAGGACAAAGGCAAAACAGGAAAGGTGAGTGATGGGCTAAGCCCATAATGGCCCCTTTTCACAATTCTGCCCAGGACCAGGTTGCTGGTTCCTCATTTAAAGATATACAAGGACAGCCAAATCTGTAGTTAGACCATCACTGGAAAAAGCTATTTTTGCAGCTGACAGACATTTGCAAAGATGTTCTTAATACTATAAAGATGCCAGAAGAAATGAAGTAGGCTTCTTATTTAGAACAAGGTGATAGGAACAGAGACACTTTCCAGCAGCCTAAGAAAAGACACTTGAGTAGGGACAACAAAAAGTAAACTTTAAAACAAACACTAAATGCTTGTCTGAATCTTTCCCCCACCATACAGCTTAGGAGATGTGATGGAAAAATTGTGATGGGAAGTCCTCAGATGTTTGTAGAGCCTCGGAATGTGATTATAGGACAGTCAGCCGATTCATATTCCTACCATAAACTTTAGTTTGTGCTCTGTTGCTAATCTCCTTGAACCTTTAGACCTGGTCAATAGAATCTTAATCATGAATATGGAACACAGGGTGCCCTTCATCAAGCCACTCAGCTTTGAGATCTCTATAAATAACACTGCTTCTGAGAGCTCTTTCCTGACCATCCATCCAAAGTTTCCTCCCAGGGCTGTTGCATGAAGTTTTGCATATTCTACTTAATGCTTAGCACTTAACACTGTCTATTACTTCTCTTACACATTAATTTGTTGTCTACCTCTACCTCCTCCAAATATATCACCTCTACCTATACCAACACCACTTCTCCATTGGCTTCAAAAAACCAAAGGATGGCAGGAGCATTTTTTCCTTTGTCACTGCTGAATCTATAATGCTGGAGCCCTACCCACCTCAAGGAAGGCAGAGGGTAAATAAGTGTTTGTTGTGGAATCAGGAGACAACGGGAATCCTGCAGTGTTGACAATACCTTTGAAGCGTCGGGGCAGTGTGTTTTCTGGGCAAACTCTGGTGCGCTGGCTTAGATCTCATTTCCAGAGGATTTTCAGGGCTCTCAGCAATCAGAAAATCCTTCCCTCATAGGAGCATTCAGTACAGGAGAGATTCTCAGAACATTACCACTGCCTTCCCCAAAGCAATAAAAAGAATCTGGAAACACTGTGGGTATGGCTCTCCACTCCTTCCCGTGCCTGAAATCCATGGCCATCTTCTAATGGGACCTTAGACCCACCCACTGGGACCCAGTGGGCTTCTTTTCATCATCCAGATTTAGTTTCATTTATAGAGCAAGTTATGTGACATCTCTCTTTCCCGGTGTCTTATGGCACTTTGTTTCTCTCCGCTATAATGTGACTTCCGTGTAGCTGAGCCTCTCATCTATCTAGATAACTTCTGTGCACCAGCCGCCAAGTCCCAGAATGGCCCCCACTGCAGAGAACGCTGTCACATATATTTGTCAAAAGAATTGAATGGATCTGTGATATGCTCTTCTCCTCGGTCTGGGACTTCCTCTTCTTTGTAATCGTCTGTGTGAGACGCCAAGGGAGACACAACTGGTGTATTCAGTCCTTTGTGAGAGAAACAGGGAGGTACCATCTTCCAAAGACAAATCCAAAATGGCACCCCTTTCTTGCAACACTGCAGGTTAATATGGGCTCTGTTTCCTCTTGCCCGCCACCCCTTGTCAGTCAGCACATTTGAGCTCTTGGAGGGAAAACCACTTCCCCAACTCTATGAGCAGCCCTGGAGCTAAATAAGTATCTGTGGGTTGAATGAATTTTCTCTCTTTGGTATTTAAAATACACTTTAACAAGGACACCGTCCTTATAGCGCAAATTGGATTAAAAATAAGAACTTTTAGGGGTACCTGGGGGGCTCAGTGGGTTAAAGCCTCTGCCTTCGGCTCAGGTCATGATCTCAGGGTCCTGGGATCGACCCCGCATCGGGCTCTCTGCTCAGCGGGGAGCCTGCTTCCCCCTCTCTGTCTCTGCCTGCCTCTCTGCCTACTTGTCATCTCTCTCTCTCTCTGTGTCAAATAAATAAATAAACATTAAAAAGAAAACACAACTTTTAGGAATGTTTGAATCACTTCTCAGCCTTTTGGCTAAGATCAAGTGTAGGAATATTTGAATTTAGTTTCTATCTGTTAATTTAAAAAATGTTATTGACCGTGGGCTAGTCCACATTCTGTACAGGGGAGCTCGTGCAAAAAAGCCAAAACATAAATCTTAACGAAAACAAACTTTTCCCATCACTTTTGGTAGTTGTTTTGAAAACAGATTTGATTTCATATTTGACTTCTAACCCACCTCCTGCCAATAAAAGAAATATGTGTTTTTGGGGATCTAAGTCAAGTTAGTGTGCTTAGATATGTATCTGTTTACTTGTGAAGCTTGCGTAAATTTCTTCCATTTGTTTGCATGTCTGCCATGACAAGCATGTATGAGGGAATGCCTCATCAAATAACAATTAATTCCTTTGGCTGCGGAAGAAGTCATCCTCTTACTTAAAACTCAGAGACCCAGTCACATATTTTTAAAAAGAAATGTGCCTTTCTGAAAGTGGACACTCTGGAAAGTGTTGCTAATGGTAAGAACATTTAGTGCTGAATACTCATTCTGTTCCCAAAATTGACCCATTTACCAAGTGACTGAAAGTGTTACAATGTTTCTTGTCTTCTCTTCCACACGTCGTATGGGAAAAATCATCTTGTGCTCCATGCAACATTTACTAGTCTCTGAATGAGACAGGATTTTTACACATATGGTAGAAAGCATTTCTAGTGCAGAAGTTGAAGATGGTAGTTTGTAGATGCTTGCCTTGGGCAGAGCTGTGCTTGGGGACAAAACACTTCCTACTTTAGTCGGTTATCTTTTCCTTAGAACTTATAGTTTCATCAAACACAATGACATTAACCACAAAAGGGAATTATAGTCAAAGGAGGTAGGCAAAGTAATGCCCACTCCCCCAACATGCATGTCTTCATCCCCAGCACTTGTGAATATGTTGTCTTCCTTGGATGGCAAAGAAGGAATTAAGTTGCACATAGAATTAAAGTCTCTAGTCATCTGACCTTAAGACTGGGAGATTGTTTTGGGTGATCCATGTGGGCCCAAGAGAATCACAAGAGTTGTCACACACGAGCACAAAAAATAAAGCAGAAGAATCAGAGGGATGTGATTTGAGAAAGCCTTGACCAATTGTTGTCGGCTTCGAAGGTGGAAGGGAGCCATGCCCCCCAAGGAATGCAGGAGACTCTAGATGCTGGAAAAGACTAGGAAATAGATTCCCTCAAAGTCTGCAGAATTAATGAATCCTTACTGACCCTTAGAGTTTAGCCCAGCAAAACCTATTTCAAACTTCTATTCTCCGGAACTGCAAAATGGTAAATTTGTATTGTTTTAAGCCACTGGCTGTGCGGTAATTTGTCACAGCAGGCATAGGAAGCCAGTACAGGCTCCCCCTTCAATTAGGGGAATAAAGGACAAAGACATCATGAATGGGAAATGGGAGCATTTCTTGGAAGGTAGCATATTTTGTTGGGGATAGGTGGTTTCAGATAGGCAGGGCTGGACATAGACCAACTCGTCATTTTCCCAGGACTTGAAGTATCATCTACTTCCAAAGTACTTCCTCTCATCATTTTTACTTCCTCTGTGCTCAGCTTTCCAGAACGTTCCTCTACCACCTGAGTGACAAATAAGGACATCAGTAGAGAACATCTGCATTGCTTTGAGGATGGGGACAGGTGTACCCCCTAACAAAAAGGAATTTACGATCTCAGATCTGTCGATGGAAGATAATCCCTTCATTGTTCACACACTGAAATGCTTTGGGTATATTGGTTTGCACAGAATATGCTATTAAATTTAGCTGTTTCCTTTTACATTTTTTTTTTTTTAGATGGAGCTACAGGAAAATTTAAAATCACATCCGTGGCTTATATGTGTGGCTTTCCTTGTATTTCTCTTGGGCAGTGATAGTCTCAAACAGAATTGCCAGGGACCACAACCCCAGCCTATTTCCTCTAGAAATTATTTATTGGTAGACATTGGCAGTGTTGATGATAAATATTTGAAATTTCCAACTGTAAATCTGATGATGGGAAGAATTCTCTGAAAATCATGCCATTGGGTCTAAAATATATACAGGCTATGAGTCATGCCTATATACCATCTATGTTGACCCCCACCCCCCTGGGGAAATTTAGATGCCTGGTCCCCTTCTAAGAGAGAATGTACAGCCACTTATTCAAAATGAATTAAGAACGTATTAAAGGATCATAGGAGATAAGAGTATCTTTCAGCAGTTCTTTCTATAATTTTCAAGCAAATGACTCATTTTATGTGCTGTCTAATCTCAAGATGATGTGGAAAAAAAAGTGCTTCTAAAATTCCATTTCTTCCTTCAGACTTTTGAATGAGAAGTGAGCATCTTTTGGGATTTCGGCACACGTCCCTCTGTTCACATGAGCTAAATGTTTAGGAGAATGCGTATCTATCTATATTCACATTCATCCACATTGTTAAACACGTGTATTTAACAAAATAATGACGGAGCGCTTTCTGTAGATGAGGCAAATTGCCGACAAAGGAAACCTAGAGCCTCCCTCTGCACCCTTCCGGTTCTACTGGGGGGAGGTGATCAGGAAGAATTCTGGGGTGCCCAGGAACACGGACCTGGGGTGCTTTCACATGTGGCATCTGGATGGTACTGCAGAAGCACAAGTACAATGGACAGAAATTTCCTTAGCATTCTGAGCATCTGACAATAAGAACTCAAAATAAATGTGTCGGGGAGCACGTTCAGTATGGTGTCCTGAGCCTCTCTCGCCGGTTGTAGATGCCCACCCATTGGCCTGCCCGAGTTCCCCACCAGATGCAGTGGAGAAGGGCTCTCAGCAAGTGCACAGCTTCTCAGTGAAGTTCGACTGTCTCCCTTCTTCTCAGCAGGGGGCTGGGTGGATGGGTCAAGTGCTCCAACCTCCTGTCCCGGGACAGGGGTCGTATTTCGAAGAGCATGCCTTCCCTGTGAAGGACTTCCCCCAGAATGACTGGTGCCCCAATCACTGGCCGACTTAGCCCCTCACTAACATACCCTCTTTGGCTTATCTCCTTCCGTCACGTCCTCTGCTTCTGCATTCATGCGTCCTGGAATCATCTTGTGTATATACTCTCTGCACCCAACTTCTTGTCTTAGGGTCTGGTCTGCTCCTGGGGAAACTCAGGCAAAGACATCCATAAGAACAAGATGCTACATCAAGACTTCTGAGCCAGTATTCGCAGAATTTCAAAACATGCCTCTGTTCTTGAGATTCTGATGCAGGCACATTCCAAATATTGTCACATTTGATTAATAGGTAACATGAATGGCATATGGAACCATGCCACATTAAGCATTGCTATATAACTTTACAGAATTTATTAAGAAGACATTGGGGAGAAGGTTGTGGTGACAGACCAAGAGTCTCATACACAGTTAAGAATCTCACTTAAATAAATTAATTAGAAACTCTCTCAGGGCACCTGGGTGGCTCAGTTGATTAAGCGGCTGACTCTTGGTTTCAGCTCAGATCATGATCTCAGTCATTAGATCGAGCCCCATATCGAGCTCCACGGTCAGCCTGGAGTCTGCTTGAGACTCTCTCTCTCCCTGTCCCTCTGCCCCTTCCCCCTATGCGTACCCTCTTGCTCTCTCTTTCTCAAATAAATAGAAGAAATAAAAATTCAAAAAATTACATCTAGAAACCCTCTCTATTCCAATGTAGGGGCACAGATCCTGCTTTTATGGTGTGGGAGAGTATAAGGGACTAGTACAGTCTTGAAAGCCATGGACAGGGTTGGAGACTTCAACCTCGAAATCCCCTGGAGGCAGATCAGAGATTGGGCTCCTCCAAGCAAACAGAAGTCATGTACCAAGGGCAAACGAAGTTGAAGATATTATCCCATGAGACTTTCATCAGATCTCTCTATACTAAAGTCAATACAAATGGGATTTTCAAGGATTTTACCACATTGGAAAATGTCTGCCTATGCAAATATGGCCACAGGGTTCAAATCAGCTCTATTGCTCTCTCCATAAAATCCCAGGAAATTTACATAGATTTGGAACAACAAAACTATCTGCATGGTGGTGCCCATTCCTTTTCTTATAGTGTAATTGTACACAGGTTTGCCTGTCTTTCTCTCTCTAGGGTTGGATGCTCTGTGACAATGGACTGCCCACCACTGACATTATCAAATTGTTTTGGAAAGTGCAGTGGTAGCCTAACTCATGAATCTTCCAAAATCAGAAGCATTTGTTAGGAGGCAAAATGGGAGAGTTACTAGTAAGTAAGTAAGTGGGAGAGTTTTTTGGCTTGAAAGCAAACTGCTGGGTTCCAGTCCCGACTCAACCCTGAGCGGATCACTCTGTGCCCCAGTTTGTTCAGCTGGAAAATGGGATTCATGTGACTGTCTACCTCCAAATGTGCTAATATGTGTTATTCTGTTTTAATGCCAAGTGTGTCTACTGCAATTCAACTGGGGCACCAACCACCTGCACTTATTAGCAGAGACCCCACAAATTAAGACCCCAACAAGACTGTCCTAACAAATGCCAGCCTGTAGGTACCCAGGCCACCCACAGTTTGAACCAACTGGCTAAGAATTTAGGGGGGTTCTTACAAACCCCTCAGGTTGTCAAATTCACTAGAATGACTCACAGAACTCAGGAAAGGACCATACTTACAATGGCAGTTTTATTATAAAGGATGCACCTAGGCTGAGGTCTGGGAAGGAATGCAATGCTTCTGAGCCCTCTCCCCATGGAATCCATGCTCACCACCCTGGAGCACCACAGTGTTCACAAGCCAGGAGGCTCCTCTGAGCTTCACTATCTACAGTTCTTATGGGGTTCCATTTGGTAGGCAAGACTGAATGATTGCATCATTGGCCACATGTAGGAGTTCAATGTCCAGCTTCCTCTCCTCCCCAGGAGTTGGGCAGCTGAAAGCCCCAAGACTGATCATGTGTTGGGTCTTTCTGGTGACCAGCTCCCCTTCCCGAAGCTATCCAAGGGCCCCACTATGAGTCACCTCATCCGAATAAGAAAGATACTCTTGTCACTCAAGACATTCCAAGGATTTTAGACAGCTGTGCCTAGCACCTAGGCACTAAGACCCCACAAATGACTTATTATCCTGTATGTTTCAAGGATGTACACTAAGGCAGGCATATAGTGAGTGACCAATATATGGCAGCCAAAGTTGGAGTAGGAAGGGAATAGAGTATCTAGGGACATATATCATCTCATCTTAAATTCTTCTTAATTTGAAACATGTTCAGGTACATTTAAGTTTCTGTATTTCCACTATTCTGTCCATTCAGAAAAAATTCTGTGAGAACAAATTTATCAACTCTTTCCATGGCCCTCCAAATATTTGCTCCTGTTTGGTTTCCCCTAGTTTATCACATTATTTTCTGTTTGTTCTATCCCTCATTTCTTTGGGGAACATTTTTATGCTTCATTCTATCTGCTCAAGAATTTTTCCTGTACCCCACAGTGAATGCTCAGTGATTTTTTTGAACAAGTGAATCAATATTTGCTGAATTTCCTCAGATTTTAACCTTTTGATCTCATTCTTAGCAGATATGTATGGAATGAACATGTGTATTCTTCCATTTATTACATCTTTATCCAGATAAACCATCTGCATTTCCTAGTGACTGGCCACGGTTTCCTAATTAAAACTATTTGACACAAAGTATAAACAAATTTTAATTTAATTTGAATATATGTATCTGTGCTGAAGCATCTGACGTCTTAATTGGGTAGTTTAAATCAAAATGTCAGGAACCAGGTAGAAAATCAAAACTAAAACAAGAAAATGAGACCCTTGGTGGATATAAATCAGCTATAATCTGTTTCATTAAACTGCTGACCCATCCTGGCTGAGTTATTGCATTTTTCATAATCTATAGATTCCAGAGAGTTGCTATGTTCTACATTTAGACATAGTGTGATTTATTCAGAGGGTCCTTCCCCCAGTTAGATTTGAGGTATGGAATTTCAAATATTCTTGGGAGACACTGCCAACGTCTATCTACTGATGATTAATTTATGAAGGCCAGTGGAGAGGAGGATGGTCAATTGCGATATTACTTCAAGGCCATCACCATATGATAGGTCAATGAACAGTCTTGTATGAAGGGCATGTACATTGAGCATGACTTTTTAGACGTGTGTTTGCTTAGTGTCTCGATTCCAGAGCTGAAAATGGTCAGTAATCATCAGTGATGGTTAGAGAGCCTTCAGGGGAGCCTTCTAAGGGAGATAGAGAAGGAGGCATTGTAGGAGAAAGGATGGTATATTTGGCAGGGTTCTCCAGAGAAACTGAACCAATAGGAGATATATAAAAGAGATTTGTTATAAAGAATTGGCTCTTGTGATTGTGGAGACTGAGAAGTCCCATGATCTGTCATCTGCAAGGTGGAGACCCAGGAAAACCAATGGTGTAGTTCCAGTCCAAGTCTTAAGGACTAAGACCCAGGAGGACCAATGAAATAAGTTCCAGTCTGAGCCTGAAGGTCTGAGAACTAGGAGAATCAATGGTGTAAGCTCCAGTCTGAAGGCAGGAGAAGCCCCATGACCCATCTCAAACAGTCAGGTGGACAAAGTTCTCTCCTACTTAGTTTTTATTGTGGTTGTTGTTGTCCTATTCAGGTCTTCATCTGACTGTATGACATCCACCTGCTCAGGAGAAGGCAGTCTGCTTCACTCAGTCTGCGGATTCAAGTGTTGATCTCGTCCCCAAATACCCTCACAGACACACCCAGAATAATGTTTGACAAAATATCTAGGCACTCCTGGCTCAGTCAAATGGTCACATAATATTCGCCATCCCAGCTCTCAGAGAGGTGTCCAGGTATCCCCAGCCCTTCTTTAAACAGAGTGGCTTTCTTTTTTTCTTTTGCACCTCTCCAGTTCCTACAGAGTCTGAATGCACATAAAAGTCATTAGGAAGTAGGTCAAGTGTGTGCTCTATTATTCTGACCTCAAAACCACAGGGCTTCCCAGGAGCTCTTGTTAATGTCTGTTCTCCCTCTTTTCCCTTAGTCCATCCCCTCCCTTATTGCAAGCCATACTTGCTCCTAAATTTATTTTTCATTCTAAGATATAAATATATGAAAAAGGTCAAGAGCAACATTTTCCATGACTTGTACTGAGGAACATTAGCCCTGATTGACAGAGGCTTCTTGAAGGAAGATTGTGAGATCAAATAAAACTGAGGAACATTCTAATGTCTACTCCTATGATGTGGTATTAGCATGTTGAAGATAAACAAATCAAGAAGTGAGAGATAAGAAACTGATTAAAATGTTAAATTTTTTTCCGACTTAACCAGATTACCTTTCTTTCCCTCTTTCCTAGCATGTGTTAGTGTCTTTTGAAACCGTTGTTCTCCTAACCATAATTTGGGAGATGCTGGTCAAAACTGATCTGGGAATCTAGAGTGATATTTATATGAAATATGACACACGATTTTATTTTTTAAAAGATTTTATTTATTTATTTGAGAGAGAGCGAGCACAAATAGGCAGAGCAGCAGGCAGAGAGAGAGAGAGGGAGAAGCAGGCTCCTTGCCAAGCAGGGAGCCTGATATGAGGCTCAATCCCAGTACCCGAGGAGCATGACCCAGGCCAAAGGCAGACAACCAACCAACTGAGCCACCCAGGGATCCAGGAGCAGGACTTTAAACTGAAGACTTAGTATGTACTGTGGGGGTGCATTGGACAGAGTGTAGCTAGACATCTTAGAAAGTGGAGCCTACAATTTCTCTGACTGCATTGGGTGAAATCCAGCTAAGAATAAGGCCAAAGAAGATGAGCAAAGGTGCAACACTGATTCGAATTCAACTCTACAGTAGTACAATTGGTGCCTTGGTATTATTTCGTGAGAACTAGTCATTGACGTGAATTATTCAGAAATGGCTCAACCCTGGATCAAAAACATGCATTTCATTTTTCAAAACCGAAAAGAAAAAGAAAACCCACAGAACAATTTTGACAATCTGACATGGCTGTTGATACGTAGTTCTACATTTCTGACAGATTTTTTTCTCTTTTTCTCTGATTCTGAATGTTTTGAGACTTGGGAGCCTACTTCCTTTAAATTATATGTGTATTACAATTGCTCTGGGCTGAAGTCTTCGATGAGTCAGAGTGTTAAAAAGGAACTCTATGTGAAAGTCGGATGGTCTTTAATATACACATGATGGAAGATTAAAAACTGAAGGAAGTAGAGTATTATTTGTGTCCTAAAAAGGAATGAAGTCCTGAGCTATGATACGAGATGAATGAACCTTAAAAGCAATATGCTAAGTGAAAGGAGCCAGTCACAAAAGGTGACATAGCACACAATTCTATTTATATAAATGTCCAGAATGCACAAATGTACAGAGACAGACAGCAGACCAGTGGTTTCCAGGGGTTGTAGGCAGCAGAGGAAATGGGGACAGATTACTTACGAGGTCAGCATTTCCTTTTGTGGGGGTGAGCAGGTCTGTGATGAGACTGCACAATACTTTGCACTATATGCCGTGGAGATATATGTGTATTTTGAAACGCTTAATTTTACACGGTGTAAATTTAACCTTAGTTTGCAAAAGAAAAAACTAAAGGGCAAAACGTGTTAAGACTTGCCAAGACCACTTATTTTTTGCTAATACCAATGGCTGTGGACATAAGATCTAGGGGAGAAATTTTTACCATGAGGCAGAGAATCTCCTTCAGTTGCCATAATGAATATGTCACACACACGATGGGTTTAAAACACTTATCTCTTATTTATTTTTTTAAAGAAACTCTACTTTTGTTTTTTCTGTCTCTGCATAAGACAGTGTGAGCTTAACCAGTAGTTTTTGCAGTTGTGGTTTTGAGAGGGACTTTATGATCATTGAGCGTTTTACAGAACTCCCGCACTTCTTTGGCTACAAATAGACCTGGGGAGAACCGTGGTCATTGAGCCTCATGGTCTGTCCTATTCCTGGTGGGTCCTATGCCCATTGGGTATGACTTGTCTGCTGGGGGGAGCCATTCCTCCTCCAGCCTGGAAATCACGTCAGAAGCTCCAGCTGCTGTAGCCCAGCAAAGGGATGCAGAGTGCCATCGAGCAGCTGGGACTCTGCTGCATTCCACTCCCTCATCCAGGAGCGTGTGACATTCCAATTTGTGGGACGAGCCCAGTAAGTTCAGTTCCTCTGCCAGGTGCCAGGATGTTCACTGGGACGCCTCACAGAAGCGCTGTACCCGCTCCAACCCTGCTTTATCTCTTACGTCTCCTGCACCCACACAGGGAAGGCCCCCCCCCCCCACAATTATCCAAGCCCGCTGTCCAGATGCAGCCTCTTTGCCCACGTGGCCATCGTCTTGTATGGGATGTCCTCAGAAGTGCCTGGGAAAACATCAGAAGCTGAATTTGACAGACAGAAATGGAGAAATCTGCATGTCCCTTAACAGATGTCTCAACTTTGTTCTTCCACACCGCCTGGTGCACAAACATCCCCTTCGCCACTGGGAATAGTCAAGATTGCTCAGAATCAGGGCATCCTAGACAGAGAGGATCCCTGGGGGAGGTTTGCTTTTTCTCCGTCGTTTCATGGAGGAAGGGACTGGTGACTTGGAAAAGGAAGTTTGCTATTTCAGAGGAGGGCAAGAGTAGACAAGATGTCCCTGACTCCCAAGTTTGGGCTTGCTGATGCCTAGGTTAAGGCGGTGCCTATGTCGCCTTACATTCTCCAGTGCCAGTGGAGCAGTCGGTGTTCTTGTGGTGGTATTACTTGTGGCCACGGCATAGACGGTCGATATGGTAGACTTTATCACTGTGTAGGACCTGTAACAGGCTTAAAAACACTCCGTGATTATAAAGTCTATAACATTTCCAAACAATGTAATTCATGGGGTTTCTTTTATGGCCTTAGCATCCTCTTCCCCCCCAGCTCCTATGTCTTGCTCTCCCTCCCCCTCTCCATCCCTCTCCGCTCCGAGGAAGCACATAGTAAAATTCTGTCCACGCTTTATTTTCGCAATGACAAAGTGCCACCTGCAATACGTACATCATCATGGCACATCTACAATCTTTGGTAATGAGATTCCAAACAGAAGAAATGAAGGATAGTGCCTAATTGCTTTCGCTTCTCTGGAGATCCTCAGAGAAATGTTAACATCTGGCATTGTATCATTGCTTGAAAGGTGATTGGGTTTTCGGAGAGTAGCTCTTTCCTGATTTTGCAAACTCTCCTCCCTCTTCAGAGATGCTTCAGAATTCAAGAAAGGAAATGAGTTTCTTTTCATGTGAATATGATTTTGGGGTGGCAAGGAGGGGAGCACAGGTTCTAGGAGGCAACTTTCCTTAATGAATGATAATTTTCTAGGAAGAAAGATTTTTAAACTATGTATACATGTCTGTATGATTACCATGCCTATATATAAGTCAGATGCATGGAAGATTTGATTAAAAATTAATTTTTCAAAATATTCCATTGATTTTCAGTTTATCTTTGTCCCTAAAGAGGCTGCACTATTGTCATCAGATGAATAATCGGGCAGCTGTTTTCTTTTTCTGTAGAATACATCGTGTATGCATTCGGTTGTATGCATTGGTTGTTTTCCTCAGATTATTTTTTTTAATACATCTCCCGAGGGTGACTGTAGTGTCAACTACATTTATTTTAATGGGTGTATTTGATAATAGCAAGTATACATGATAATACATCTTTGGAAAGACCCTCAAAAATGCTCCAAATTTTTCTCTTCTTCAGGGATCATGAGCAAATACATTATGCGGCTCCAAAGTATTAGACTGTACAATTTAGAATAATGTTGTTTATACGGTGAATTCCCAGACCAGACTTCCCCCTTATTATTCTTTCTCACGTAGGCATTCTGCTCATAGGTGCTGCCCGCCCAGTTTGAGATGCACAGGTAATTTATCATTTAGAATAATGAAATACTCCAATTCTGTGGTTTTCTTCACGGTCTGTGACGGATTGGTGTTGGCTAGAATCTCAGTTTTCAGCCTGAAAACAGTAACCCTTTACCCCACGACAGTGGCTGTTACAACCACCATCACTATCTCCAGCCTTGCTCTGTCTTTCCTGTTTTTAAAAATGGATGGAGCAGGATGTAGCAAGGTCCTTTGCCAACTGGATATTAAGTTCCTAAACAGCTGACATGTGCCTCATTTTTCTGTCCAAAGACGCCAAGGAGAGCCTCATGAGCATAGAGTGTGTTGAAAATGCCCATTGAAACATGCACACTGAGGTAAGATTAAGTGGCGTGCAGCTCGATGACGTTGGGGACTTTAAATACTTGCTCTTTCAGAATTGCAGTCTTTACCTATTTTTTACCCGTGTTTCTCCCCTTCTAGAAACACACTGAGTGTACCCATAGAATGGAATGTTATGTCTCACCCCAAAGCAGGAACTAGAGAAAGTCATTACATCATAAGAAAGGCAGATGAAAAGCTACTCTAAACCTCCAAGAAATTTCTACCTTGATTTGTGATATTAGTCATATGATACCCTGTATGTTTCAAATAGAAGTGGTCCAGGAATATAGAATCCTACGTGGTGACTTTGACCAGAGCACTATTGTTTGGGTTACACAAGAGGAGACAGAGAGGTTGAGTGACTTCACAAGCATCACACAGCTCAAGAGGGAAGAATCCAATGTGTTCCAGTAGAACTCTTCCTGCTCTTTGTGCTGGGCCAGATGTTCATGACTTGGAGTTTTCCTAGGATGGCCCAAGCTGGATCTAAAAACCAACCTATAGGAAGATAGTAACGAAGTGGTGTCCATTTATCAAAGAACATTCAAGCCAAGACGCAGTTGCCAGAGGTGGTGAATATTGGGGGACCCTAGAAACTGCATTTCCCAGAGGGAGATCAAGGAGCCAAAAGTTGTTTGCAAAGATGCCCAAGACCATCTGTGCAATTTTCGGATAAAATACATGAGAAATCATGTGGGGCCACGGATGACACCCCAGACAGAGGCTGCTCATCCGAGGCCAGAGTTTAGCACTCTGGTTATTAATGCTCCAATAAATAAATAAATAAAGTAAGTAAGTGAGTAAGTAAGTAAGTGAATCCTAGGGAGAGTGGGGAAAACCCAGGACATGGAAGACTTCAGAGGTATCTTCAATGGGCTCTAAGCAGATCAATATACCATTGATTTATACAGATGTGGAAAAAGGAGAGCTGACCTTCTTTTCTGTGGAAGAAGTTCAGATTGTTCCGTCAAGAGAACACAGGTGGAAAGATTGTTAGGATATTGTCAGGTGAAGGCGTGAAAGTTGTGGCAAAAATCGGTAATGCCGTGTGTATTGGGGGCAAAACATGTGACTGAGTCCAACCCTTGGTGATGGGAGTTGATGTCGAGGCAGAAGTAGAGGCAAGCTTGGGTCTAGAGAGAGATACATGGGGAAGAGGTAGGAGAATCTCTGCATCTCTCTGAGTTTGTGTTTCCTAATTGGTACGATGGAGGCAAGGACCACCTTCTAGTGGGACTATGGGGTCTCAGCAGATGCTGTATGCAAAATACACAGCAGACACTGACTGCTTCTCCTCTTCCCCTTGCTTCCATTTGTTAAGGAGAGAGATGAGGAATTATCTTTAAGGTGCTGAGAGGGGATGAAAAAAGCTCATGTGATCCATTTATGTGCTTCCAGTTTCCACATTTACCCAATCACTTCAACCAGCACAGCAGTTATGATGGAAGCAAAATGAAAATTCACTGCGTCTGCGCTTCCCCTCTAGCTGTTGTTTAATGGGAAACTATTGCGACCTTGTACCATGCTTTATGCAAACTCCCAAGTATCAAGTAGGTTACAGACAATTTATGTGAAAAAAAAAAATGCAGTTTTGAATTATATATGAGAAGGGCCAGTCCGTTTCAATTCCAGTAAAAACGAAGACATCCTCTCTGCCTCCGCAGCTGAGGACTCTGGTTAATAGGCTGCCAGTATTTTGGGAAGAGGTAGTGGTAGACTTCTCCTTCGCTAGTTACTACCTGGATGTTTCAGAACCAGCCAGGATCTGGTGTGGAGGCTGGGAATATGAAG
This sequence comes from Nasua narica, assembly GCA_028533885.1. NCBI lineage: Eukaryota > Metazoa > Chordata > Mammalia > Carnivora > Procyonidae > Nasua > Nasua narica. The sequence continues at coordinate 2,957,385 of CM052801.1, read as the reverse complement.
AAGTTTGAGTAGTTCAGACTTGCTGGGCCACTGAAATGCTCTCTGTGGGTATGAGTTTCCTTTTGCTGCTATAACAAGTTACCACAAACTTAAGGCAACGCAAATTTATTATCTTGGTGTCATGGAGGTTATACTTGTAAAGTCAGTCTCATGGCGCTAAAGCCAAGGTGTCTGCAAGGCTGCACTCCTTCCAGAGACTTTAGGAGGGAATCCTGTGTTCTTGGATATTAGCTTCCCTGTTCCAATCTCCCCCTTGGTCTTCATATCACCTCCCACCCACTCTGATTTCCTGACCCTCTCTTATAAGGACTCTGTGACTACACCAGATCATCTCCCCATCTCCTAATTCTTGACTTCATCGCATCTTCCAAGCCCCTTTTGCCACACAGGGGTAACATATGCACAGGATCTGGGGATGAGGACGTGGACATTCTTGGGGGCATGTGCCATCTTGCCATACTGGGCTTAGTATCATGAGGTTAGTGGGCTCCCAGGAGACCCTCCTAGGAGACCCTCCTGTACTGAGACCCTGTGCAGCAGCCTGGAGTGCATGCCACCTCTCACACAGTCACCTGCTCCCACACCTGTGGGCGTCTTCTTCTTGTCTCGTGTGAGTCAGGCACCTGAGGCAGTTCTCGGTGCATCTCACCTCCAGGGAACAACATCAAGCTCTCTCAGGCTTATGATAAAACTTAGGCTCTTCACTCTCTTGGAAGATTCTCCCAACGAAATGTCGCTTCTACATTATGATCCATGCTTACATGCTTGCTGTGGAGAAGGGACCTCAGAGCTGAGGAACAGATCCTTTCTGAACTCTGCATTTTTGTCTCTCGCCTCCTTTTGGTGTGTTGCATCAGTCACCTCCTGGCGCCCCACGTCCTTCACGTGTTTAACGTGTACAGAATTGTTGACAAGTGCACCATGTGAGGTCCCTCCTGTTAGGGCCATACAACAGAGGCAAGATGGCTCTATGGAAACAAACATAGATTTTTGAGTTCCACAGGTCTGGTTTCAAATTACTATTTGCCCCACCACGGACAACTTCTCACAGTGGATTGATTGCATAAATTGCCCCGTGTAACATCCGTCTCCACATCCATGTCCTTTGTAATTATCTACTTACAGCTCAGAACTTGGAAGTGCTTTGCAAAAAGTCCCACTTTGTTTCCTGAAATGTGTTTTTATAAAGCAGGTCAGCATGGTTGGATGTTAGTTTCCTTATGACTGTGAGCTAGGTAAGGATGAATTATAATGATCTGGTGAAAATGCACATAATCCCATGGTATAAAATTAAGTGTGGCAAAATGAAAGAATATGCACTGGGCTCAGACCTGATCCACAGACCTACTCAGAACTCACGTTGTCAGGCACCTCGGTGGCTCAGTAGGTTAAGCATCTACCTTTGGCTCAGGTGATGATCCCAGGGTCCTGGGATTAAGTTCTGCGTCTGGTTCCCTGCTCAGCGGGGAGTCTGCTTCTCCCTCTGCCCCTCTTCCCACCCATTCTGTCAGTCTCTCTCTCTCTCTCAAATAAATAAATAAAATCCTAAGAAAAAGAAGGTGGAGGGGGAGGAAGAGAAGGAGCAGTAGGTGGTTAGCCCACAGGCTAGACTGTCATCTGACCACAGACTCAGGAAGGAGCCCCACTCGAGATCAAAGAGTTCCTTCTAGATCAGAAATACTTGCTAACTGACTCACACATGGGACAAATAATAAATGGCTGTTGTTTTAAGCCACCAAGTTATGGGAGTGGTTAGTTATAGAACAATAGTTAACAGATAGGTTCATTTCCCTCATTTGTGAAATGAGGGTTATAACACCTGTTGCATATTGGATGTTATGAGAAGTCCATGTACATAAAGAGCTTTATAATGATCTGGGACAGTCAAGATATCCAAGTGGCAACTGAATTTGAAGATGGTAATGTAGAAGGACTGGGATCTTTTCGTGTCATGTAGAAATGAGATTCTGATTAAAACAGATTTTTTAATGTAAGAATTCTTGTTTTCTCCTTGGTCATACTGTATTTGAATTTTAGCTATTATGGTAATTCTTTTAAGAGTTTGGAATTAGGCAAAAATATTTTTTGCCTTTTTCTTTTTCGGAGGGGGTGGATAGAGGGAAGAGCTTTAAAATCATCTCCGTTTCATACCTTTCCACCATAATTCCTTGGCCTTAAAAAATAGATTTGCATCATCAAATGTCAATGCCTGACAATCTGCCTTTGAGAAGGCATAGAAGTGACATTGTCATGATTTCTGCAAGAGACATTGAGATTTTTTTTTTAGACATTGAGCTTTTATCAAAATTTATATCCTATTTAAATGATGCCTCTGAAATCATTAATTTTACTGTTTAGCAAAGAACCTTTGCAATTAGCTATTTAGAATTCTGATCTTTAAAAGCCTTCATGAAATGTGGCCACTGAGCTTCCTGTACAGCATTTTTATAGTTTTAGGTCAGCATGACTGGACTTTAGATTCTTTATGACCCTGAACTAGGAAAAGATTAAATTAAAATTATTTGGTAAAACCAGATGTGCTCCCTTGGTAGAAATTAAATGTCACAGAACAGAAAGAATGTACCCTGGTCTCCAAACCAGCTCAGATGGTTCCTCTCTTTGGACTCCCATATCCTCATCCATAAGGTGACTCACTCCCCCGACGGTTTTATTAAAAGGGTAAAAAATAATGTATATAAGATGCTCAGTAGTGCTTGGGACATGGTAAACGTTCAATAGATCGTAACATTTGGTTAGTACAAATGAGAATTTTGAGGACGTGATTTTGCTTATATCTGAAGAGATCATTTAAGATGCGAAGCGAAGGTCAAAGCACGAAGACAATAGAAATAGAAGGTAGGGTGACATTTGGTGGAGGATTAGCTGAATGGGGAGGGAGAGTGAGCACAGATAGTAGAGGGATCTAGGGGCACTTGGGTGGCTCGTTGGTGAAGTGTTCACCTCTTGATTTCAGGTCAGGCTATGATCTCAGAGTTGTGCGATGGAGCTCCGTGTTGAGCTGCATACTGAATGTGGGACCTGCTTAAAGTTCTCTCTCTCCCTCTCTCCCCGCCCCTCCCTCACACTCGCTCCCTCTCAAAAAAAAAAAAAAAAAAAAAAAAGATAGTGCGGGGATCTCACAGCCCTTGATCCAAGTCTCCCTGCATCACAGCCTCAGGAAATGGAAATCGAAAAGATCCTAGAACAACACTTTTGAAAAAAGAATCTCCAATGTTCCAGGGACCAAAACTTTTGTAAACCAAAATGAAGTATGAGAAAGATGAAGCAAAAAGACCTACAAAATACAAGCTCGAGGTCTCATTATTAGAGCCCACAGACAGACATCGACTGTGTCAAAGGACTACATATGTTTCAACATGCTGACTCTCCATTTCTGTACTTAGCGCACTGGGAATGACAGCCATCCATAGACCATGTGTCGGGTCACACTGTCCTAAAGCCATTTGACTGAACCTTCTTTACAATACAATGCTTCCTTGTATAGTATCTTTCACGGGTCTTTGAGCCACCATTATTCTTTCCAGGGAGAGATCACTTGTGGTTTCTTGAGCTGGTTGCTTCTATTTTCGGAAAGCTTCAATTTATCTTTCCAAGACCTCAGTGGGTGCCTGGAAAAGATAGGAGCCAGGGGCTGGGTTGAGAGAATACAATCCCGTCTTCCTGCTGGGATGCTCCAAAGCAGAACTTGGGCAAACCCAAGTGGGTGGATCATGATGGCTTTACCAGGTACCAATGGAACATTGGTTTGCAAATTAGAGCATGCAGTTGGGGAGAGAAAGGGCCCAAGTTTTGGACTGTAAATGCAAGGAAGGTTGTCACCAGAAAATAAAACTAGAACTTTTTGTGGTAGTCAGGGTGCAGGGGAACTGGTGTTCTTGCCTCCAGACCTTTCTTCCTGTGGTCCATTCTCCGTGCTGTTGTTTCAGTGATTGTCCCACTGTGCAGCTCTGGTCAGATCAATCCCCAGCTTCACACTTTTTGATATTGCTGCTCATTTATATATGACTATTCTGTTGAACACTGCTTGTATGTCTAATGTTCCCTAACGATGTTCCACTTGTTAGGAAGTAGGGATGCTTGGGGTGGGGTGAAATTTGATGGGGTGATGGGGTGAAAATCTGCCTTTTTATCACTATCACTCTTCCATTTCTCTGCCCAGCCAGAGACTTTATTATATTTGAAGGTTCCCCATTAGACCATGTTTAGAAAAAATAAAGAGAGTCCCTTGCTAACTTAATCTTATATGACAAAACCTAGAGGTTTTAGCATAGTAAATCTTTAATTTTACCCATTTTTCAAGAAGAATACACCATAAAAATCCATTTGCATGCTAGCTCATCAGTTCTGGCCTTCATGCCTTGTCCGTGCAATACCCTTTATTTAGAGCTCAATATTGCATCGCATCAACATCCCAATATCATTCGATCTTTAAGACTACTTGTTCTTTTAGACTTAGCTCAGAAGTTACCCACTTGAGGAGTCTACTTCTTCTTTTACACTTAGCTCAAAAGTTACCCACTTGAGGCACTAACATAGCTCTACTTCTGTGTTTTTGTAGGATCATGTGTTTGAACTATTTTTTCCCATGTCTTCTTCTCTCTTTAGACTGGGAAACCTTAAATGGTAGGGTCTGTGTTGTATCGCTGGGAAAAGTAAGGTAATTTTTAAATTATTTTTTTATCATACTCCCTACTATCCTGTAGTTATCCAAAGATATCCACACCCTGATTTCCAAAACCCTGTGACTATCTTCTATTACATCTGAAGAGGGATTAAGGTTGTTAATATACTGACCTTAAAATAGGGAAGTTATTCTAGACTCTCTGGGTGGACCCAGGGTAATCACATCTTTCTATACAGAGAGAAAATGGAGGCAAGAGAAAATGGACCCAAAGACATGGCAGTATGAGGAAAACAACTCTCCATTTCTGCTAGTGAAGATGGAAAGGTGGCCACTAGCATAGGAAGGCAGACTGCCTCTAGAATCTGGAAGTGGCAATCAGTGGATTCGCCCCTAGGCTTGCAGAAAGGAACAGTCTGTGACTCCTCCATGAGAGTCTAGCGAGATCCCTTGTGAACATCTGACCTCCAGAACCATAAAATTACAAATGTACACCGTTGTGTGGTAAATGTTATAGCCACAATGGGAAACTGATAGTCACTTACAAATATGGGATACTTATTAAATATTGGTTTGGACGAATGAATGCAAAGTTCACCCAGAGGGGAGAAGCGAGACTCCTTTGATATTAAGTAAGTGAAATTCTTGTCCAGAATTCCCTTCATGGACAGTGTTGAGCTTAGGACAGTGTTGAATCTGCATGGGAGACGTTCCCATCAAGTGGAGATTTACAGGGCCAGGCAAACCTATCTTTCTTTGACAGTGTTTTCCCATACGTCTTCGACTTTCTGCGACTGAGGTTCTGCCTTCCTCGACATGATCATGACTTTTTTGGATATAGACAAAACACTGATTGTGGGTTTTTTGTTTGCTTGTTTTTCCCCAAGTTCCTGTTGTTATTAACCCTACTAATTTGACAACAGGACCTGGGGTAACATTCATGGCACTCCCTTTCTTTTTTTATGGTGTATTCAAGTCTTGTTTCTCATTAATACCCTCCACTGGGGACCACTGAGCCAATTTAAGAGTCTGCTAAGAGACCCGAGGCAGAATCTTTATGTTACCATGGCTACTAGTGTGTAAAGACACATTGAATTCAATGGAAGCATTGCCATTCCAAGGTCGTGGGGCTTGGAAGACACATTTCCCACCTCCTTACATTCCTGAGGGATCCAGGAGGATACAGTCCTCTCATGAGAGTTGGGGTCCCTGTGATAGAGGGAATCTTTAATCTCTCTGTGTTCTGTGTCTGGTCTCTTGGAGCTTCTGGACGCCGCAGGCACAAGAAGATGACTGGATTCCTGATCTATTGCAAATCATCTCAAACCCCAGGGGTCTAGACTCACTAACCAGAGTTTGTTTTTTCTATATGATTTCTGTAGAGTCAGAAATTCTGGAGCTTAAC
>CM052801.1:2926425-2950838 GCA_028533885.1 Nasua narica | reverse complement strand
CATGTGGTGTTTTTGAAGACTTCTTGAAATACCATCTTTCTTAGAAACCTCATGCACCCTCTGGACTGGGAGGAGTTTGATTCCTCTTGAGAATAACTAAGGTAGACCTTTGGGAAGATCTCTCTGAAGCTACGTCTGATGCTCTACTGCAAAGAAGAGGCATCTGCTCTTACCCATGAGGCCATCATCAGGGTGAGAACTGTTTTCTTCAACTTCCTAATCTTCACTTTATCTTGCATAGAGCTGGTATTCAAAAAGTTTTGTAGAATGGGGCCATAAGACTTTTAAAAACTTAATAGATACTGTTAGTTTGCGTTAGTCAGGGTTCTTCCAGAGAAACTAACCCGATGGGAAATACACGGCGTAGGGATAGAGGGAGGGAAGAAGGGAAGGAGGGAGTGGGAGAGAGATTGATTGATTGATTGATTATAAGGAATTGGCTGACACGATTATAGAGGCTGAGAGTTCCACAGTCTGCTATCTGCAAGCTGGAGGCCCAGGAGGGACAGTGGTGTAATTTAGTCTGAACGTGAAGGCTTTAGGACCTGGGGAACTGACGCTACAATTGTGAATCCAAGGGCAGGGGACCAATGCCCAGTTCAGACCATTAGTCACAGACAGACAGAATTCAACCTTTCCTACACCTCTTTGATGTAATCCTTTTTTTTTTTTTTAAGATTTTATTTATTTGAGAGAGAATGTGGTAGAAAGCACGAGCAAGGGGAGGGACAGAGGGAGAGAAGCAGGCTCCCTGCTCGTCAGGACATATGGGGCTTGATCCCAGAACCCTGATATTGTGACCTGAGCTGAAGGCAGACACTTAACTGACTGAGCCACCCAGGTACCCATCTTTGAGCGATTCTTGCCGTCGACTGATTGGATGAGGCCCACCCACACTGGGGAGGGCTGTCTGCTTTACTCAGTGTACTGATTCAATGCTAATTCCATGTCCTACAGCCAAATATCTGGATGCCCTAGCATATTCATCACAGGTAGAGAAATATATATATATATATATATATATATATATATATATATATATATATATATATTTGGTCTTTAAATTCTCCCTATCCTGAGATGTATGCAGAAATGACCTGAAGTACAGAAGTGTTCTTGGGGCAGGGGTTGGTTGGCTGACTTTTCTGGAAAAGGCCAGACAGTAGATGTTTTAGGCTTTGCTGGTCCCTCTTGGAAGTACTTGATGGTTGTTTCATTGCAAAGGAAAAGCACCCACAGACAATCTGTAGATAGAAGGAGCACGACCGTACGGCAAAAGTACGTTACAAAACCAGGTTACTGGGCTGCAGGGAGCCCACAGGCTGTGGTTTGCAGTCCCTGAGAATGCTCACCCAAGAAATCCTGCACAATCCCTATAACAGAGAAACAAATGCACATCGAGCTAAAGATACGTTGCCATTTGTTTTCTATCCAGGAAAGAAAGAAATAAGCAGATGCTCGTTTTCTCACAAGAAGACAGTTTTTAAAAACAGATTTGTTTATTTATTGGAGAGAGGGAGAATGAGCAGGGAGAGAAGCAAAGGGAGAAGCAGGGTGACCCCTGACACAGGACTGGATCCCAAGACCCTGAGATCATGACCTGAGCCGAAGGCAGCCGCTTAACCTAATGAGTCCCCCAGGTGGCCCGTGGCATTTCTTCTCAGTGGCTTCCCCACAGCAGCAAGCATCTTTTCCCTTTGGTTGGCTTTTGCTCGCTCATTCCTGTGTACAGTTTGTTTGGGAATCACTTGTGTTCTCTACCCCTTAGGCCTATGGAAATCAGTTTAACTGAGTTCAGAAAATGTGGGGGCTTCGGTGGGAATTCTTCTTTTGATTTTATTAAATGGGGGGGAAATCTGTCCTCGTTTTTCTAAAAATGGTGATTTTAACGAATTCGTGAATCTTGCAGAAACATAAAAGCGAAGGGCATTTCTGGTTTCAGGGGTTCCCAGCAGTGAGCATCCCATGTATGAACTCGTATTAACAGACTGATACACACAGCAGGGAAAGTCGTTTTTCATCAGCTCACTATTGGGACCAACTTCATGTTTGACCTCGGAAACTCGCATGCATGCTACTTCTGGAATATTTCACACCGGGTTAAAAATTACATTGATATTTCCAGAAAAACAAATTTAAGGGTGGCTTGTCAGACTTTCATCCTAATACAGAGGGGCAAAAATAAATAAATAAATAAAGTTCATTGATGGGACAAAGAAACCCATTGACTTTCTCTCCACAAGTTCATGAACTTTCTTTCCTGTTTGGGCAGTTTCGTTATTTATAGAAATTGAGTCATCTCAAGATGGATTTCAAACACACATATTAAACGTTTCCTTGGGCATTACTTGGGACCAGTGTCGACTGGAAAGCTTTGGTAGAAAAGCCCACAGTGCTCGGAGGTAAGGGGAAAGTTGAGAATTTCTCTGGAACGTGTTCGGTATGGGTCTCCTAGCTCATCTTCCCAGCTCACCTGGACGGTAGGGCTGAAACCTCTGAATCTTCCAAGGGTTAGGGTGACAAAGAGCCGCGAGGGGATCCTGCCCCTTTTCCCCACTTCCTCCTGTTTTAAGACTCACACTTTAGTGCAGTCTGAGGTTCGTGTATGTGTATGGTTTCTCACTCGCTGTCTCTGGGTATGGAGACTGAGGGTCACCCTTGACGTTTTTACTAAATTCGAGGTGGTTTCTGAAGCTTTACTCCGGACAGAGCAAGTGCAGAAGATTCAATCCTGTCCTGGAGTATTATTATCCTTGGAGGGGACCCCTGCCCCCCAGAACTGTCAAGTGTTCCTTGAAAAGGAACTCCATTTTCCAAACGGTTTGTGATAGGATTGTAAGTCAATCCGTACAACGCTCATGGAAGGCCCCACAGGGGGGCGGATGGAGGTGGTCTGTGGACACTGAGAAGCAAAGGGATGGGAACCCTCCCCACGAAAGTTGCCCCTCTGTCTTGCCAACCTTCCTTCCTCCTTCATTTGAACCAAAGGGTATTGTCCGTCCTTAGTTACCGTTGTTTGAATCCCCACCAAGTCCAGCTGCAAATCAGAATCACCTGGAAAGCGTTTAAACTAGCCCAGGAGGGTCTGGGTGGCTCGGAGAGCTAAGCGACCAACTCTTGGTTTCAGCTAGGGTCCCGATCTCAGGGTCGTGGGACCGAATCCTGCATCAGGAGTCTGCTTGGGTTACTCCCTCTGCACACCACCCCCCGCCCCGTTTTCTCTCCATCTCATTCTCTAAAATACATACATGAATCTTTAAAAAGGAAAGAAAACAGCCAGGTCCCTGAACGATGAAATCAGAATCTTTAGGGCTGCGTCTGGACATTTTTTTTTTTTTTTTTTTGAATTGGGAGTGAGACTCATAAGACATAAAATGAACCGTTTAAAAATGTAGGACCTAGTAGCTCCCAGCACATTCACAAGCATGAGCTCGACCTCACTTCTGCACCTTTCACGTCTCCCAGGGGAACTCTGTACCCACGAGGCGGTCAGTCCCCAGGGCCCGTTGACCTCACCTCCCTCCCGGCAACCACTGAAGCTGCTTTCTGTCTCTAGGCATATTTATTCTGGACATTTGATATGCACAGGATCATACAGCGTGTGGTCTTCTGTTTCTAGCTCCGTTTACGTAGCCTGACGCCCTCAAGGGTCCTGTAGCAGGTGCCCCAAGGTCACTGCTCTTTATGGCCCAGTACGATTCCACCATAGGGCTGGAGCCCATCTTCTGGACCCGTTAATCTCTTGATGGCCACGCGGGCAGTCTTGGCCCTTTGCCGACAGTGACTAGCCCGGCTATGAACGTTCGCTCGCATACCTCTGTGTGGACACATGTTTACATTCTTTTTAGGAATATGCTTAGCCGTGGAACTGGAGGGTCATAGGCTAATTGCATTTTTGAATGTATTGAAGAAATGGCCAACTGGTTTTGACAGGGGCTGTACCCCCTCCCATTGCCACTGCATACTATTTCTTAAAAGTTCCCCATTGAGTTCTGTCACTACCCAGTGTGGAGAGAGACGGTCCTACAAGGAAGGTTGCTTCTGTTAACAGTCCTGATACATATTTGTTTAATTTAGTGGGGTCCCTGGGCCCGTAGCATCAGCATTAGCTGGGAGCATTTTAGAAGTGTACGTTCTTGGGACGCCTGGGTGGCTCAGTTGGTTAAGCAGCTGCCTTCGGCTCAGGTCATGATCCTGGGGTCCTGGGATCGAGTCCCACATCGGGCTCCTTGCTCGGCAGGGAGCCTGCTCCTCTCTCTGCCACTGCCTGCCTCTCTGCCTGCTTGTGTTCTCTCTCTGTTAAAATAAATAAATAAAATCTTAAAAAAAAAAAAGAAGTGTACATTCTAGCTTCCCATCTGAGACCTACTTAATTGGGAACCCTGCAGGTGGTGAGGGGCTGTCCCCATTTTAAGCTAAGCGCTCTACAGGACTTTACAGCCTGGGAACCCGTGCCATCCGCACAATTTCATCACCTGCAATGCCTTCACTTAATTCTACATAATGTCCACCTAGCCACATCATGAATCCTTATTGGAAAGGACAGTTAAATACCTGTACAAACGATATGAAAACCAAACAAGCCCATTTTGCATTCAACTGTTCCTTTCGGCCGAGGGGACAACATTTGGTTCTTCCCACTTTTTTTTTCCTAATATAAATAGTACTCAATGAATATTCTCTCTCTCTTTTTTAAGATTTTACTTACTTATCGGACAGAGAAAGAGAGAGATCACAAGTAGGCAGAGAGGCAGGCGGGGGGTGGGGAACAGGCTCCCCGCTGAGCAGAGAGCCCGATGCGGGGCTCGATCCCAGGACCCTGAGATCATGACCTGAGCCGAAGGCAGAGGCTTTACCCCACTGAGCCACCCAGGCGCCCCTTGCATGCTGGTTTCTATATACAGCGATTCTGCTCTGTCATTGGTTGGAACGGTCAGAAAGCCCAAACAAGGAAAAATGGGGGAAAAGGCAGCCGAGCAATCAGCCCCACAAACACGCAGCCTCTAACGACGGAATACTCGAACTCGATAAAGTCTAGTCGACGTGGAAAGCCCTTCTTGTCTCGACGGTGTGGCATCAAGTACGCCGATACCGTAAAACAAGACAACCTGCCTCTTTGGAGATGATAAGAAGCAAGAACCCAAATCAAGTTCCCAGCGCGCTTAACATAAAACGTACTTTGGAGGCCGTCCCCGGTAGGGGGAACACAGCCCCACTGCACCTTCCCTGATAACAAAAAATAGGAATAATTTCTTCCTCCCTCTTTTTTTTTTTTTTTTTTGGTCCCTGATGCAGCATTAAGGAGAAAATTTGATATTTTTTGGCTAGCATAGTGGCTTCCAAGACCTTTCCGGGTCTAGGCTGGGGTATTTCTCTTATATTCGTGTTTACAGAGGTCCCCTCAAATCCTTTTTACGGAAGACGCAACAGAGAAGCAGAAAAGCAAAAAGGAGCAAGCCAGTGGATACAGTCTGCTTTGTCTTTTCCAAACCTCCATAGCATGGTTCCTACTTCACGGGAAACTATAACACCAACGCGAAAATAAATAACAGTGTCGGTTTCCACGAGTCGCCTGTAACAAGTCTTGGCTGTCTCTCTAAATTAGGAACATTTCGAGACCTGGAGAGGTTTCACCAGCACTAACAGTCTACAGAGCCGCTTTCATAGCTTTAAAATGGTGGGTGCCTGCCCACCCAGCCTCTGCACCATTAAAGGTATTTCTTGCAATAAAGATGCATTTTGAAAAGACGATTCTGGAGCAGATCAGCGCGACTCTTGGCGTGCTTTCATGAGCCAAGACGAGAAGGCCTGGGATCTGTGAAAGACAGACTGCTTCGGACCGCTTATGGAAGCAGAGAGGGGCATCTGTGTGTTTGCTCCCTTTACTCTTGGAGACACGGGCGCTGTCCCCAAAGTTTCAAAGCGAGGACTTGCTAAGAGGGCAGTGTAAAACTGCCCCGAAGATGCCCTTAACCTGCACCAGGATGCATGCTCCCAGGGCAAACAGGATTTTCTCTGTGTTTCCCGAAGGGGCGGCCAAGGACAGGGGGAGGCACCTGTAGCCTTGACTTTGGGCCAGGTGTCCAGACAAGCCTCCCTCCCTCGGCTCCCGTTCCTGCAAAGAGGCTTGCTTTCCCGAGTGAGAGCTCTCCCCGTCCATCCGAGCATGTCCCTCGTCCTGGAAGAAACACGGAGGCTCCGGGCTTGCTGCGACAGACGGGGGGGTGGGGGGGGTGCGACTCAGCCCCCTGGACGCGTCTGCTTCCGTAAATGTCAGAAGCAGGGAGAAGAGTACCGTTCGCACGCGGAGAGCTGAAGGCAGCTCTTTAAGGGTGACCAGCCCAGCCCAGCAGCCGGAAGGGTTTCCGAGGTTTTAGACTTGGAGTGAGGTCGAAGGAAAAAAAAAAAAAAAAAGGCAAAAAAACCAAGGGACTTTCCGGCAGAGCTGAGAAATGCAGGGTTAAATAAAGACTGAGGAATTGGCTGGAAAGCTGCAGCCTTTCTTTCCTGTTAATCACTTTGTATTTGCTGCAGCCTGAGAAAGACACATTTGTTATGCAGAGAGTGTTCTTTGTTCGGGGCTGGTCAGGAATGCAGGGGGGCGGCCGCTACATGAATTAGCTCTCTGAATAGCACACAGGAAAACGAAGTCGAGCCAGAGTGTGGCACACTGACTCCACCGGGGTTCAAATCTCCTGAGCACCCACAGGAGCGTGCTTTGTGACCGCGGCTAATTGTGGGCTATTTTTAGGACCGGCCTTGAGAAAGGGAAGATCAGGAAGAGGGGACCGCGGTGCGCCCAACAACGGGGCTCATTTATGAGGCCGGGCTGGGCGAGCCGTCTCTCCCGGCCCATTTCCCAGGCTCTGGACCGGCCTTTCTGAGTCACTCAATAATTTCGTATTGACCCTCCCCATGAATGTTGGGAATCTCGACTATTCGGAGCATGTGCTCTGCAGAGACAAGGAAAGCAAAGCTCCAGTGTGGCCAGAGAGAAAGGCAAAGGGCTCCGGGGACATGGCCTCCCTGCCCCTCGTGTCAGCCTGGAGGACTCAGGAGAGGCCGACGCCGGCGAGGAGCCCAGGGCTGAGAACCCGGCAGTGAGCTCCAAAGGGCTGCTTAAGGCACGAGGAGGGGAGTCGGGGCACACGTCTGGGCCTCTCCTGGTGGCCCCCAGGGAGTCGGTCAGCTAGGTGGCTTTCATCACTGTCCACTGTGCCTTTCGCCCACTTCCACGTTCTCGCCCCTCCCGCCAGAATACAGAGCTCAGATCCCCAGCCTGTGAACTAACTGCCCTTGGAGCAGAGCTAGACCTCCAGCCTCCCCACGCAACTGCAAGGCTTTGTAGCTTCGGTCTACGGCCATGGCGGTGCTGGGAAATCAGGGGAAAGAAACGTGCCCATCTTCATGTCCTGGGATTGGTGTGCCTGCTTTGATTAACAGTAACAAATGCTCCCTTCTCCAAGTATCGCATCTCAGGAGGCTGTGCCTGCCAGCCAAAGATGGGCGCGTGCACACACACACACACACACACACACACACACACACACAGAACCAAGACAAGAGCAACCACAAAACTCCAAGGAGGAGGGAGGCAAACCTTATCCCATCAGCTACGGGAGGAAATAGCCATCAGCCAGACCCTCAAAGCACACAGGCACGCACACGGCGTATCCCACAGCACGCTGGCATGACCCACCGGAGAGAAGGGATTATTCATTCATCCACCTTTTAAGGGCCCGGCGTTGCATCATGGCTGGGGAATACAGATCTGTCTTCTTCTGCAGAGATGTGGATCCCTCCAAGGGGCTGTGGGTCACGGGTCAGTGTCGCAGTTTGTGATCATGCAGACACGAGGACTTGGTGTCGTGTGTTCCTTCCTTGCGATGCCCCTGCCTCGAGCGTTTCCCCCAAATGCTACCGTTCTCCAGTTTTGAGAGGCGAAGGTATTGATACGCAACCACGGAGGGAAAAGTTCCTGCCTCTCTGATTCCCCGTCGAGGTTAAAGAGTTAGTTTGGGGGCTGCCTTGGTTTTGTGGAAGGAACACGTGGGTCGTGTCACAGATGTCCCTTAAGTCTCTCTCTGGGGCGTGAGAGCCTGGATTCTCACCTGAACACATCTTTGCCTCCTTCAGAAAGTTCCAGGGGAAATAATTCCAGGGAAGTGGCTCTCAAGTGCGGGGTATGTGGTCACGACCGGGGATGTCCTCCACGTTGCTGGAGGTCCGAGCTGGTATCCGGTGGGGAGTGGACCAGGAATGCCTCCTAACATCCAACAAGGCACAGACCATCTTCCCATTCAAAGACTCACGAGGCCCAAACTGTTGGTCATTTTGCAAGGCGCTTGTTTCTTCTGAATGTGCCACCCAGGCTCTCGGATCCCATAAACCCCGGCCCGTCTGGGGTACCCGAGACAAAACGCGGGCTCTCCTGGGTGTCAGCAACGTGTGGGTCATTCCCGGACGGGAGTGTCGGGGTCCCCACCCAGCAGGGAAATCCAGGGGCCCGCTGCTCCTTCTGCCTTTTCCCCTCTGAAGGCAAACCCTGCCTGACACAGAAGGACACTGTGTCCGAGCCCTGGGCCATTTCAAAACCTGTCTGAGATTCCCGACAAGACAGAAATGGGGTGGTCATGGGGTCCACCCTGCGCCTGGCCTTTCCTGGGCATATCGGAGCCCACGGACAGCAGCCGGCTCATCGATAAGAGTGTCGTTGGAAAGAAAAAGGAAGGAATGTCCTCTGTGTTGTGTGTGTGAGGACATGAGGTGGTATTTTGAAAATACGAGGTCTGGTGGGTTCAGCAGGAGATCTGAGCTTACCTTATGGGATCAGGGCATTTCTGCACACAGGTGCTGCACACAGAACGCCCCCCACCCCCACTCGGAAAATCGGGAGAGGAGGGAATTTGCGAACAGAGCGGTGTGGGAGCCCGGAGATTGTTGCAAGCTTCTTCCGCGGCAGGAATTACTGGGCAGTGCACATGGGCGTTGAACAAGGACGCGATGGATGGGTCTCTGATTTATGGAGCGTTGGAGACGCCTGGGCGTCTCCGTTTAGGAGTCAAGAATGGCGGGTCTGTGTTTTCACGCGGCCTGGGTGCCCTGAGGCTGAGGCTTCCCAAAGGCATCCCGGAGTCGTCATCGGGCAAGGGGATGGTGTGCCCTGGGTTCCCCTCTGCCGGCGGCGGGTTATTCACGCGCTGCCGCGGGAAGGGGGGGGGGGGCGTCCGTCATTTGTGTTTGATGCTGCGTATCCACAAGGTGGTAAGTACTGGACATGATCCCAGAGGTCAGGGCTGGGCGACTCCTCCTGGAATCGGGGTGCATGCCCGGGACGCTGCAGATAACCGACTGGTTGGGTCGGAGATGGCCTGGATCCTGAGAAGAGGGGCTCGAGTCCACGGCATGATGGCCTCGAGCTATGCCCTCTCAAAAGGGGGAGCCGCATTCTCCTAGTAGTCGTCCCCCACCTTCTGTCCCAACCAGCACCTGACGGGGAGGCCTTCCCGGAGTCTGAGTCTCCTTTGCGAGGTTATTGGCTGACCCGCAATCACAGAGACCTCCGTGCTGACAGTTGGCGTCTGTGTTTCCTCCGCATGCACCGCCCTCGTTCCCCTGACTTCTCAGAACCGTGCTTCTGTGAGGGCCGCGCCTTCGTCTCCGCACCTGTGAACACGGACCGGCCATCGGCAGAGGCACGGCTGTCATTTCCCACCGCGGCCGGGATAGCGGAGGACGCGGCCGGGAGACCCAAGCCGGGAGACGCAGAGACCCATGCCCGCCAAGAATCAGACGCAGCACTGAACACGGGGTTCAAAACCTGGGGGGGGCGGGTCCACAGGCTCCCCCGACCGCTGGCCACAACCCCGGGGTCTGCCCGCCACACTGGACGTCCCCCGGCTGCCCCGAAAAACTCGGTTGAACCCCCTTCCCGGAGACGCCTGACATCCCACCGACTGCCATCCTCTCTTCCACCAACCTGAACACTTTACCGAAGAGCCATTCGTTATTCCGAATGGACTCGATGGACTTGAAATGTTACTCGTTTGATTTGATTCCATCAGTGACGACCCAAAACAGGATTTCCCCTTAGACTCAGTTTGGGCTAATTTCAGACACGGTCCTCTCTCTACAGGCACCTGTAGAGAAGTTAAGTTACTAAATCATCTCCTTACATTACCTGTGGTTTTATTTTTCTTTTCTTTTAAAATTCCTCTACCTGGCAAATAGCTTTAAATCCATTAGCGAATTTCCTATTACCCAGGGACGCGTTTGCGAGACATTCACGGTTTCAATATTTGAGCATTCCACTCCAAATTATCTCTCTCTGGTCGATGTTCTCCATTTTCGAAGAAACTGACACTTTCTCAACCTTCGCCGCATTATCTCCTGGGAGGGACTTGCGTGGTTTCCCCACCCACCATATGTGTGTCCCTTTCAAGGGAGTGAGAGTCTTTCTCTCCTCCCTCCGTGCACATTCGGGGGACCTAACTACAACACGCCTTGCTCATGTTCTTGGGGCGATGTTCAGGGTCATTCCCTCTAAATCTCATTTGCCATTTAAGGTCTGAACCCTGACGGAATGTCGTCCACAAATAGGCCACTGCTCTCTCCCTTTGTAAGACCCCATACCGTTTACGGTATCGTTCCTTGTTGGCTCATGCACGTGTTAACTCAACGCCATCCCACGTTTCAGTCCCTTCCTCCACACCTGTGTATCGATCATCTACTATGTGCCCAACCGAAGGCTCGCTCCAAGCATATAGCCCCAGGGAGAGAGAGAGAGACAGTAGATGCCTGGCTCTTAGCGTTTAAAATGTTAAAGCACAAGGAGACCTCAAGCAGAGACACACACGCAGGCGCTCATGTATCAAGATCACGAGTACCAGTTCGAGAAGAGGATCATCTCTCTAAGACAGGGTGATGGTCTTATAGAGATCTCAGCTTCTCCGGGTGAAATTCCAAACAGTGTCTCGAAAGAAAGAAGAAAACAAAACAAAACGGGGAGAGAAAGGGGAAACGAAAGAAAAAGACTAGACCAAGACCTCCTGTGGATGAATGATTTCTATTCCTGTGTACAGACTCTCTGCAACAGCATCTACCCTTCTGCTCACAAAAGTCATAGTGTGGATTTGAGGGTTTCCAAACATTCTTGATGCTTTGAGTCTCTACGTACAGAGCTCCGAGTGGGGCAGGAGACTATGCTGCACTTTTCTGTACACCAGATACAAGCATCTAACGCATTCTCAACGTGGGGCGTTGCTCACTGGCCCATCTGGGCCCCCTTGGCGTCCCCTTATCTGCAGCACATACTCAAAACATCCGTGCAATCCCTCAGTCTTGTTCCTCAAGATCTTATAAAATACCCTCCTCCTCGATATCCTTTATCCTTTGGGATAAATATCCTTTATCCTCTTATAAAAAACCCCCTCCTCGATCTTATTAGGTAGAAAGATACGCGTTATATTCCTTTCAAAACCCATGTGTTTGTTCCGGAACATTCTCGTCGGTCGGCACGGCACAAGTGAAATGTCACGCGGTTTACCTGCTTTATGTGGCTTCGCCTCGGTTGGACGGACCTCAGACGTGATTGGATGGCCGCTCAGACATCCATTCGAGAATCAGGCAGCATGGAGTCAGAATCGTGAATCCCTAAAATAAAACAGAATGCAGGTCATGACGCGAGAATAGAAAAGTGCTTGCTGTGGCCTCAAACAGGTCCCCCTTGGACGTCGGGCTGGCTGCTGAATATAAGGTGAGAGGCCCGCGTGTCTGGTCTTTCTAGCTGTGAGCTCCGGTATGGATCATGGCGTTTTGACCTCTTCGTTGAGGCAGACACCCAGGGAAGACATAGAACGTCTGTGTCATTGTTAGAGAGAATTTCCCCATTGCTTGGTCTCTTACGATGCTATTGTGTTTTGCTTTTTGTGCTGTGGAATATTGTCATTTATTTATTTTTAATTCTGTGGCATTACTGGCGAAACCAATCCCATGGATGTAAGTGGAGAGAACACGCCACCCCAACATATGGTACTTGAGTATACTCAGGATTGTGAGCTCTAGCCACTTGAAAGCCAGCGGATAGAGGGACAGGCTTTCCTTGAACCTCCCTCACCTGCCTAAACGCACATCCTCTGGAAGGAACTCAACAGGCATCAGCGCCCTCCCCGGAAGTGTCACCAACCACAAACACGGCCTCCTGGCCCAGGACACATTAGACCTATCTTTCCTAAAATCATTCACTCTCTCTGCCTACACCCCCCTTCCCGTCCCTTCTTCAGATTCAAAACTCTAAAGCCACTTCTTTGAGTTATCCGTTTTTCCTGCGTATCCCCTACGCATACAGAAGGTAGATGTGTCCACACACGTCTGTTTTTCTCTTGTTAACTTGTCTTTTATGACTGGGGTCTCAGAAGAAAAGGGTAGGAGGAAAATTATTTTTCTTCCACGACAGAATCCTTTATGTAACTTGAGGTAATTACTTTTCCCTGAATCTCTTTTACACAGTTTCCTCGTGTTTATAGCATAAGGACCTCAGCCCCCAAAATGAAAACATAATTTCTTATTTGCTGAGGATGGAACAGGCTGGCCATTAATGACTTTCTTTTTAAATTGTCTTTGAAACTTGCTATGGACGGTCTTTGATATTTGAATTTAATACATACTTACGGTTAAATTGTTTGCACTTATTTTAATCATTCGACTCAAGGATTATCTTTATAGTTACCACCAAAAGCTTGGAAAAAGTTATATTTGTGAATCTTGAAGCACACCAAGGTTTTCTTAACACTTTGGCTACACCACTTTTCATCCTAAAGCGGAGATAAACATCCTAAGCCTGTGTTTATTACAGAAAATAAGACCAATTTGTATATAATTTCACTTTTTTTGGTAATATTCTCTTGGGTCAAAACAAATGAATGAATTAAACCTCCATGCAATAAATATTTGGTGAGCACCAACGATGCGTTGATGAATGTTCTCAGGGAAGGCACAGGGGCAGTGACAAGGACTTGTAAGGTCACTCTCATGAAGCCTAGTTATACAATAAAGATATGTGAGCAAAATAATTTATGCCACCATGCTGTTTTGTGTATCGGACAATTTGAAACAGAGATGTAATCATCACAATGTCCCAGGAGATTAAGCATGATTCTGAGTTGGCTGGTCGAGTTGATATCCTCGACACGTTGTTGGGGACGTTTCCCCAGCAGAGGTGACACTCGGACTCTCCTCGTGATGATAGGGGCCAGGAAGATGCAGAGCCTTGGGGAAGTGGGCTGGTCATTTAATAGGACAGAAGAAAGGACTGTCAGTCAGAGGCTAGTGACCAAAGAGGGGAGTAGGAAGAGAAGAGGCTCAAGAGGTAAGCAGGAAGCAGGAACACTTGGAACCTTTGGGTCTTGGGAACGAGTTTACGTGTTATCCTCGGCTTAATGGGAAGGCTTTGGAGGGTGTGCAGCTGAGATGTGTTTGTTGCCAAAAATCATTCCATCTGCAGTGTGAACAGATAGCAGTGAGGGATGCATGAGGGGAAGCAGCAAGAGACAGACTAGCACAGTGGTGTGGGCATGAGAGCTCAAGGCCATCTGGGCTACCATGGCAATGGTAACCAGACGGAACGTAGATAGGGCCAGTGTGACCTCATAATAGATTGTATATGGGATGCGAGGGGAGGCAAAGAATCAGGAGGTCTGGTAGGTTTCTCGTGTTTTAACGTAGATGAGTGGATAGATAGAGAGATGATACACAGATAAATATATGATAAGTAGATAGATGACAAGTCAGTGATTAATAACTTGGTAGGTAGGTAGGTAGATAGATGATGGATAGATAATAAATAGTTGATGCATAGATTGATTATAGGTGGATGGATGCATAGATAGATAAAGAGATATGATGGATGTGTGAGTGGATGGATAGATGGATGATAAATCGATAGACAGATAGATAGATAGATAGATACAATGGATGGATGAGTGGGTGGATGGATGGATGATAGATGGATAGATAGAGAGGGCTTTCATTAAGCAATTTGTTTTTTCTTTCTGGTATGCAAATAGAAAATTTCAATGGTTCTCTCCATTTACCAAAAAGTGGAGATAATTCTGGGTTTTAGTCATTTTGATTTTCAGTTAAATAGCAAACTACCCCCTGAGAAATTCTATCGTTGCTCAAAGAAAGAAAGAAAAACTTCGTTAAATTGAGAGGTCAGCCCAATGGGATCCCCCTTTCCACCGTCAAAAGGCAAAGTGCCAGCTAAAGTCTGAATGCATGAATGTGGACTGAAACTTAAGGCCTTCGAAAAGCAAGTCACCCTAGAGGAGACTTTTAATCACACTGGCCCACCATCTAGAAAAGACAGACTTGTCCCAACATTGCACTGAATGAAGGGTAGCTCTCTTTCTTCCTTCTTTCCTTCTCTTCTCCCCCCTTCCCTTCCCTCCTTCCTTCTTCCCTACCCCCTTCCCTCCCTCCCACCCTCCCTCCCTGCTCTTTCTCCTTCTCCTCCTTCTTCTTCTTTCTTGCTTTCTTTTTAAACTATAAATATCATTGAATTCTTCCAGAACCTAATTTTAGATTTTCACAAGTTGGCTGTGAGACACTATGCTCCTCGCACTATTTGACAGAGTGTGGCGTCTGGGTTGGGATCTGTACAAAGCCGACTAAGGGGTGATCAAAAAGCACGAGGTTTATCAGGAGCAACACCTGTGGAAAGGAAGGGACACAAGCAAGATTGCGCACAGGGAGAAGTTGAGACCACGGAATATAGCCTGCTTCTAGAAGCTGGAAAGGCAAGGACATAGGTGGTTCCTCATGCCTCCAGAAAAAATACAGCCTTGCCAACACTGTGCAGGGACGCCTGCATCAGACTTCTGACCTCTGCAACAGAAAGATACTAAATCGATGTCATTTAACCACTACGAGTGTGGTTTGTTAAAGCAGTGATAGGAAACTAACACATCTGGTAAAATATTAATTTTAGTTAATGGTAATTAGTTAATGGTAGAATCTGTGTGGCAGGGACATAGCTGTTCAAGGGGAAATTCCTTCAAGTTTTTTGTATGTTTGATAATTTTCATTGGGGGATATTTTCGTTGGGTGAAAAATAAATTATTAAAAATAAAAAGAAGAGGGTGGATCGCCATAATACTGTTTGGATTCCCTTCTATGGGAAGAGAAGTGCCTGGCTTCAGAACCAAGGAGGGGACTGGGGACACTGCGGAGGGGTCAGACAAGGGGGGGCTGCAGGCAGGCTACCTGGACTTTCTCTGAAACATAAATTTAGAAGAAAGTCTCAACTTAGCCAGTTTGGCATTCCCCACTCAGAAATATGAAATCTGAAAGTTAATCAGCATCTCTCTCCAGAGTAAGGATTATTTATTTATTCCTGAGAAGGTTGTTCCTTTATTCCTGAGCAGGTGGAGTTAGCCATCCATAGGAGGCTTACGAGATGGTAACTCCCAAACAGCCAGTCGTGTTCAAGAGGATTTCGGGTGAATCCCATGTCCTCTATCTCAACTGTCTGTCTAAGATTGGCTGTAGGCTTACGTAGGGAGGCTTCTTCTGGCCCGTACCTTTATTTCTTTGACACATAGATTGATGATGGATGGATGGATGGATGGATGGATAGATAGATAGATATGATGGATGGTTGGATAAGTGGGTGGTTGGGTGGATGGATAGATGGATGGATGGATAGATAGACAGGTATGATGGATGGATGGATGGTTGGATGGAGGATGGATAAGTGGGTGGATGGATAGATGGACAGATATGATGGATGGATGGATGGATGGGTGGGTGGATGGATGGATAGATATGATGGATGGATAGATAGACAGATATGATGGATGGATGGATGGTTGCATGGAGGATGGATAAGTGGGTGGATGGATAGATGGACAGATATGATGGATAGATGGGTGGATGGGTGGATGGATGGATAGATAGATATGATGGATGGATAGATAGACAGATATGATGGATGGATGGATGGTTGCATGGAGGATGGATAAGTGGGTGGATGGATAGATGGATAGATGGATAGATATGATGGATGGATGGATGGATGAATGGGTGGGTGGATGGATGGATAGATAGATATGATGGATGGATGGATGAGTGGGTGAGTGGGTGGATGGATGGATGGAGATAGATAGGATGGATGGATGAGTGGGTGGGTGTGTGGGTGGGTGGAAGGAAGGATGGATGGATGGATAGATAGATCGACAGAGAAGATCCACAGCTCCATTATACAGATCGTCTGAGAACCATAATGCCATCTCTGGGAATGAGAGAGCCCCACTGGTTGTCAAGAGAAGCACATCCATGAACCTAGAGACATGTATCTTCTTTAACTCGTCCATTAATGAACCCCTCTCATGTTCTAGGCACTCTTCTTGGTTTGTATTATTTAGTTACTGCTGTGTGACAAATCATCCCCAAACGTAGCAACTCAAACATCACACATTGATTATCTCACGGTTTCACACGTTGATTATCTCATAGTTCTATGGGTCGACTTTCCAGGTGTGGCTTGGCTGGGTTCCTCCTGCTCAAGATATCTGATAGGCTTGCAGACCATCTGTTGGTCAGGATTGCTGTCCCGTCTGTGGCTCACATGTGTGGTTGTAGGTAAGCCTTGGTCTCTTGTTTCCTGGGCTTCTCTCTCTCCATAGGGTTTCCTCACAACATGGCGGCTGGTGTCCCCCAGGGCAGGTGCAAGCACAGTAGATAGTGTTGTAGGAGAGGATCCTGCACTTAGGGAACTCGAACGGAATACTAATAATGGGTGGTCAGCTTGTTCGATCTTTCCTCTCACGGAAGACATTCTCTTTATTAATAAAGTCATGGTGAGTAAGCAAACTGGCTACTTGTTTGAGAGGAAGACATTATCTCTGTCTTCCGAGGCTGTTAGCAACACAAACATCCTTGAAAGATAGTCCAGAAGGAAGCCTATCTGGACCTCTAATTCCAATACATGCAGAAATTCAAGAGCTTCAAGAATTCTTTCCCCAAGTCTTTTTAATATGTCTTGAATAAATAATAACTATTGAGAGATATGACCGAGCCTTATAAAATGTCAAAAACTGAGAGAAAATGACTCTTAGTCCCCAGAGAGAAAATGGGGTGAGAAACTCCCCAGCGGTGAGTTTCCTTCCTGGAAATTAAGACATTTGCTATCACATCGTCCTGTTTCACGGCTGCCTTCAGACTTTCTAGTGCAATCCTAAAAGAGAAATTGATCTTCAGACAACTAAGGAGCTTTCAACTGTGAGTCATCTTAACCATGTGAATTGTGAAGTTAATTGCTACCATAACCTCCCTGAAAAGAAGTGAAGTACAGTGATTCAACATCAATAGCAATTCCAAACCAAGGTCATATTCATTGCGAAAGTGCTGGCCTCCTGGACCATAAGAAGGCCCTGAATGGAAGACCATTATTCCATCAAACATGACATGGTTTATACCATTACAGATGCCCAAGGGGTAGAAATTGAAAACAGTTTTGTTTTAATTAGGTTCAGAATGTGTGTGTGTGTGTGTACACATGTGTTTATGAGCAAGTGTTTATCAGCAAGTCCCTTCATTATGACTGATAGTTTGGACTGATAGGATTGAGAGTTATGGACTTAAGGACAATCAAGTTGTGAATCAGGAAGAATAAAGAAAAGGAAAGATTAAAGGTTTCCCCTCCAATATGGTAAGATATCTTACTGTGCCTTTAATTTTTTTATTCAGTGAGTTTCCATAAATTATCTCAATATCCTTCCTTATAGTCACAGAATCGAGTAAAGAATTCAGTGTAGGGGCACCTGGGTGGCTCAGTCATTTAAGCATCTGCCTTTGGCTCAGGTCATGATCCCAGGGTCCTGGGATCGAGTCCCCACACTGGGCTCCCTGCTCAGTGGGGAGTCTGCCTTTCCCTGTCCCTCTACCCTTCCCCACTGTTTGGGCTTACACACTGTCTCTCTGACAAATAAGTAATTTTTAAAAAAGAATTCACTGTAAAACAAGTTATATTTTGTAGTTTGTGTCTGTGTGAATCCCCGGAGCACTGAACTGTCTGTGGATTATAGACTCCTATGTGTATGCTTGTCATCTAAAACAGAGTAAGACGGAGAGATGGAGAGATGAGGGATGTGGGAAGAGAAAGACAGAGAGGAAGACAGACTCTGAGGAAGGACAGGAAGCCACAGGACTCAGTCCTTCTTAACATGCACCACCGCCTCTGAGTTTTCTGGAACAGGGTATAGATCCTACGATGGGTGCGATGTGGACAGTCAAGGGGGAGTGTTTATCCAGCTTGTTGGAACAATTCACCATGCAACCTTGCTGGGTGCATCACAGATGGTGTAATCTCTGGGGCCTCTGACAACGTGCACTCTTTTGGTTCAGGGAAATAATGTTCAGCTTAAAGAAAGAAGGCACTATGGAGATGGAAAAATCATTAAATTTTAAAAAGAAGGATGCTAAAACAAAGAACTCCATAACTTAAGAGATCTCCCCGAAAGGTAATTTTATTTTTATTTATTTTATTTTTTAATGATTTGTTTGAGAGAGAGAGAGAGAGAGGGAGGGAGCACCCATGAGCAGGGGGAGCAGCAGGTAGGGGGAGAGGGAGAAGCAGACTCTGTGCTGAGCAGGGAGCCAGATGCAGGATTTGATCCAGGACCCCGGGATCATGCCCTGAGACGAAGGCGGATGCTCAACCCACTGAGCCACCCAGGCACCCTCCCTTACAAAGGTAATTTTAGTGGCCATATTCATAATTGTGGTCATGGTAACACGCTACATTGCACGTGCTGGTGATGGTGCCAAATTATCAAGGGACATCACTGGACTATTTGCAACTGCAAATGTGGGTAGGAATGACGCATCTCTGGCTGCAGAGAGAGAACTGACAGTATCATCTCTTGCTTCCTGCCGTAGCTGCACTCACGTGGGCTCTGAGGCTCCTGGACCCATGCTGTTCATATCCCTATGGCATCCTGAACTGCTTTCTACCAGGATCGGCTTATATGGCCAAGAAGACTCTACTCTCTGTGCTGTGCTGGCCTATGCCTCCCAGAGCTAGCTCGTAGAATACACTCTGGCTTCTAGCTTGCTCTCTGTCTGGGCTCATGCATTCTGTAGAAAGCCAGCAGCTGTCTCGTGAGCATGCTCATGCAGCCCAGAGGGCAGGCTGCGTGGTACAGAGCAGAGGTTCTTCCCATAGATCCTAAGCATGGAGACTCAGAACCAACAGCCAGGTGAGCATGCCATCCTGCACTTGCATCTTCCCTCCCCAGGCAAGCCTTCCAAGGACCGCAGTCCCAGCTGACACCAGGAGGTGCCCTGGGCCACAGATACGCAGCTTGGCCAGGGCAGGGTTTCCAAGCCACGGAGGCTGTGAGAACATGAATGTGTGTTATTGTAAGATGCGACTTTGGCGTGAATTTGTTACACGGCATGAGACAGCTAATACACACACCAGCAGCACCTTCCACCGTGGGAGCAAAATAAAAATATGCAGACGATGGCCGAGAGGACAAGTACTCAGTACAAAAACGTTGATATGGGTTGACCCCGGTGTTCAATGAAATTGGCATCAGTGACATTGATAGTAAACAATGATGATAAATCTCATTCACCATCAACTCATCAGGTGCCATAATCTCATTATGGCAAATATTATGGTCAATATATTAAGATACAGAATATTTTATATGATCCCATTAAAGTATAGAAGAGTTTTATGTTTTCATTCTTATACTTCTGTGTTCACATTTGAGAAAAAGATATAATTAACTGGATTTATGCTTGAACTAGATAAGCTTATTCTAAGATTCACAAGGGGGGAACTGCAAAAAAAAAAAAAAAAAAAAGCCAGTAAAATTCATGGAAAGAAATTCAGATAATTAAGGGGGGAAATGATGACCCACAGGTATTAAGTCATATTTTAAGCAATAGTAATTAAAATACAGTTGACTTGTGAAAAATATGGGTTTAAGCTGCACGGGTCCCACTTGCACAAGATTTTTTTTCAATAAAGATATGCAATAAGCATTTGTATACAATATGCAACATACAAGTCCATTCGTATATAGTATTTGTATACAATGTAACATATATTGAATATATTAATAAATATACAATAAATAGTTACAGTACTATAAATGTATTTTCTCATATGATTTTCTTTTCTTTTTTTTTTTATTTATTAGAGAGCGAGAGACTGAGAATGAGAGGGGAGAAGGTCAGAGGGAGAAGCAGACTTCCCGCAGAGCCGGGAGCCCGATATGGGACTCGATCCCGGGACTCCGGGATCATGACCTGAGCCGAAGGCAGTCGCTTAACCAACTGAGCCACCCAGGCGCCCTCTCATATGATTTTCTTAATCACATTTTCTTTTTTCTGGCTTATTGTAACAATACAGTCTATAATAATATAACATACAAATTACGTGTTGATCGACGGTTTATATATTACTGGTAAGTCGTCCAGTCAACAGTGGGGTCTTAGTAGTTACATTTTTGGGAAGTCAAAGGTCATAGGTGGGTTCTTGACTGTGTCAGGGGTCGGCTCCCCTAATCCCCCAATGTTGTTCAAGGGTCAACAGTAGTTCGGTCCTGGCTCGTAGGATATGACAAAAGTACTTAGGAAATGAGAGTTTATAGCCATAAAATTTGGATATAATTAAATGTCTGCAGACGGAATAATGGTTAAGTGAATTATGGTATACCTTCTCAATAAAATGCATGTAAGCATTTAAAAGGATGAATCATCTCAGTGTAATTAGGGACCCGTCTTCCAGTGATCCCTTCTGTGGCTAAAATAAGAAGTAAAAACAGGTGACCTCAGAAAAACGTGATTAGCTGCTACTCTTTACCCTTGTTCCTACAAAGAGTCCTGAGTTTCCCAATGACATATCTTTCCTATGGCATTTGATTCTAAGGTGACCAGAAGGACTTAGTGGAAGTGTAGGCTCAGAGAGTGATTGTTTCACGGGTTGAATTAGACCCAACCCTTTCCGGGAGAATTCAAAATGAACGTGGCTCAATGTGCAGAGCAAATAAATACAGTATGTTCAGATATAACAACCTCTAGATATTTGAAATGAGGTCTGAAGATTTTCATCAGGCCTTCCTTTCTATGTACTCAAATATAATACTAAACCCCAAGGTCTATGGCATATGTGGCTATCAAGCCAGTCGAGATAAACAGGGCACGACTCTCTCTCTCTCTCTTTTTTTAATGCCGAGGGAAGAGAGAAATACAAATATATATTGATTTTTTAAAATGTATCCCTATTCCTGCAAAGCTCAAGACTGTTAAGTATTTGGGTCTAAAACTATGATCCCGTAATTGTTGATAGAGCATCAGTTAATATGGGTTTAAGCCTAACTTTTTTTTCTTCTGATTTGTTTCTCACGAAAGACAAAATGGATATCCATGCAGAGAGTGCTAAACAGAAGACTTGGGTTATCGTGGCAGAAACCTGGGAAGTCCTGAGTAGAGCTCCTTAAAAAGTTGCACCTTAATCGGAGTACAACAGGAAGAATTACACTTTACAAAATCGCAGATACGAAAACAGGCCTGGCATCTGCAAAAGAGTTGATTAAATTTTCTTCTTTCAGATTTTACTGTAAGACCACATTTAGAAACAGTCCTCCCTCCTCTGCCTTTCGAAGTATTAAACAATAAACTTCAAACTCTTGTATTACTTCCCCAGTCGTTCAAAGTATTCCAAGTATTAAATCAAAGTATTAAATAATATTTCAAAGTATTAAATAATAAACTTCAAACTCTTGTATTACTGCCCCCGTCGTTCCCCATCGTGATAAATCTGTATTCCTTCTTATCTTTCATGGAAGAAACGTCTCAATTCTCAGCAGAGCCGAAGGAAGTGACCATAGGCACCACCACAAACAATTCCTCATAGGCGTGGTTTTGCATTAACAATTAGTTATGAGGTTTACGCACTGGCTAGCCGGCATGAGTGTTTGCTCTTCGAGTGCCTGGCCCACACCAAGTCTGAAAAAGCGACTTCCTTGACCCTGTGAAATGTTCCAGCTCTCAGTAGGACTCCCCACTTCCCAGCACTTAAACTTCATTTTCCAGTGTTGGGTGAAGGACGCTCACGCAACATCCCATTAATTTCAGTGGACATTACCTTTTATCTCATTCAGCAAGCAAGCCTTGGTTAATTAGGCCTCCCAGGACGAGGGATGGCAAGAGAGCCTCGCTCTGTCACTGATCGATACTCACAACTCAGGCAGCTCTGGTGGTCAGTTACTTGGGCTTCCGGGGAAGAAGGAGGGTCCTCTTCCTGGGACAACCTACACTGGCCGACCATCACGGTTCGTGGGCGCCTGGCCCACCGAGGCCACCGTTGCATACAAAGAGCATCTCCCCCTCTTCCTCTCCGTCTCTGCCGGGGGGCGGGGGGAAGCGTGCTCCCCACCACCACTGCAAATGTGGCTTCCTGTACCTTCCAGCCTTGAGCCTGATGGATGGGGACATGGGGACGGGAAGCTGCTGACACAGACGCAAAGGATCTGCTGTTTGATCCCGGGGACGCAAGCCCACTTTGATGAGGCCACCGGAGAACAAGTACGCGCAGCCTAATTTCACGTAATCCTGCTCTGTGTTTACTTAAAAAGGAAAGGGCATCAGAAGCCCACACAATAGTGTTTTCTTCCTGGTGGCCCTTCTCCCGCACTGAGCCCCACGCCTGTGTCTTTGGGGCGAGACACCACGCAGGCCAAGGGTTTACACAGTCGCACCTCTGGGAGGGGGCTGAGACCCCATCTCCCGGAAGGCTGTGCTGGGCTGCCATTTCTGAGGGGAAACAACTCAATGACAAGGAAATAGGTTTCCGCGACACAGAACAAATTACTGCGGGATGGGACGAGGAACATATTTAGGAAAGGCGGGGTGGGAGGGAGAAGGCCAATGCTAACAGGCTGAAGGTATCATGTGTTGATGTGGCTTTTGCAAAAGGACCAAGGGACATGGCCGCCCATCACGGGCGCTGGTACATGAGGACAGGTGATTGCCTCTTTCGGGTCTAACGTGTTTTCTGGACATGGGCATCCTTAGTGTCCCCACTGGACGTCTATTCCAAAAAGCAAGAAACTGTGGTCTGA
The DNA here is from genome assembly GCA_028533885.1 of Nasua narica. Taxonomy (NCBI): domain Eukaryota; kingdom Metazoa; phylum Chordata; class Mammalia; order Carnivora; family Procyonidae; genus Nasua; species Nasua narica. The sequence goes on along the minus strand of CM052801.1, from coordinate 2,927,703 downwards.
ATAGCCACCCATTGTACGTTAAAATGCGTCTTTTCATCCTCAATTTCAGGTATGCAGAAACGCTGTCTGTGGGGGAACCCACGATGAATTAAACCCTGCGAGGAGGTGGCCACACGTGTTTCCTGGCGATGAATTTGGTTCTAACGTGAAAGACTGGCAACCATGTGGTGGTCTTCTGTAAGACGACGTGATGGGAGACGGAAAAATGCAGGAACGACGGCAGCATTTGGGGAGAGTGGAGGTCCCATCGGGTTTTACTGATTCACCACTTGGCTTTTCATAGGACTCTTATAACAAGCAGAAGACCAAAAATGGGCTCTGGAAGCAGATGGTCTGGATGTGTCTCTGTGTGTAGTGCCTTCAACAACAGTAGGGTTCTGGGTGAGAATGGCAAACTACGGAACCCATTTGACACGTGGGAAACTGAGGCTCAGTGGGGGCCCCCAAACTCATCCAACCACCATCCTCTTGACCCTACGGGGCTTCATAATCCTCTTCCACAAAAGGAGCGTGAGAACGCTGGCCGATGGTGGAAGGACTATTATCCCATTTCACAGGCGGGGAAACTGAGTCACGGAGAATTACCAAAGGCCGTGTAGGGGTGCAGTGGGGGCAGTGCGGCCCCAGAGTCTATGCCCTTAGTCTTCACTCTAGACTCAGTGACAGCCCCTCACAGATGAGGGAGAACACCAGGATGGTCCAGTCTGTGGCAAACAGAGGTACCCGAAGAGGGGAGAGCCTCAAGCTGTACTTGGAGCCATGAAACTACATCAAAGGCTGGGCTGAGACCTTTGCCTGTCATCCGTCTGTGAAACGAAACCCATGCACCATTCTTGATCCGACTACGAATCTACCTGTTACCCAAAAGCATGATGGGGCAACAAGTCGTCAATGAAGGGACACAGATCAGAAAAGGGAACAGGTCACTGGGCCCTTTACATCTTCTTACGGTGGGAATCTTTACAGAAAAGAAGTGGAGAATCCAGGCCAAGAGAAAGCAACGACGCACAGACTTTTCAGTTTGGGGCAATAAAATACATCACACCCACCAACCTCATTGCTTCTGAAACACGTGCTTTGCAAGGGGGCCACGTTAAACAGAAGAGGAAGATGGGCTAGCAAGAGCAGAAGGGAAAGTGTGGCCCCTCTTGAAAGGCTGCCTTATAGGAATTCAGCCTTATTTTAAATTTCACTGTTATGAACATGATAATTCCTAAAATTTTGATAAGAGATTTACATATCTCCGAGTTTAATGCATTTCTTCTCCGGTGAAGGCAA
>CM052801.1:2886404-2925925 GCA_028533885.1 Nasua narica | reverse complement strand
AATTCTTATTTTCCACACCTCTAGTGAGGCTGCAAAAGCGCCAATCACTCTTCTGCCTAAGTGCTCAGCTAAATTCCTCCTGCTGTAAAAATATCTTGCATAATTTATAGGTTTTCACACTTAAAATATCATTCATACAAACATGGAGATTTCTGAGGTAAGGCGCGAGAAGAAATACTCACCTAAGCGAGGCTGATAATGAGTTTTATATTTCTGACATCTCTCAAAGTGTGATGAAAGCTTGTATTTATATCTTGAAAAATGATCACAAAGCCCTCAAGGAGATTCTCCTTAACGAATTTGGGCTACATGCTATTTTATTTCTTTTCCTTCCTTCCTTTTTTTTTTTTTTTTTAAAGAGAAGTAGTCAATGTTTTCATTGCTAAAGTATTGATGAGCAGGCTGCTTACTAAATAAACTCAAAGAACGTGGGGCTGGAGGAGGTAATTATGAAAACATGATGGGACCAAAATATACCTCTCCCGCTAGCTGCTCTGATTTCTTTATTGGAAACCAGAGAGTTTGCACAGGGATTTGCCAAGTGACTTATGTAAGGGACTCCACATACAGACGTGATGGAGAAAGCCACAAGTGGCTTCTGATTTTCTCCTTTTCTGTCAGCGGGTGAAGGACGTGGTACTCTTTCTTGAGGGTTTTTGGCGATCGTGGCACCATGACAGTTTTGTCACTCAACTAAAACATCCCCAGGGTGTTGTTGACTCTGGCAAGTGTTAACTCCCCTTTAGGTCTCTCCACCGAAGGAGTTACTGAGTTAATTACCAAACCACAATTGATTTAAGCAAGTGCCCCTGTGATGCCTACAGCACATCTTATCGTTGCGATGGAAACCTCCAATGATTTCCTTGACATTTTAATTTAATTGTTTCTTTGAGGGAAACACAAAACCTCAGCACACTCACTGAAGGAAGCAGTCGTCAAGGATTCCAACAGATAAATCCATTTGCCCGAAGACAGCCGGTCAGCCACACTCATGGGGCCACTTAGCGTGTGGAAAATACCACGTCTGTGTGTTGGGGTCTTTCAGGGAAATAGTGAATGGGGACCTCAGATGTTGGCCATCCTTGGGATCATCACACACACACACACACACACACCTTTCAGCCAAAGCACTGTGTCCAAAGGGTACAACTCAACAACCACAAACCTTGTGGTGAAGAACAAAGCGCGTATGTGCTGAGAGGCATAGCAGGGAACAACAGCCCAAGTCCCGTGTGAGATTCAGTTGCTGCGACCGTCTTCAATCTCATGAAACCATTCTCTACAATGTAGGTCCTTTATACCTTTAACATCTGGGAAGCCTAGACTGAGCCTTTTTTTTTTTTTTAAGATTTTATTTATTTATTTGAGAGAGAGAGGGACAGCGCTCAAGCATGGGGAGAGGCAGGAGGAGAGGCAGAGGGACAAGCAGACTCCCCAGTGAACACAGAACTTGACGGGGCTCAATCCCAGGACCCTGAGATCATGACCTGAGCCAAAGTCAGATGCTTAACCAACTGAGCCACCCAGGTGCCCCCAGACTGAGCCTTTTGCATGTGAGTGGCCCAGCATTCCGAGAGGACACCTGTACCTATTTCCCATATATAGCCTTGAACTTGTCCGGCCCCTTGAATGCAGGAACCCAAGCTGCAAACCTCCCACAAGGACTCTGCCATTTTTGCCTTCGCATACAGTCAATTATATCCCATTTAACTTGACTTACTTTATACTCAATTCAGGTGGCTATCACCTGACACCATTTCATAATCAAAGCTCATGACTTGGTATAAAAAATCATCCCTGGAAGAGAAGAAAAAAAAAATTAATGCGTTGCCTCGCTGTGGGTCATGACCAGATTTTTCGGGCAATGTTGACTCTATTGTGAGAGGGTACCAATGTAAGAGACGACCCCAGCAACCCAACATATTCATTTCCTCCCAGATCACAGGAATCTGATTTTTCAGTGGCTTCTTAAACAAATCAGATGTGTGGTTGCACAAATATTTTATAAAAAGGACCACTTCTCATATCATAAGCAAAGGCATCATGGAAACAAAATATTTAGCATCCAGCTTGATGTGAAACTCATCAAGATCCATTGGCTGTTTCAGGAACCTCCACTGTCCATATTTATTAAGTGTCCACCCCTAGGATCTTTCCATGTGGAGAATGTCCCCCACCGGTGTACTTTCCATGTGTGCCCTTCAAGGCAAATTCACGTGCTAGTCTCTCCTAGCAAGAGTGTCACCGTTCCCACCCCCACACCCGTCTCTCTTAGCTCCCTGTTCCTTCCCTCAGATCAGCTCTACCCCCCTCCCCCCCAGTTCTTATTCCCAGATCAACTTCCCTTTCTAATGCAAAGACAGAGTTGTCATTTTCAGGAATAACTGACCTTGCTTTCTCACATCTCCTGGAAGACGATCTTTCCCTGCATGCTTTCTTTGCTCCCATCTCTGGAGAACACAGGACTGCAGATGAGAATCTCCCCATCTGCTCTGCAGACCCCGTCCCATCTCAGGGTGCTCTCTGTCCTTCACCTCCTTCTCTCCCTTATCACCACCCTGTCCAAGAATAGAGCATGTATAAACGAATGAGTTCTCTGTGCTTCTCAACGTACTTGCCAAATATCATCAATCAGTATCGTTCCAAATTTAGCACATCCACTGCCGGGCAAACATTCACAAGATTGTCTTGCTCACATTCACGATTTCACCTCCTACGTAGTCCTTAAAGCCACTGGCATCTGCTTTCAGAATTCACTCCTCTTCAGTTCCAGGTGCCTTCAAGGTCAGTCATCAGTGACCTTGTAAACACACCTTAATAACATCTTTGACGTCATATTTCTATTTGGTCTCCGTGAATGCATTATCACAGAATGGACATGTGAAAAAGAAAAAAAAGGTTGTCTTCTCTCTCTCTCTTTTTTTTTTATATAAAGAGAGAGAGGCAGGGGGTGAGAGAGGGACTGCAGGGAGAGGGAGAAAGAGAATCTTTTTTTTTTAAGATTTTATTTATTTGTTAGGAAAGAGAGAGAGTGAGAGAGAGCACGAGAAGGGAGAAGGTCAGAGTGAGAAGCGGACTCCCCGTGGAGCTGGGAGCCCGATGTGGGACTCGATCCGGGGACTCCAGGATCATGACCTGAGCCAAAGGCAGCTGCTCAACCAACTGAGCCACCCAGGCGCCCTTGTCTTCTCTTTTTTAAAAGGAGTGGATAGTTTCCAACTAAACCTCAGTTGTTCAAACGATATGCTCTTCTGGGACATTTGTATTTGCGAAAGGTCTGGGTGCAGAGGCAAATTCGGTCCTCACTCTAAAAGAGAGTGAACAATGAGTCTATTCGGTGGTGTTTAGCACAATCTCACCTTGCACTGTATTTCAGGAGTGGGTGCCTGGAATATGACTGATTTTGGTCAGAGAAGTTATTTTGTCAACCATAGTGTAAGTTTATAATAAGGCTCTGTGTCAAGCCTTTATGGTTGAACATAAGAAAAAAAGACCTTGCGGGAAACCCAAGAATTATTCAGATCCAGAGGCTGGGGGTTTTCAGAGAGACAACCAAAAAATGAATGCGGTAAAGGTAGGGTGATTCACACATTCATGGAGTTCCTACTGGGTCATGACCCTTGAAGCGAGGACCCAAGAAATAGGATCGTGATCCCATAAACCTGCAGCCTGTTATTGATGAGGCCCCCAAGGTGTCAGATAGATAAATGCTAACATCGAAAGGTAACCTTCCACGAACAGAGGAGAGAGATATTTTTCCCTACAAGGTTTTTTCCATCTTTCTCAGTATGGTGAACTGAAGGACACGTAATAAAATGATTTTCATAGACCATCTTCACACACATTTTTCTCTTATGTTCTCTGCTGCACGTTCCACAGACTTCAAGACATGAGTCTAAAAATAAAGACGCACCAAGATTCAATCACTACTATTCTTTTATTTAAAGCTCTGGACAATTACTGAGAAAAAAAAACCCCAGGGGATGAAAAATAGAGATTAGAAAAATCGAATAAGAAAGTCATTATGTACAATACATCATTTCGTATATGGGGCTTCACGATCTTGAATTTTAATAATGAGTCAGAGAATAGTTAGGATTTTTACCGAGTATTATGATCCCGTAAAATTATTCCCATCAGAGCATTTTCATAAGTACCTCAAAGATTAAATTGATATTTAAATATACCTTTCTAAAGCAGATATTATTTCCTATATTTTCCAAAAATGATTATGGTTATCTAATTAACATTAGCCAATGATCAATATGGTCATCATTAATTGGAAAATTTTCTAAAAGAACACATGTAGATAATTGGGCAACAACAGAGTAATGCCTATTCATGCCTAAAGAGTATTTAAATATTGACAAGGGTCTCATGCATATGTATGCACCTGGAAAGGTCAAGATGAGTCATAGTGTGGGACTATAATTCTTGAGAATAAGGTCGAAAAAAATCTGTGTGATGCCCTTCTCCAGCCTGTAGGTCTAGCAGATAAACTCGAGCAAAATACTGCCTACATACTGAACCCGGGGCAAAACGTACTACCCTACTCTGGACGTCATTAATTCATTTATTTTTAGCATGCATGCATTACAAAAAACGTATATGTTGACTAAGGCAGTCTGCTAAAGAATGATCCATGAAATACACAGCCCCGTGTCCCGAGTCACGTATCATCTCAGAGAGGAAACAAGAGATACAAGCGTGGGGCACCAAGCAAAATCAGATGAATTTTTTAAGAGAGGCAGAAGCAGGAGCTCCTCGTGTTCCCTAGCGTGATAATGGATTGTGGTCGGCGAAGGCTGGGAGGAGTCAGTTTGGGGATGACTTGAGACCATGACTTTTAAGTGGGATTAGCAGGAAAGCGCGAGCACTGCCGAGTCCAACAGGAAAGAGTGCACCTGATTAGCCACTAACTTCTGAAGTCACCGCTCTGGGGGTTTCTCATGAGTCAGTATCCCGCCCCTCTCTGTGGAAATGTGCAGAGCAGTCAACGTCGGCTCAGCAAAGAGGCCACGAGTGACCACCCCCCACCCTCTTCCCAGTATTCAAGTTCAGTGTGGAATCCCTTGTCTTCATTCACGGTAGAGTTGAAACGGTTGCAGCAGAACCCTGTTCTCTGAGATACTTGAGGGCTATTTAGATCCAGTGTGGTGAGTGTCCGAGTTGACTCTTAAACAGTGAGTAGCAAACCACCTGACGAACAAGGCTTGGAAAGGTTGTGCCACGCAGGGGGGGCCAGCGGTGCCAAGGCATGGGATCCCGAGGGAGTGACTTAAGAGCATTTCTTTGGCTGGATAGGGATCGTCAAATTATGGGCCACTGAGCTAAGAGGGGTGCTAACAGTTTTAAACGGTTGAAAAAAAAATCAAAAAGAGGGTAATATTTTGGAACACACGAAAATCACATAAAATTCAAATCTCAATATCCATAAATGACATTTTATTGGAACCCAGCCCTGCTGTGTGCGTCGGCACCCTTCCTTACATCTGTGGCTACATTCACTCTAAAGCAGCAGCATTGCTCTGACGCCAACCACAAGCCCCACAAAGCCTAAAACTTAAGTTCTCATAAAACTTTTTATATAAAGTATAAAAACCTTACGTTTTTATACTTATATATAAAACTTATAATTACAGAAAACGTTCGCTGACCCCTGGGCTACATCTGAGAAGGAGGCGGACAGAGGACACGCTGAGCTAGAAAAGGCAGGATCCGGAGGACAAAGAATCTTGCATGTCATACCAAGAATTTGGATTTTATTCCGTGCCAATTGGAAGCCATTGAAAAATTCTCAGCAGGGAAATGAGTGCGTTTGAGAAAGTGTGCATGTTAGGAGGCTCACTTGGGTGGCCATGCGCATCAAGAACTAAAGAGCCAAAGCAGATGGAATTAGGGAGCTTTTGCAGTAATCCCGGTGAGAGCAAAGGAGAGTTGGAACGTGGGCCGCGACAGCATGGAGAGAAGCAACAAGTGAGAAAAAAGAATGTAGCCGAGGCCCAGAATAATTTCGTGTATTGGCAGATGGCATCATCGTCTTCCAATTACCTGGGCCATCTTGAATATTTGTCTGATTGTGGCAGCGTCGAGAAGTTTTCATTCCTTGCTCAGATTGTGGTGGAGACCCACAATGGGTCAGAGACCCATTCACATGACTTTTGCAGTTACCTCTGCATGCCCCAGGGGCTCCCCACTAACACCCCCGATGCCCTGCTTAGAGCGGTTTTCTTGCTGTCTCAACTGATGTGCACCAAGTACAGGATAAGCGAAAAGTGCCAAGGAGCTGTTGACCTTATAAGCACCCCTCAAACAATGACAGATGGGCGGTGGGTGGATCAATACGCAAGCTCCCTCACCCATCAGGTGGGGTAAAATTCTGAAGGGTGGCTCTCAGAGTCCCCAAATAGTGCTTGGCCTTTTTGCCCACGGAGCTAACTCACCACTGACTGGTTTCCTTTCCTGCTCTGTCTCACTTCCCACTCTTCCTCTGTTCCTCCAGCACAATAAGCTATTTGTACTCAAATTCCTATCTCAGAAATTGTTTCTCCTAGAACCCAAAGTAAGACCTGTGATAAATGTGTCTCTTTATTCATGATGTACAATAACATTGGAAATAATTTTAATATGGGTTATCATGACCTGCCTACAAAAGTCTTTTCATGCCTACGAATAATTTTACCAACTTCACCAAGACAGCACGATGAAGTTAATGACAAACTAAGATTCTCTCTTTCCATACCCTCCCCGCCACTTACCCCAGCCTACTAATCCAACTTCTCTGACCTGGTTTTAGGAGAAAATAGTCATGTTGGAAACGGACCCTAACTTCCAAAGCAATAGCCTTGAAGACGACGGGTCAGCAGAGGGCTTACAATGGTCTCACACATGGGATCATTGGATCATTGGATCATGGGATCAGGGAAGCTACTTGGGGGTCAGGGTCAGGGTGGTGTCAAACAACTGAGTTCTGCCGGGAATAAGAGGTGGGCTGGCCATGTTTGGTAAGCATGAGTGTTCAGATGATGGCCTGATCTCCACACTCCCCGGACCAAGGTTCAGGCGGGGATCTATCTCATCTCATTGGCCTGACCAGCTCACCATCATGAAGCATAATCATTGCAAAGATGCCGAACCCATGGATGTATGGTTCCTGGGACCAGATATGAGACAATAAAAGGACAGATCCTTTGTCTCACATTATTCCTTATTTATCAGGTCCACAGCATTGAATAAGAAGCCATCTCTTATTTACTTATTTATTTGTCATTTAATTTTTTTAGCTGCTTCATGTTGCTTGCTTCATTTATTTGACTCATGTGAGTGGACACTCAGTTTTCATGCCATTCTGGGATGTCCGGATAGGGCAGAGTAACACTGAGTAACAGGCAGGTGGTTCATTCCATTTTAGCCTGTAGAGTCTGATGTGCCAGAAACACCCTTGTCCACTGGGCAGCCCATGAGCTAGTAAGTCCACTGGATCGTTGAAAGTATGAACCTGGAGCACAAGAAGACTGTTCTTGCAGATGTGGACTGGAAGTCCTCATGTTTCCCAGTCTGACGGACCCAGGAGTAAAGAGACACAATCACGGTGAAAGAATGGAGCTATTCTGAGTCCATGTTAATGAAGACCCAAGGGTCGCCCTCACACGTGTGGGACCCCATCCACCAGAGTTGGCTTTCTGCACGGCCCATCCAACGTCAAAGTAAATCTGCTCTACCTGTCTGCTCCCTTCTAAGGAAAGCTGTTGCTGGTGGCTTTTTTCTGTAAAAAGTTGCTTAAGAAGTTTGGTTCAAGTAAAGTTAACCCTGCTTTCCAGGCATGAGATAATTGTGTACGTTACAGAGAAGAGTTATGGAAGAGCAAAGCAGCCCCCAACAGAGAGCCAGGAGCTGGCCTCGCACTCACAGCTGGCTGTGCTATTCTCCTTCTAGACGTGACGATTTCACACAACATCACCATCAGTCCTGTCCTTGGGAGACTGAGACCAAAACACAACCCCTCTGTAATCATATCTGGGTGCCCACAAAGTAGGAACCTTGTCCAAACCAGGAAACATGAAACACTCTCAGGATCCAGGAGGGACTGCTGCATTTTGACAATTATAGCTTTAGCTTACCTTCTCTGTAGGTAGGACTTATTGAAATACTCAATCATAAAGTTGCTTCTGCTTTCTGAGACCACCCAATGCAGAATGAACCCCTCCTAGATGGTCACTTTGCCCCTCCCCAAATCACCCAACCAAAGTCCAAATCCTACCATAATTTTTTCTTCTTCTTGAAGTTCCCCATGGAGTACAGGTTTTCTCTTTGCAACAAATAATAAGCCCACCCTGCCCAACTGCTGGTCTGTCCCTGGTGGTCCTTGACCAAAGGCCATTGACAGACATGAGGAATTCTAAGAGTTGATGCATGGAGGTGGCTTGGTGTATTCAGATAGACTCCTATAAGATAGTTCCTATCAATCAGTAATAAAGCTGACTCAATCTAAATCTTCTCTTATGATCTTTTCACTCCGTCCTAAGAAAAGGGTACTCATCTCTATAGGGTGTCTACAATTGTGCATTCCAGGCTTCTACGCGAAGGAGCCTAGAGGCATAAGCAGTAGAATCTAGAGAACTCTATGTAGGTAACCAGCCTTAGACCCTGCTGCTCTTTATATTCTCTTCCAGTGAACTTATAGAGGTGGGCTAATTAACACTGAGCGACATCTTATCACCGAGAATCAATACATCCCGAAGGTGTACAAAGTCTAAGCAATGACAATTATGTTTCCATGTCATGTAAAGCGAGTGTTTGTACACTGCTCCAAGACTAAAATAGAACACACACACACACACACCCTACATGGGAAATGGTCACATGAAAACTAAACCATCACAGTAACCAGTCATTGACTTCTTCCTTATCAGAGGTGATGGCTAAAATGTCATTATTCGGGCACCTGGGTGGCTCAGTCAGTTAAGCCTCTGCCTTTGGCTCAGGTCATGATCCCGGGATCCTGGGACCATGTCCCATGTTGGGTGCCCTGATCAGTGGGAAGTCTGCTTCTCCTTCTTCCTCTGTCCCTCCCCCCATTTGTGCATTCTCCCCATCTCTCAAATAAATAATTACCCCAAATGTGCAGAAAAAGAGTTTGTTCATTCATGGAAATCTCTGTAATCAGCAGCAAGGGGAAGGGAAGGAAGCACCACCAGAGAGAACTTGGTGCTCAGCTGCATGGTGGAGATTGATTTTCACCAAGTACCATCACGTGGTCTTTATGGCTTCGTTCAACTCATCTTCTCTACCAGCGGTCTGCAGTGGCAATCACCCTTGCTGTTTTTCAGCAGAACTGTGCAAACAGGAGGAATGGAGAAGGGATAGTGTCTTGGTCCATTTGGGCTGCCCTCACAAAAAATCCCACAACCTGGGTGGCTCAGACAACACATAGATGTTTCTCACAGTTCTGGAGGCTGGACCTCCTAGATCAGGATGCTGGCAGATTTTGGGATCACAGGGTGACGTCTTCTCACTGTATTCTGAAATGACAGAAGGGGCAACGGAGTTCTCTGGAGTCCCTTTGATAAGGATGCTAATCCTATCATCAGGCCTTCACTTTCAGCACCCCTTCCCAAAGGCATCATCTCCAAATACTGTCACCTTAGGGGTGAAGGTTTCAACATAGGAGTTTTGGGGGCAGAGGGATGCAAACATTCAGTCCATAGCAGAAGGCTGGGTAACAAAGCGGAAATATGTGGGCCAAGAAATGACACGGTAGCTGCTTGCTCCCTGTTAGCAAGACCTCTTTTTTTTTTTTCCTAGAGTGTTTTGGCAAATCAGCTCAGGTAACCGTATTGTCTTTTCACTATTGGTTTATTAATATCGCTATTTAGTTAAGTTTTTTTTTTTTTGCTATTCAGATTGTTTTCATTGTCATTATTGTTTCAATCGATCTGGACTTTAGAATAGTGCAGCAGGGATTTGATATTCTTTTAAAAATATTAGAACTTGGGTCTCTTTAGTCTCACTTCAGGGTCGGCGAAAGTTTTCTGTGAGGGGCCAAGTGGTGAATATTTTGTCTTTATGAGCCACACAGTTTCTGTCACAGACACACAACTCTTCTTCGGTAGAACTAAATGCGTCCCCATGTAGTACCCAAATAATGGATATGACTATGTACCAATAAAACTTTATTTATAAAAAATCAAGCCGAGGGCCAGATTTGGCCTGGGGCTCTAGTTTGCTGGCTGTGTCCTAAATTAACCTAATATCTGAATCCAGAAAAGAATTTTGAGTTAAGGGACGCCTGGGTGGCTCAGTTGGTTAAGCTGCTGCCTTTGGCTCAGGTCATGATCCCAGAGTCCTGGGATCGAGTCCCACATCGGGCTCCTTGCTCAGCAGGGAGCCTGCTTCTCCTCTGCCTCTCTGCCCGCTTGTGCTCTCTGTCCCTCTCTCTCTCTGACAAATAAGTAAATAAAATTTAAAAAAAAAATCTTGGGGCACCTGGGTGGCTCAGTCAATTGAGCGTCTGCCTTTGGCTCAGGTCATGATCTCAGGGTCCTGGGATCGAGTCCCACATCAGGCTCTCTGCTCAGCAGGGAGGCTGCTTCCTCCTCTCTCCCTCTGCCTGCCTCTCTGCCTACTTGGGATCTCTTTCTGTCAAATACATAAATAAATAAATATTAAAAAAAAAACAGAATTTTGAGTTAATTCAGTAAATCCAGTTACATCAGTTCCCTATTATTGATACAGAATCTTCCAAACATAAACATTAGGAGGAAAAAAAAAAGAAATCTTTCTATCAGCATGCATTTATTTTAAAGATTTATTTCTTTATGTATTTTTAGAGAGTGAGAGATGTAGGGAGAGGGAGAGATAATCTCAAGGATGCTCCCAGCTGAGCACAGAGCCCGACGCAGGGCTCGCTCTGACAATCCTGAGATCCTGACCTGAGCCAAAATCAAGAGTCAGATGCTTAACACACTGAGCCACCCAGGTGCCCCAGCATGCATTTTTTAATAGTATGAAACAAGCTGATATCAGGAGTTTACTTGTATATAAAAATACCAGGATGGATCATGGAATCTATGCCTGTGTGTATTGACATGTATCTTATGTATTAGTTGATCGTCTATTTTCAAGTATATGTATATCTAATCTACTCATGGTTACACATGTCTGTGTGTGCATAGACCTATATATACACTCACATCTGTGTAGATGCTTGCACGTTTATACACACATATGGAATTCTTATTGAATTCATATATACCCGCTATTTACATATGTGACTATTTCCCTAGATACGCACATTTGAGGGGGTTTTGGGTGTATAGTATCATGCATTGGACATCACAAAGATAATTCTCAAGGCTATGTTGGGATTGATCGGGTTTTTCATTGTCTCAGAGCCACGAGGCCAGTTGATACCAGGACCTACAAATGACTGAGGTTTTTGAAAAGGAGCACTGCTGAGTTTTTTAAATTAAAACAGCGACCCTTCTACCACGTGCATAAGGACACTGTATTAGGGTACTCCAGCCTGATCATTATCAGCCCCCATGGTATCGCAGAGGTGACGTTTCACGGGATGACCTCATTTGGGACCAATGTGGGGGCTGGAGAACTTCTCAGGGATCTCCACGATGAGTTCCTGTTATTAATAGGGCTATTATTTAAATGTACATGCGCGACCTTAACATTTGCAGAGGAAAGAGTGAATTACAATAGTAAGAGGCATGCACAAGAGATTCTTTACATTGTTACAATCTTACCCTCAGGGACCTCTTTGGTGCTCCTTGAGCTTTATCAAATTGAGGATAAATAAAATTTAATCTTGGAATGAGGACGCTGGAATATTTTGCAAACAATTCTCTAAAACAAGTGTCTTTAACTGTTAGGGGGACAATCCTTTCTCTCCCTAGTGAAAAGACAAACTGTGTAAAGAAGAAGTGTCCATCTCACGACAAGAGAGATTTTAATCATTACTTTTCCGGGTGGGAGAATGCTAATTACCGACTCATACTTAGGGAGGATATGCCAACTCAGCATCTGGCCGAAGAAGACCTTACTTGAGAAACCAGTTCTATGGGATATAGGTGACCAACCAGCCCCGGATTGGGAAGTCCCCAGGACATAAGACTTTGAGTTCTGAAATTGGGGCAGGAGTTGGCCCACGAGGATGAATTGACCACAGTCATGGAATTGGGAATAGTGGGATGATCCTACCGAGGTTTCAAGGGTCACACACATCAGAGCAATTCTGGCATAGATGCAGTCTAGCCTTTGTTTTTCCTGTAGTCACAGTAGGCTAATTACAAAACAAGGTACACGTTTTTTGGGGTGCTCCATACTATCGAGTACTAGGAGCTAAAATCCTTCTCAGAGGGTGGCGAGGTTATCAATTTTAGCCCCAGTTCTGTCCGTCTTGGAACACAGAGACTGACTCAACGTTTTATTGTAAAACCCCCTCGACGAGCAAGGCTTTAAAGACAGCAGATGAAGGAGCAAACATTTGGAGAGAGAAAAGAGGGTATATCCATATGTCTAACGAAGCCGTAGTAAGATTATTTGTAAAGGCATGCATCTTTTTCTTGACTGTTCTCTTTCCTAGGTTTCACATTCCAGCTGGGTCATTCTTGATCGACCGGCAGGGGCGGGGGGTGTCCTATGCCCTGGGGGGTTTTGTAGCAGGCTTCCTGGCCACTCCACACCAGGTGCCGGTATACCCCCCAGTTTGGTACAACCGAAAATGTCCCCAGAGGAGCACAGTCACTATCAATGATAATTGATCATCTACTTGGGTCCAGCTAGAAAAATAGGTTCTCCGCAAATAGAAAAAGCAAAGTCAGGAAGTGGCACCAACCCGCATGAGGACATCGTCCTTGGTGCCCACCCAGTCATTGGCAGCGTCCGGAAGGAAGCAGTGCCATCTTTGAAGAAGTGCAGGGGTTCCCATCATCCATGTGCTCTCCTTCCGTGAAGAGCAGGCCCTTTGGCTGATGCTCTGTGCAAAACCTGGAAGGTTTTGATGCGCACCCCACCGCCTGCCGCGTTGATGTCACTCTATGAGATCATTAACTCAGCTCTCACAGACGCAGTATAGGAAGGAAAAGAACATGCCCATCCTTGTTCTGTTTGCTCTCGAAATCTGCTATTTGTCACCCTCACTAGCTCCTCGAGGCACTTAGCTGTGTGAGAGATGATGTTCAACCCAGGTGTTCACACCCTTTAGCCTTCTCTTCCCCTGCTGCCATTTTGCTCTCCCACACCCTTCAATTTGTCCATTAAAACCAAAAGCAGCTCAGGCACACGCACACACACAAAGACATTTAACAATCTGGCAGTTCCTTCTGGATTCGTTAATACAATAATAAGATTCCCTGGGTTTGAGGTGGGGTGTGTCGACCTCAGCAGGATTGATATTTGCGGTTGGAGAATCCTGTGTGTTGTAGGATGTGGAGAGCATCCCTAGACCCTCCCCAGAAGATGTGGATTGGGTTGCTGCAATTCCAAATGTGTCCCGACATTTCCAAGTGTCACTGGGTAGGCAAATCAATCCAGTAGAGTCCCAGTGGGTTAGGGGATGAAGATGAGCAGAAAAGGAAGGGCAGCGATGTGAGACGCATTTAGGAAGGACTCTAAAGGGAATGTTAAAAATACTTATGCCAGGTTCCACCCTCGGAGGTTGGAACTAATTGGTATAAGGTTCCCTTGGGCACAGGGTTTTCATAAAAGTCCCCCCCCACGTGATTCTAGTTAGTCAGAAAGCGACACTCATCAGCCATTCTCTGCAAATTCAGTTTCTAGAATTTTCCGAGATTTTCTAGAGTCATGTTGGAAGCCTGCCCTGCTCTCCAATCCCATGTCTAATCCATAGAAACTTTGAAATACATCTAGCATATGACCCCTTCTCACAACCCCTACCACTGCCTTTCTGGAAACTTCCACCATTGTCTCTTTCAGGATAATAATAATAGCTATTATTGCGATATAATAATAATGTAACAATAACATATTAATGCCAGTGTTATTATTGTGTGACTTAGCACTAGTCCCACTAGTGAGTGGAACTCACTATCCCAACTCCCCCTCCAAGGTTGTCCTAAACCTAGCTGCCAGAATCGTCTTTTTAAAAGACAGGATAAATTGTGGGGTGCCTGGGGGGCTCAGTCGGTTGAGCGTCTATCTTTGGCTCAGGTCAAGATTTCAGGGTCCTGGGATCGAGTCCCGCATCGGGCTCCCTGCTCCATGAAGAGTCCACTCCTCCTTCCCTTTCTGTCTCTCTCCCCTGCTTATGCTCTCTCTCTCTCTCGAATAAATAAAATATCTTAAAAAAGAAATAAAATATAGGATAAAGTATGTCAGTCTCTCCAACAGATTGTCTCTCAGCATAAAATCTGAGAACCTCACAGTGCTGTACAAGGTCCCTACCCACACCACCCTGGTCCCATGTCCTCCTGCACTGGCGTACCCACTGTGGGCTTCTAGATGTTTCTAGAGCATTCCCGGCAAGCTCCTCTGTCCCCTGCTGCTTGCTCTGCCTGGAGACCTCGTCCAGCTCTTTGTACTGTTCTCTGCTCCTCCCAGAGGTCTTTGCTTAAATTTTACCTTCCCAGAGAGGTCTTCCCTCACCATTTTAACTAAAATTGCAACCTCCCCCCCCCCCCCCCCAGCAATCCTTATGTCCCTTCTAGTTTTCTTCAACAGAAATTTATTCTCTCACAGTTCAGAAAGTCAGAAGTCTGCGATCCCGGGAGGGCAGGGCCAAGCTCCCTCCGGAGGCTCCAGGGCAGAGTCCTTCCCTCCTCTTCCAGTTGCTGGAGCTCCAGGCAGCCCTAGGGGGAAGGGCCCCATCCCTCTAGTTTTCAAGATCACTATCTTCAAATCTCTCTCCTCTGGATTCACATTATCTTTTTCCCTACGTGCATAGATCTCCCTCTGCCTTCCTCTTTTAAGGATCCATGTAATACATTTGGGGCACAGGTGCATAATCCAGGGCAGTCTGTCCAATTCAGTTTAACCCACAATATTTCGAAAACCCTGTTTCCATATAGAGCAGTGATCACAGGATCCAGGAATGAAGCCTTGGTTTCTTGAGCATTATTCGGACCACTCTACCACCTGCTTAGTTTTCATGTTATTTCTTTATTCTTTCTCCCCCCACGCTGTGATATCAAATCCACTGCGGCCAAAGTACTTTTTTTCTTTTAATTTCATACTCCGTGGCTGCATTCTTCATCTAGAATATCATAAACAGTCGATAAATAATGGCTGCTCTAGGGCTCACTGGATTTGCAGAAGGAGGAATCATAACACTTGAGGATTTTATAGAATTTAGGAAAGAACACAGCTGCGACTCCCACGCAGATCAATGGAAAGAAATTGGCTCCAGACCTATGCCTTCCAGCTGCAACACGCCAAAGACAAAGACGAGGAAAAGGCCAAAAAATAGAGAAATCCAGTGTATGATTCCCAACCAGTGCAGGGAAACATCGAGAGAGAGGAACATCAGTCCGTGCAAAGAGCAAGCAAGATGGTGGGAAACCCAGTCATTTGTTATTAAAAGAAGATCAAGTGTTGGTGAGCCTGTAAAGCCAGGAAACTCCAGTCTGCTGGTTGGAGCTGTAATTGCCATTGAAGAGACACTAGGGACATTCAGGAGAGCTCACTCACCATTTTGCTTCTCACCTATTTGCACAGGGATGTGTGCACAAGGATGCTGACTCCAAATTAACTTAAATACTCAACCCCAAGTGTGGAAATTCATTGCGGTAGAGTCATGCATGAATTATAACACAGCAGTAAAGAGTACATGAAGAGGAATGAACCTATCTCAGAGATTTAAATTAAGCCATGGAAGATTCCTTAAGAAATTAAAAATAGAGCTATCCTATGACCCTGCAATTGCCCTACTGGGTATTTACCCCAAAGAAGCAGATGCAGTACAAAGAAGGGCCACATGTACTCCAATGTTTATAGCCACAATGGCCATAATCACCAAACAGTGGAAAGAGCCAAGATGCCCTTCAACAGATGAATGGATAAAGAAGATATGGTCCATATATACTATGGAGTATTATGCCTCCATCAGAAAGGATGAATACCCAACTTTTGTATCAATATGGACAGGACTAGAAGAGATTATGCGGAGTGAAATAAGTCAAGCGGAGAGAGTCAATTATCATATGGTTTCCCTTATATGTAGAGCATAAGGAATAACATGGAGGACATTAGGGGAAGGAAAGGGAGAGTGAATGGGGGGAATGGGAGGGGGAGATGAACCATGAGAGACTGTGGACTCTGAGCAACAAACTGAGGGTTTTGGAGGGGAGAGGATGGGGGCGTTGAGCAAGCCTGGTGGTGGGTATTGAGAAGGGCACGTATTGCATGGAGCACTGGGTGTGGTGCATGAACAGTGAATCTTGGCACACTGAAAAAAATAAAAGAAAATTTTTAAAAATAGAGAGAGAGAGAGAGAGAGAGAGACTAATTGCACATGGAAGACCATGGAGAGACCACAAAGGCATCCCCAAGGCCCTTTCCTTGTATTTGTTACATTGTATCTCTAAACACTGGTTTTTATATCTGAATTTACTTATATGTAATATCTGTGCCACATAGCTAAATAGACAGGGAACACAAGAAACTATGCACAAATATGTTTATTTTTATGGAGGTTTCACGTTCTCTACTTTCAACATTTTTAAGTGACCCCGTATCATTTTTGAAAAATTAATCTGAAACAACCTGTTCCCTTCGCTTTGCAACATCTGGGGACCACCGATGAATGGACACCGTCTGGACGACAGCACGGCATGGACAAAATTGTGTCCGCGTGTGCATGGTCTCAGCAAAGCCCGCCTGAACCAGAGAGATACGATTTTTTAGCCGATTGTAGCCTTCAGTTCGTTGAAAAGAAGCCAGCCAGCTCTGAATGTCATTGGCAGTCTGAGAACCATCAAATGCTGTCGAGAGCACGGGGAGAGTTCATAAAATGCAGGCCCGCCGTGGACATCCCAGGCTCCCCCAACAAAGATTGCGAGGGAGACCGTTTTCCCGCACGACAGGTGCAGTTCCCACTACTTGAATGCTCCGCTGCCGATTGGCTCCACCCGGCCTTCTGTATTCGTATGATTCATTCCTCGGTCGTGAGCTTGCCACGCACCTGCCAGCTTTGTATGTGGAAACCCCCAGCACGCAGTCTCCCATTTCCGTTTCCCGTCCGTGCACCTGACCGCCGTCCCTCCGGGGGAGGTCAGGTGACTCTGCAGTAGCCCTCGAACACATGGTGTGGGCTAGCTGGGGCAAGACCCCAGGCCCCATGCCTGGGGCCAGGTCTTTAAGCTCAGCTGCACCAGGAAGGGAGCCGACCCAGGTCCAGCGGAGGGACATAGAGCTGCAAAGAGAGGCTGGGGGCACGAGAAGTCACCTGCATTATGAAAGCAACACGGGAATGCTCCCAGCGTTGGAGACACGCCCCAGGGCTGTGCTGTAGGTCAGATCCCTGCCGTGCCCACCATTTCCCTGGAGCCAAAGCCAGTCCCCGTGTTGTCCGAAGGCTGTGCACCTTCGCGCCCCTTGGTCCCATGTCCTGCAGTTCTCCTCCAACACCCGCATCGAATCCTTGCCTCCTGCTGCCTGCTTCCCCACACGCAGCATTCCCGGCCCCTTTCTCTGCTGCATGAACCCCCAAGCATGCGGGGACCAGCCCCGTCTCATAACCGTCCAAGAGGAGACGCTCAGTCACACAGCTGTAATGCTCAAGGGTTGGTTCTCTCCATATTCCTACTTCTCATCCTGCAACCTCTCTCCCGGCGCCCGCTCTTGACGTCTCCCGCGGGGATGCTATCTGACTGACGCCGATGCCATCACCCTCCTGTGAAATGAGCGTTTATGGTCAGTGCCGGCTGCTGAGAGGAGCATCCTCTCTTGGAGCTGGACCACTAATGCATGTTTCCAAGCAACCTGCAGCACGAGAACGAAAAATGACACTCAACAGCTACACCTGCTTTGTAAAACAAAATATGGTTCATGAAACTAACGTGGGACGAATTTATTAGAGTCCTCAAGTTACAACTGTATTAATTCATTTATTCAGTTATGTTCTCAGACATCTTATTTGAAAAATTTCCTCCCTCCCTTCCGTCTCTTCCCTCCTTCCCTCCTTTTTCCTGCCTTCCCGCTTCCTTCCTTCTTTCCTCCCTCCCTCCCTCCCTCTTCCTTTCCTCCATTCCTTCCTTCCTTCCTCCCTCCCTTCCTTCCTCCCTTCCGTCTTCTCTCTCTTTCTCTCTCCCCTTCTTGACCTTCTCATGGGGGAGTCAGAGATTCCTGCTTTGAATTTATTTATCAGTTGGACTAGCTTTTCATTTTGTAAGCCATCTACTTGATGCGTTGGCATTATTCCTTCTGCTTGGTGAAGGATTATATTCCCATCTTTTAAAAAATTATGTCCTCATCATCTATCACATGAGTAGACACTCTTCCCCAAATCTTAACATTTACATTCTGTCTTGCCATGGTTGTTATCACCATTAGGGAGACATCATCCTGTTGTAGAACAGATCTCACATTTGCTGCGTCTTCTTTCGTGCCTTACAGCCTCTGATTTTTTATTTATTATTATTAATCTAACATTTCACTGAGGCACATCTCCAAATGCTTATTTATTTCCAGGAAGACTTATGAGTGATATGTTTTCAGCGTCCTTGCCCATCAACGCAAATCTCCCTCAGCAGGTTTTGTTATGGGGGTGACGTTTCCCGAAGTGTGTGCTTTATGACTGTCTCCATGTGAGGAGAAGGAAATGTAAATCATGCTAGGGTTTACTTGAGAGTGTATTTGTTAACATATGTACCAGGGATGAGGTTGTGACACACGGCCATAAATATCTAAATTCCTATCTGTCATCTTAAGCGTGACGTGCAGGGATCCTACTTCTCTGAAGGGGGGGGGGGGAATGAGCCAGGGAGAGAGAAAGCCCCATTTGCAGTGGGCGGATGGGGAAAAGGAGAAAATCCTCAGCTAGCATGATTTGGCACTGTCTGGGGTTCATCACACATTGCGGCAAATCCCACCGGTCCCCTAGGGATGATATCCCCATTCTCCCGACTACCACCTGATAGCATCCTTGCCTGGAGGACACACATGTGCTGGGACTCACGGCAATCCATGGCCGCATCACTGGGGACCCACCGCAGTGGCCCCAAGAAACATCTGCAGACCACGGGCATGCAATGAAAGTTAGGGGCAAGGACAGCTTGTCCTATTTTCTTCCACTGCCCGTTTGTTTATTTAAAAATAAAGCTTTCCCGTTTTTCTCTTTTTCTTAAGATTTCTTATTTATTCGTTGGAG
Organism: Nasua narica; assembly: GCA_028533885.1. Taxonomy (NCBI): domain Eukaryota; kingdom Metazoa; phylum Chordata; class Mammalia; order Carnivora; family Procyonidae; genus Nasua; species Nasua narica. The sequence continues at coordinate 2,906,589 of CM052801.1, read as the reverse complement.
AGAGCACGAGTGCAGGAGCAGGGGAAGAGGGAGAAGCAGACTCCCCGCTGAGCAGGGAGCCCACCAAGGGGCTTGGGGACTAGTCCCAGGACCCTGGGATCATGACCTGAGCTGACAGCAGTCGCTTAACCGACTGAGCCCGACAGGCGCTCCAAAACATTTCCGTTTTTTAAGCGCCTGGTGTTGAGAATGGCCCATTTGGTCAGATCTCAGAGTTATGTCAATTAAAATAGACTTTTTGAAGTCCTTTTCACAGCTGCGATCCATGTAGATGAACTCTGTTTGCAGTGGTGGTTGGTAGGGGATCTTTCATATTAGAGACATTCCCCCAAGATTCCTCTGAGTGAGATCTAGAAATCCCCCAGTTAAGCAACTTTGGATAAAAAGGTGACTCCTACGTAAATTTAGAACACTATTTAATGAATGAATCATTAAAGTATAGCAACTGCAGGATCAAATTGAGTTTATCAAAGGTAAGTCCTGAAGTCACGAAATTATTTCAACCCAGCAAGATTTCCTTCTCTAAAACATCAGTTATTTCTTTTCTTTTCTTTTCTTTTCTTTTCTTTTCTTTTCTTTTTGGCAGCTGGATGGTTTCTGATGCATCCTTTTGTGCTTCATTTTTTTCCCCTCAAATATCATGAAAATGTCATGAAAAATACAAAGGGGAGATGAAAACGATAGCATATAAGTTTGCAAACAGCAAATATTCGTAAGTTTGGCGCAGTGTAAATTTATTCATTTTCGTAAATGCATAATGAGATGGTTTCATTATTCCTTGACCTTTCCAGGTTTGAATGTCTCCACTTTGTTTTCTGAGATACTGTAACTCAGGAAATGTCTTTTTGGAGAGACTGCTAAAATGTTGCCTTTTTAGTCTTCGCCATGGGGAGTAACTTCTGACATTTTTGCACATTAAACCACATTACATGTGAAGTTGCTTTTCTTTGAGGTTGTTATGTTGAGATAGGGTGGCTTAACGGAAGTAAAAACGTAAGGGAAGTAATTAAAATACAAGAAAAGAAAAAGCTATCCTGGGGTAGGGCTGGGCGGGGGGTAGCAACAGATTTCCTTCAATTTTCAATTAAATCTGCCATCCACATATTTTGTTAAACCCAATCAACCCAGCTTCTTAAATTAAGACAAAAAACGTGAAGTATTGCAGACTTACCAGGAGAGGATGAAAAATTCCATTTTCCACAGCCTTGAAAAAAAATTGGCTTATCTTAACGTTTGCTAAAACAATCTAATGGCTATCAAATGGTAATTCCCTGTTATAGAAAGGCAAGCTTTCTTGATTTTTAGGGTGTAGGCACATTTTCTTCATATTTTTAGTTATTTGGTCTTTTTGACCATACATTCCCTTTTCATACTAATTAGAGCATCATCTTCCTAAGTGTTCTGTTTCCTTCTTCATGTGTAGGACTTCTGCACGAAGCCAGGAACTGATGCCTTTCGGGGTTTATCCCTTATACATTTATCTTTCGAAGTGGTTCATAGATACGGCAGTATTTCTCCCAAAGACGGTTTCTGTGTTTGGGGTCCTCGGACAACTTTTCATAATCCCAAGCACGTAAACCTATGTCCATACACTTTCTTCTAGTTGTTCGGACACTGCGAAGTTTTTTTCATTCGCCGGATTTTCAAAAATAGTGTGATGGACGGATCTGTGACCACTCTCCACTACCCCTGTACACAGAATATGCTGGTCGCATGTGGGGAGTGGCCTATCCTCCTACCGCACCCCGCCTCATCCTTCTGCAATGAATTTTTGCCATATTACCGGTTTCTTATTCCCTACCCCTCTGTTCTGTTCCTTGAGTCAATATGACTATCCAGCGTCACACTTTGTAATGTCTTTAGGCTTTCTAATGTCATTTAGTCTCACGAATTACATTATTCTAGCTCTCCGTCTTTGTGATTCTTCTTCCAAATGTTCTCACTGACCTTCCACAAGAACCAACTTTTCCAGTGTAAAGAAATCCTCTCTTACGATTTGACGGACGATTTGCCTTGAATTTGTAGCTTACTTGGAAGGATGATCAACATCTTTAAGTGAAATAAGTCAAGCGGAGAGAGTCCATTATCTCATGGTCTCACTTACATGTGGAATATAAAGAAAATCATGGAGGGCAGCATGAGAAGGAAGGGAAGGGCGAATGGGGGGAAATCGGAGGGGGTGATGAACCAGGAGAGACTGTGGACTCTGAGCAACAAACTGAGGGTTTTGGAGGGGAGGGGGTGGGGGGCTGGGCGAGCCTGGTGGTGGGTATCGAGAGGGGCACGTACTGCATCGAGCACTGGGTGTGGTGCATGAACAATCAATCTTGGAACACTGAAAAAATAAAATAAAATAAAATAAAATAAAATAATTAAAAAAAGATACTGCGTCTTCCCTTTACTGCAAAAAGGAGATCTATCCATTTGTTACGTCTTCTTTCATGTTCTTCATAAAATCGTTTCTCTCCATAGTGGGCTTTCATCTATTAGGATAGGTACGTTTTAGGTACGTTGTAGTTGAATTTGTGTATATTTTTTAACATAATACTTGCTCAGTGGTGTTTTTTAAATTATTTGTTGCTCTTGTATTTAGTAGCTTTGAGGAACGCTCTGCTCAGTAGATTCCCTACAGATTCTCTTGGATTTTCTTTGCAGATAATCCTACCATTTGTGCCTAATGATAATTTTCTTTCGTCCCGTACTTTCTTCACACCCTGTGAGCATTTTTCTCTAATTGCCTGGCTGGCCCTTCCAGTGTTTGTTTCAGCGGCGAGTGTGTCTTGCCTCTTATCCAATGATATTGATGTTATTGAATGTAGTTTACAGTGGGATTCATTAATTTATTAACCATTCTACTTTAAGTTATTATGTGGTTTGTCAGGTCAGCGAGGGAGACATTTCTTCTACCTCTTACGTTCCGTACCGAGGCAGCGCAAATGTAACCGACCGAAGACAGATGAACGGGAGAAAACACGAAGTTTATTCACATACGTACCCACGTAGGAGCTCACAAAGAAAGTGGCTCCAGAAACAGCTAGAATTTAGACTTTCTGTACTTTCTCATAGTGGGGGCAGGGGGAGAAAGGCAGGTGTGGAACTCCAAAAACATCTAGGACAAATAAATGAGTCTTTAGGAGAATTAGATCATGGGTCATACAGACTTGTGACGTTTGTTTCTGCGATTTCTTGTCCTGGTGCCTTCATGTTAGGAGTCGATTCCCCCTGGTACAGGAGGTCTCTCGGGAAGGGGAGTTTATGGCAGTTGAAATCTTTTGAAAGGTCCTGTTTGGGGGCAGAAAAAATAGTTCCAATGACACCTTTTCCTGCATCTGTTGATTCTCAGATGTCTTCAGCTCCCAATCACTTCTGTGCCTCAGTGGGATACCCTGGATCCCTTCAAGCAAATTCATAAATTTAGCTACAAGCCCCATTTTTAGGTAAAGAATGCACGTGCCTCAGAGCCTCCGCTGGCCTTGGAGAGAAAGCCCTACCCTCCGTTCTAAGGATCAAGGTGGGTTTTCCTCGTTGGCTTCTGCCTCAGGGAGCCGGTGGCCCCCTGACAGGTGTCTCCTGGTCTCCCAGTGCAAGCCAGCCCTGCCCGAGCCCCGTGTCATTGTCCTCATGGCACACGTCCCCTCCTGATAGAGTCTTGCTCCTTGTTGATGGGACTCTTCGTGTCTAGTCGCGTCTGTCCTCCAGTCACAGAGCGGGTTCCACGAGCTCATCCTTTCGGGGTATCCCCGGCCGAGAGCAGGGCCCTCCCCACTCCCAACACACAGCCGATGCTTCACCAAGAGCTCTATCCTAAATAGACACCGTCAGTCTCCCCGAGTTGGGTGCCTGCCAAACACAGGACCGAATATTTTCTCTCCTTCTATGTCTTGTCTTCAGATGAGTATTGAGGTCTGTGTTTGTGCCCCAAACCTCCAATGCGGTCTCATTACTCTGCCCTTTCTCAGCAACTGAGGACCATGTTGTGTGGCCCTCTGACCTGACCAGCATGGTTTTCTACCCGCCGCTCTTGTGAGATTTTCTCCCTTTTCTGACCCGTGAAGACACAGGGAGAGGTTGGCCATGTAAATGTGTGGATCTCAGCCTTCCAGCCTGCAGAGCTGGAAAACCATGATTTCTTCTGACTCAGGTGCCTGGGCGGTGGTACATTACATGGCAGCCGATGGCAGAGTTCATCTTCTCCGGTCATAGCAGAGAGACTGTCCCCTAGAATAGTGCACAGGTGCTCAGACACTGGGGGGACGGCACCTGGGACAGACGAGGGGCTCCCGGTGACCGTCCCCTAGAATAGTGCACGTGTGCTCAGGCACGGGGGGACGGCCCCTGGGACAGACGAGGGTCTCCCGGTGACCGTCCCCTAGAATAGTGCACGTGTGCTCAGACACGGGGGGACGGCCCCTGGGACAGACGAGGGGCTCCCGGTGACCGTCCCCTAGAATAGTGCACGTGTGCTCAGACACGGGGGACGACCCCTGGGACAGACGAGGGGCTCCTGGTGACAGACTAGTGGCTCATGGGTCACTGCAGAGAGATCCAGAAAATAATTACTTTCAGTCTATGGACCTTGCTTCATTCCTTGGGTTTCTTAAAGACACAGGTCCGTTGACACTGGCACCCCTGTCGTCCCCCAGGCTCCTCTGTCACAGTTAGCTCTGCGTGCCCATTCCCCCTGTCTACTTTGGAACCCGCTCTTAGCCATGAAGAATCACTTTCCCGGTGCTGTGTGCTTCCCACGGCTGCCTGGGGCTGCGTGCCTCCCTGTGGGGTCCCGACCTCGACACTGCGCTTATCTGCCCTGACCTGATTTCCTCGATCCACGTACCGTTTGTCGAAGACATTCTATGAGCGAGGCACTTTGCAGGAATCTCTGCTCAGCCGTGACTCACACGTGCATGGGCAGGGTCTGCCTGGCGAATATTGTAGTGCTTCCATGTACCTATTCCTCAATATTGGAGAAAACCGTTACGTGTTCCTTGGGGAACATGTCTTGGGGGTAAAGCCAGTGTCCGAATTTTACTAAATCGACGCCACTTAGCACAACGGAGAAATATGTAGAATATAATGTCTACGTGCATGAAAGTATGCTGAAGGGGCTCAGAATAGTGCACCCAAATTCGTTGCTATGAGTGATTGATTATTTTCAGCAGAAGGTACTTGAGAAACAGCAGAAAGTGTGCCTAGACCTCCCCCTTCCATGCCAACCAAGTGGAGGCTTCCTAGGAGAGAGATGTCGTCTTGGTACCAGGAAGAGAAGAATATTCTTATCACCAGATCCTGGGAGTCTGTGCCAAGGGGACCCCCTAGAAAGCAACCCACGAAACCCACCTTATCGCCTCTGTTTCCTAGTCATGTCCCGCAATCCACTGCCCTATTCCTTCTCTTGTCGATTTTTTCACACATTTATCATCCTTTGTTAAGAAAGATATATGTAAGCTCTCAGTACTAACCGCTTCTCCGGGTCTTCCCTCTTCTTTTGAAATCCCCTGCGTGCATCCCAAACTACGAGATAAAATTTGTATGCTTTTGTCCTGGTCATGTACCTTGTGTCCGCTTAATTCTTAGAACCTGTCACAAAACCTAAGAGGATGAGGGAAGGTTTTTCCTCCCTTGTAACAGCCGGACCATTGAACGCTGTGTGGTTTATTGAGATGGGAAAATGACTGGGATCTATTGTTAAATTTATAAAAATATCAGCATGAACTCCTTTTTTTGTAGTAAGCAAATAAACGTCTAGGCATATGTGATGTAATATGCATAGGATAACCCACATATAGTCTTTTTTAATATGATTTTTTAATTTTAATTTTTAATTTTAATTTTTTAAAGATAAAGCTAATTTTTTAAAGATAATTCTATAAGGATATATATGCACACTCAGTCATGTATACTACTGATAAATATATATATACATGCATATATATATACGTATATATGAGTTATATATGTGCATATATAAATGGAACAGGTAGGCGGCCAATTAAGAAAATCTAAGATCTGAGTAGTAACATTGATATGTTGAAAGAAAAATGAATTAAGCTTGCTTTGAAGATGCTTACATTTTATTCTTAGAGGTCCCCTTTTTAGCTTTAGGTTTGCAATGCATGCTAAGCAATGTATCTGGAAAAGATAGGTTCTCTTTATATCTCAGTCCATCGCTGTCTATCTGCCTCCCTCCCCGTCTCTGTGTGTCTCTCCTGGTGTATCTTTCTATCGACTGTGTATCTCTCGGCCCATCTGCGTATGCACGTTTTTCGATGGTTAGCGCCGAGGGGTTCAACTGTAGACAGTCTCGGTTTTTGCATTTTCTGTAATACACGCAGAGAACGGTTCCGCTATGATCGTAAGCCCCTTGAGACTCTGCGATCAGCCTTATTAGTCTGAAGGGATGACTTGTTCCCTGTTGAGCCTTCTTCTTGTCTTTGTCATCCGGAAGACGCCTTTGCTGCACATTTCCCTGCATCCAGAGGGTGCAGCAATCTGCCCCCGTCTATCTATAGTGCACGCCATCCCCCCCACCCCCCGCAACAGGTGCAGGGAGAAAGGTATATATATCCTGATGAGAGACAGAATCGCATCGATCTCTCCTGGGAGGTAACATTAAATGCAAGCTTTTTGAGACGGCGTCTGGATTCCAGACACGGCTTCCAGGGGAAGAGGCAAACAAGTAATAATCTCTCCACGGAGTGGCGAATCCCCAAGGGCCTGGCTCTGTGCTAATAGCAGGAATGTAAAGATGGACAGACCCACTTCCTGGCTTCCCAGACTTTGCATTGTTGCACAGAGCAGCCCTTCCTTGGTGTTGCTTTCCCAGCATTGCAAAGACCCAACAAAGACTCTCCAGATTGCGGCATCTGTCTCTAAAAGCTTGGAGGGGGGGAGTCATGACCCTCGGGGGCAGCTCCACTTTCTCAGAGCTCTTGAGATGCCCTCAGTGTGGACACAGTTCCTCTAGCAAAACCCATTCAGCTTGTCCTTCTTACTGCTTATTGCCGAGACAGGTGAACTCCATATCCTCGCTCGGATTTAAACCCTAAACACTCTGTATTCCAAACAACGGCTCCCGATAGTACCACTAACAGTGGGTTCGCCGGCTCCCTGGCATCCCGAGTCTGGCTGCCGAATGCTAGACCAGCAGGCAGGGCGCTGTTACTCTATGAGCCTGGAGGGCTGTTTAGATGGGGGGGGCCATGGCCAGCCAGAGACGCGGAACGCTGACTCAGGGAAAGCACTCAGGGCTGCAAACACGGCAGGTGAATAGTCTAGGGCTGTGACACATCGGGATTTCCCACAGGTGGGAAAGCAGGATATTTGCCCTGTGTGTGTCACCCAGGCCCCGAGAGCAAGGCATGCATCGGGGAAGCAATATTTCCCAGTCTCGGGAGCCCAGCGGGGAAGCGCTGATAAGCCGTAGTGACTCGGCTGGACGAATGGCTGGACAACATGCCTTGTCCGTCCCAAATGGAACTTGACATAGAGAGCACCCTCACGCCCTTCCTCAGTCCTCCAGCCACACACAGCAGCCGCCCACTCCTGCATCGCCTGGAACCGCGTAGCATCGTAGCATCGACCCCAACAACCACATGGGGCTAACGGTTCATTAATAATAGCGGCAATGCCACGGGTCCCCCGTTGGATGCGTGACCCCAACGCACGGGGCGTGCAACACCGGAGAGGTTATCTTCCCCTGGGGACGTGCAGTCCTCAGCTTAGTTTTAACCTCACATCCTGCATCGTGCACAGGGGAGCAGTGCTGTCCTGTGTGGGTCAAGGTCGGCAGCTCTGGTTCTCAGATTTTATGTGCCTCGGACTGCAGAAGACTTGCATCCGCTGGTGGTGGCGATCCTGCTTCTCCCTCTCCTCCCCACTCATGCTCCTTCTCTCTCTCTCTAATACATAAAATCTTTTTAAAAAAAAAAAAGTCAAATTTTTCTGCTCGTACCTTGGGTTTGAAAAAATCATGAAACTTTACCAGGGAAACGTATTAAGAGTCCACCGTAAAAGCCAACTGTCCAACAGATGGTAGGGATATGTTGGCTCCTGGTCTGAGCCTAGGGTCCCACCACTTTAAGGACCACTCAGGGATGTCCGACTCCACTCAAGCAACATTTCTTAGGCTGTGCCCAGGGAGCAGAATACCTCTGAAAAGTGCCATTTAGGACTGGGAGTCTGTGACTAGCCCTTCTCCTGAGCCAGAGACAAAGGCTGCCCATCAGGATCTGGGAAATCAAGCACAGTTGAGCAAACGATTCCTTCGTTCTGGGGAATCAGGAAGGACCTTCCAAAGGAGAGAGCCCATAAGCTGGGTCTTGATGGACAAGGAGGACTTGCAGAGACAGAGAGAAGGGGAAGGAAAGGACGTTTGAATTTGGAGCCTAATGGTGTGGTATCTCCAGGGCATCACGAATGGACGAGGTGTAGTCTGGGTCAAGCCACGTGGGTTTTATTTTGTGGGAGGTACACGGTCACTTGGTGATTTGAGTGGAGAAGTGATATTCCTTAGTCCTACTCTTTGAAGAGGATGATTCTAGCAGGGTTGGCAAAAGGCTTTGGAGGGATGTCTTCCTTTTCAGAGCTTCAGGTGCCTTGAGCTGTGCTCATCTCAAGAATGACTCCATGTCCAGGGTGGTAGCTACAAGAGTTGAGAGAGACACTAAGAGACCAAGAGTAGAGCTACCTGTGCATAAGATAGAGAGCAGATAGTTGGATGCACTGCATCCAGTCTTGCCTCTGGATCTCTCGTGGACTTCAGACTGAGTTCAGTGGCCCTGACCATTCAGTCCTGCCCAGTTTTGAGGATGTGGCAGGAAGATAGCATGGACAGGTAAAGCCTTTAGACAGATGAGGGACCTCTGGGACCCTGGTCCCCAGCTGGCTCCTTGCTGAATAGCACTTCATCCTCCCAGGCTCTTACGGGGATCCTGATCATAGACGCCTTGGCTCTAAGCGGACCATGACAGCAGAAGAACTGATAAACTCTCTATTTGCAAAGGTCATTTGATGTAACGATAAAGACTCACGAGAAGGACTTACAGTTTCCTGCCATGATTAAGAATCTAGTGATGCTACACAGAATCTGATAGTGATGTGTGCACTAATACTCTACCGGAGAACACCCAAATGCAGCTCATTTACATGACCGATCCATTCCCTTGAAACCCCCTCTCCCCTGAGGGCACCACAGACGTCCTCTCATTACCCTCCCTGGCACCGTTAGGAGCTACATGGCATCCCTGGGACCACAGATCTCAGGCGAGGGACACAAGAGGGAGACAGGGTGTGTCTGACCCCAGGCTACGCAGTCTATTTCTACCCTGGCAGAGAGACGAGTCTTATTCTGGAACGTTCTCCCCACACAGTCCTCGTTCTCACACCACGTGGGGGATAGAGGTTTCCGGAATGATACCATAGGCGATTGGCATGTCGCAGGAATTCTTTCCAAGGCAATGACCAAAAAAAGATGACTCTCCATTCAGGAATGTGGAAACAGACCAGCCATTCTTTTCCCTAGGGCATCTGTCCATGGTTGGCCGCCGTTCGAGTTACTAAACGATTCTAGGAATTCAACTTGTTTGGATGGGTGGGAAGTGCATTTCCAGGGTGAGGAAGCCATGACTGAGGGAAATCCCACTGGAGTTTTTTGGGTGTTGATGTTGTTGTTCTTTTGCTTTGGAGGAGGCTGTCACAAAGGAACAGTGGGGTGTTGAAGTTGCACTCAAATGGAGAAGCTACTTTACACGGTGGGGGGGCGGGGTGGTGTTTCTCGAGTCAGCACAAGGTTACAGAATAAAGGGCCAGCTCTGGAGGCGGGTATCACATGGCATTTGAGGCCGTGTTTCTTGTGACTCTGTCATAAGCCATCCTGTGCTTGGGGAAGACTCACCCAGTCATGGTTCCGTGGCATGGAACCCTCTGGCACCATTCATAACACGTAACTCTTTCCTTGCGTAGTGAATTCCAGCCCTTTTCAAAGAATTCTTTGTATGCTATTAGAAATGTTTATTACCTCATCCTATAGAAATTAGGGCACAATCTATGGGACATAAATGTTACACTTTAAGCTTCATTGAAGAGACTACACCAAGGGCATTGCGTGTGTTCACATTCTTGCACCATCAGGATCGCCAACCAAAGCTAGAACTTTTCTCCTCTTCCCAAGCTGAGACTCGGTACCTATTACACAGTAGCTCCCTGTTCTTCCCTCCCCACCTCCCCACAGGGCCTGGAAACCACGAATCTACTTTGGCCCTATGATTTTGGCTGTGCCGCGTACCACCTGTAGGTTGAATCAAGCAATATTTGTCCTTTTGTGTCTGTCTCATTGCACTTAGCATAACGTTGAAGGATAGCCCAATAGGCCACCCCAAAATATGCCATTTTGGCACAGGGGTTATTTTGAGCTGAAGGCAACCGAGAAGAAGCAGATGTAAGAAAAGCTCCCTGAGCTTCCCCTATGTGCCTAAAAGCAGGATATCAATGTAGATATTGATATCGAGACAACTTTTCACCTGACCATCCTAGAGGACACACTAGGATATAACACAGCTTACTAACTACCCTTCATGTACTATTAGTTTATCTTCTCCCAGATTGTGGTTGGGAAGCCCCAAACTGTGTTCTTTTGTTCCTATTATTTCTCCATGACTTTATTTTTCTTTCCTAAAGTTGCCGTAACAGCCAGACTTTTGAGCCCCTGCTTTTAGTTACTCACTTTGCCCACGTTACCTCCCATATATACAAAAGGTAAACGTGTTAATCAGCTTCTGTTTCCTTTTCTTGTGTTGATCTGTCTTTCTTTAAAGGAATTTCCACCAAAAACTCAGAAGGGTAGACAGAACCTTATGTTTCCTCCCTACAATGTCCCCACGGTACATCCACATTGTGTTACATGTGAGGATTTCTTTCCTTTTTAAGGGCTGAGTCATATTCCATTGTTCATATAAGCCACATTTGTCGATTATTTAAATAATCTTCAATCTTTTTTTTTTTTTTTGGTTTTATACTTTCCGTGCCAATATGCTAGTCCTCCAGCAACCAAAGAGATGGGATTACAAAGGCACTCATTCTTTTTTATTGATATTTTATGTGTGGAGGTGCAGTTAGCCTGGAAATAGCATGTAATTGGTGATTTCTAATTTAAATGGGTTATCCTGCTGCAGAGAGAGACGTTTATTTAACTGAATTTAAGGGAATTGCAGAAAAAGAGAAAGCCCATCCATTTTTACCTTCAGAATCTTTTAACTTACAATTCTATAACTTTAATCTCATATTGTTATAACTATAGTCTTATAACTCGGATGTTGCACCCGGGTCTGGTCTGTAAAAGTCTCAGGTCTGTACGTGGTGGTGCAGGTGCTAACGTGCATATGGTGTGGAATCCATTGGAGCCCCCTTTACAGGCTCACTCCATTTCCCCTTTCAAAGATCCAGTGCGAGTGTTTGCGCGTCCCCATGCCGTCTCTGTCAATAATTTCCCAAGAGTTCAGTGCACACTGCTTAATGAAGTATCCTTCAGAAAAATGAAGCAGAAAATGGAATGATCGGATGGCTGCAAGAGCCATCTTTTCATGATGAGGGATAAGAACACTGGCAAAACTAAGGAGAAGCTTGTCTGTGCTGAATGAGTGAGCAGACACAGCCCACCGAGTGCATTTTTGGGGTAAACATCTAGGTGATCGAATGGGGGGGATGTACACTTGAAAACAAACACACCGTATGGTAGCATCATGGAGAACGTAAAGTGGTGGGCATGACCCAGGCCTCCATTTTAAAAGGTCCCAGGTGATTCTAAGTTCTAAATTCTAACCGCACTAAGTCGAGAATCCAGAATTAAACAAAGGATATAAACACAGGTGTTCTCAAGTCTCCTTGTAGAAAAAATGAAAAACCATTTATTAGCCTCCATACCCACCAAGAGATAGAGTGATGCTAGTGAAAACAAAGGAAAATTTGCAAATCCAAATGATATAATGAGTGTGTTTGTGTCTGCGACCAATTCCGAAGCAATTATAGAAATGTCTTCAGTGATTGATAAAGGATCAGCTTTATAATGTATTTATGAAACGGAAAATCAAGGTGGGAACAATAGCTCCCGCCTCTTCACCCAAATGAATCCATTATGGAATTGGCCTTATTGGGGCATGCTTGTTCCAGAAGGGTTCTCAAACAAAATTAGTGATAAAATTATATTTGCCTATAAAAATGACCTACCTCTCCTGTCTAATCTGTCGTATTGGCGGTATGGAACTTGATAAATCTATAGACTTGAGGCACGGTAATCAGACCTATGCAATCAGTACCTTCCTAATGAGGTCTTACGTTTCTATTCTTGATTGTAGAGAATATCTAAGAGACTGATGGAGTGAAAAAAATAAATACACAGTGCAGGAGAGGATTATGCCACTATAGTTTATTTTCGGTTATGATGGAGAAGCACGGAGGCAATGATTCTCTAAAACAGCGGAGAATATAAAAAATCTTTAGGACCCATTACTTTGGCGAATCGTATTTACCCGGTGAATGCTTTGTTTGTCCAATGAAAAGTAAATATATACTTTCAATGCATTTTATTTTTATTTTATTCGTTTTTTTTCAATGCATTTTAAACATTTTTTGGATACAACCTAAGAATTTGGGAAAACAATTTAAAATGTTACATGTGCTTCTGTGAGACACAAAGTGAAATGATGCAGCTTTGCTTAAAGCCCCCAATTTAATTGCCAGGTAATTCTGCAACCTATGTGTTTCTGTGTAGGTTACAGCAAATGGAAACATGTACAACTGTATATTTATATACATGCATGTAGCAAATTTATCTTTCAATATGTGATACTTACATTAAAAAGATAGGTTCATTCTACGCTTATTATAATTTGTTTCATTAGGAATATAACATATAATTTGTTTCATTAGGAATATAACATGTTGACACTTAGGTCTTATTCTTTCTGGGTTCATCTTGAGATGAAAGAAAAAATAAATATACGAGTGACAAGAACATTTTTTAAAAAGATACCCAGGAAACTACCTTGAATCATTGAAAGTTAGCTCCTTTGGACATGAATTGACATGTACATTTTTTATTTAATTAAGGAGAAACATATTCTGCCTCTTTGAGAAGACGTTTAAATTGTAAAGGATCAGGGTACCTGAGTGGCTTGGTCAGTTAAGCTGTCGACTCTTTGTTTTGGCTTCGGTCATGAACTCAGGGTCCTGGGATCAAGCCCCATGCCAGGCTCCACAGTCAGCATGGAGTCTCTTGGTCCCTCTCCCTCCCCCTCTGCTCTCCTCTCCCCTCAAATAAGTAAATACAATAATTTAAAAAATTGTAAAAAGAAAAAAAGATCAACTCTTCTAATGAACTATGTGCAGTTGCAATAGACAACCATTGGATGAAGAATATTGAAAGGTCTTGGAAAGGAGAGACTGTGTGTTATACCCCTTCTGACCCTCAGCTCCATCCAGACAGTAAATGGTCAGTGAGTTTGAGAATGAAAATGCTTTTATAATAAATATCCTGGGAGTGGGGAATACAGGCTGCAAAGAGCTGGTAGACCTAGCTCAAACTGGTTTAAACACTGAGGGCCAATATTTCTTTGGAGCAGCCCTCAGAAGAGATGGCTTGCTTTATCAGCTTCACGGTGCCATCCAGGTCCATACACCCATCTCTCCCATGAAAGCAACGGCTTCATCATAGCTGTAGGTGGTTGCCAGTAGCAACCAGAACGTCTTCATCCACATCCTGATGGAAGGACAGTGACTGGCCTCTGTTCCCCAGCAACCCATCCAACAAATCTCTTTTTGTGACTCATCGATTCAATGTGGCATGGGTGGACCCATTCTGGGAGCAAGGGATTTGGAATGACCATGGTTGGTCTGTGATGCTAATCTGGAAAGGAGTGCAGGTGCTGCTGTATAATCCCAGGCTGACAGTTCTCTCTTTTTCTCTTACAACAAAACACGCTGTAATTGAATCTACTTGCAGTCCTAATGTCTCAATTTGAGGTGGTGGCAATGTAGCAAGATTTGGGGTAGAAAAGTCCGAGATACAAAGAATGTGTGGAGATTTTCCCAAAGTGATTATTATCCATGGCAGACCAGAGAGAGACCTACAGCCAGATAGTGTTGCTCTTTTTTTTTTAATTCAAGTATATTTTTAATTCAAGTAATTAGTTTCAAGTGTACACTATGATTCACCAATTCTGTACATTGCTCAGTGCTCATCACAGTCAGTGTACTCTACATCCCCTTTGTTAGTTTCACCCATCCCTCACCCGCTTCCCCTATGCTAACCACCCGTTTGTTCTGTATAATTGAGTCTGTTTTTTTATATCTCTTTTTTGCTTTCATTCATTTGTTTTGTTTCTTAAACTCCACATATAAGTGAAATCATATGGTATTTGTCTTTCTCCGACTGACTTATTTCACTTAGCGTTACGGTCTTTGGTTCCATCCATGTTTTTGCAAATGGCAAGATTTCATTCTTTTCAATGCCTGAATAATATTCCACTGTATATGTATACCACATCTTCTGTATCCATTCATTTATTGTTGGACACTTCTGCCGCTTCCATAGTTTGTCTATTGTAAACAATGCTGCAATAAACATCAGGTTCATATATCTGTTTGAATTAATGTTTTCCTATACTTTGGGTAAATACCAGTAGTGGAATTACTGGATTGTATCATATTTCTATTTTTAATTTTTTGAGGACTCTCCATGCTGTTTACCACAGTGACTGCCCCAGTTTGCATTCCCACCAACCGTGCATGAGAGTTCCTTTTTCTCCACATCCTCATTAACACTTGTTGTTTCTTGTGTTTTTGATACTAGTCATTCCAAGAGGTGTGAGGTGATATAGCTCGTTGTTTTGATTTGTATTTTCCCGATGATGAGTGATGATGAACATATTTTCATGAGTCTGTTGGCCATCTTTATGTCATCTTTGGAAAAATGTCCTTTCATGTCTTCTGCCCATTTTTTTTTAAGATTTTATTTATTTATTTGACAGAGAGAGATCACAAGCAGACAGAGAGGCAGGCAGAGGGAGAGGCGGAAGCAGGCTCCCCGCTGAGCAGAGAGCCCGATGCGGGGCTCGATCCCAGGACCCTGAGATCATGACCTGAGCCGAAGGCAGAGGCTTTAACCCACTGAGCCACCCAGGCGCCCCTTCTGCCCATTTTGAATTGTATTATTTGTGTGGGGTTTTTGCTGTGAGGGTGGAAGTTATTTATATATGTTGGATACTAACCCTTTATCGGTTATTTCATTTGCAAATATCTTCTCCCATTCAGTACATTGTCTTTTAGTTTTGTTGATTATTTCCTTTGCTCTGCAGAAGCTTTTTATTTTGCTGAAGTCCCAGTAGTTTATTTTTGCTTTTGTTTCCCTTCCTTCAGGAGACACATCTAGAAAAACGTTGCTATGGCCAATATTAGAGAAATTGCTGCCTGTATATTATTCTAGTTCTATAGTCTAGGTTGCACATTTATGTCTTTAATCCATTTTGAGTTCATTTTTGTGTGTGGTGTAAGAAAGTGGTCCAGTCTCATTCATCTGCATGTAGCTGTCTAGTATTTCCCACACCATTTGCTGAAGAGAGCGTCTTTTCCCATTGCATATTCTTTCCGGCTTTGTTGAAGAATAATTAACCAGATAGTTGTGGGTTTATTTCTGGGTCTTCTGTTCTATTGACCTATGTGTTTATTTTTTGTGCCAGTACCATACTGTTTTGATGACTGCAGCTGTGTAGTATATCTTGAAATCTGAGATTGGGATACCTCTGCTTTGATTCTTCTTTTTCAATATTGCTGTGACTATTCAGAGTCTTTTATGATTCCATACAAAGTTTGGGATTATTGGTTCTAGTTGTGTGAACAATCGTGTTGGTAGTTTGATAGGGATGGCATTAAATCTGTAGATTGCTTTAGGGAGTATAGACATTTTGATAATATTGGTTCTCCCAATCCATGAGCATTGATAGAGCCAGATAAAGTTTAATGTCTGGTTCAATGATTCATCTTTGGTATATCTTATTCTGATATCGGTCACTGCAGATAAGCTTTGTGCCTTTTCTTACCCCTGCAGTGCTTGCACTGAAGATTCTTGGAGATGCTGAGCTATTGAACAGAGAATATTCTTGAAGGTGACAGGTATTAGCATCTACACTGTATAGGAAGCAGAATTCTGGATTGAATTTCCAAAAAGGAAGCTTTATTTATAACAGTGAACAGGAATTCAAAGTTATTCTTCTATAGTTACATCTCTAGCTGAGTATTAAAAACAATAGAAAAACACCTTCACTTCCCAGTGCCTTTTCATTGTATTCACTACACAAAACATTTTGCCTAAAGAAGAATAAGTTTCAGGCACCTGGGTGTCTCAGTGGGTTAAAGCCTCTGTCTTAGGCTCAGGTCATAGTCCCAAGGTCCTGGGATCGAGCCCCACATCGGGCTCTCTGCTCCATGGGGAGCCTGCTTCCCCACTCTCTCTGCCTGCCTCTCTGCCTACTTGTGATCTCTCTCTCTCTGTCAAATAAATAAATAAATAAATAAATAAATAAATAAATAAATAAATAAATAAGATCTTTTAAAAAAAAGAATACGTTTCATTAAGTGAAGATCTTCATTTGGAAATAATGCATACAACATTAAAGTGGTAACAAAATGTATATGATAGATAATACTTGATATTGATAGAGATTATCTTATTTAGTCATGAAAATAGCCCTTTGCAAAAGACACAATTCGGAAAATATTTATTTATTTATTTTTTTTAAAAAATATTTTATTTATTTACTTATTTGATAGAGAAAGATCACAAGTAGGCAGAGAGGCAGGCGGGGGGTGGGGGGGGGAAGCAGGCTCCCTGCTGAGCAGAGGCCCTGATGCAGGGTCAATCCCAGGACCCTGAGATCATGACCTGAGCCAAAGGCAGAGGCTTTAACCCACTGAGCCCCCCAGGCGCCCCAAACTTGATCCCCTTTTAAAGTCACTGACTTTATAAAGCACAGGGCTTCAGTATACAGGTTATATCTGTTAAGTGGTTTTCACCTTAAGCACACACCCCACTCCCCCCGGGGGTGCTTGATAAAACACACCTGCAGGGCCCCAACCACATTCTGAGTCTGCAGATCTGCGGTGGGACCAGGAATTTGCGTCCCAATACTGCTTCTCTGGGGACCACACTTTGATAATCAGTGCAGAGAATCAGAAACTAATGGTCCAAAACCTTAGGGAAACAGCATCAGTAAATAGCAGTTCAGGGCGCCTGGGTGGCTTCGTCTGTTAGACGTCTGCCTTCCGCTCAGGTCATGATCTCTGGAGTCCTGCGAAATCCTTGTTCTGCGGATTTCTCTGCTTCTCTGCCTGCCACTGCCCTGATTCCTGCTCTCTGTCTGAAAAAGAAACAAGTAAAATCTTAAAAAAAAAAGAACTCTCTGTGCAGCAGCATACAGTACCTATATCTGTGTGCTTATTTAATGATCTTTCTATCCTTCTGTCCATCCATCCATCCAACCATATTTCTCTCTCTCTAAACTGTATGGGAGGAAAAAAAAATCCCTCTTTTCCCTCTAGCCTTTTAGGATCTGTATCTGGGATGTGTGAATTAAACTAACAGAAGACAGATCAACAGAATAAAAGGCATATGTTTATTTATGGATGCTGATATTTTTGTATGCATGGGAGCGTCACAGAAAATAAGTGAAAACTCAGAGAGGCCGTTAGACTCAGGTGCTTTATATGACATTTTAACAAAAGGCAGTAACTTATGGAGATGTGACCAAAGGAAAAGGGGGTTGGCTCCTAGGAGCGCCTTCACAAAGGGAAATTTATATGCTACTTTTAGCCAGGAAGGAGTAGGGCAGAGAGTCCTTCTTGGGTCTGCTGCTTCTCGGTTGCCTTCAACTCCAAATATGGCAAAGTGGCATATTTTGTGGTGGTGTACTCTGATCATCTGTGTATGTATGTATGTATATATGTGTCTATCTATATCTATCTGTCAATCAATCATTCCAAAACTCAGGCTCTTCACAATATAGTTGCATCTATAAATATGTAAAATTATTATGGGAATGCTCTAGATGTGATCCTCAATGCGTGCACTAAAACTTAGTCCTATCATGAGCATCTACAAAGTGAAGAACTTACCCTATAGTGAATAGGTAAAAGACCTAGACAAACAACTTTTGTTTCCTAAGTTCCAAGGCAATGCGTTTGCACTCCATCAGTTTTCTTTACTATTTTGAATTTTTAGAGTTTTAAAAAAAAATGACTTGCTTTCTTAGGCTCCCGGGAACGTTAAAGAATCCATTTAGATTCCTCATCTTTAATTTGTTCTCAGCCCAGAATCTCCCAAAGAGAGGAACGGAGAGATACTGAGAAAGAGAATTATATACTTCCTCTTTCTTCAACTCTATGGACCAAGAAACCAAAGAGCTTGTCAACCATGCACGTTAGAAGTCGCACACAGTTCAAGGAAGAACTGTGAAAGTCTTGATTCTTGGAAACCTACTTTTACCAACTTTGCTTGCTCTCACTTTCTCTGCCTCCTGCTGAGTTCCCTTTGGCAGATTATGTAAGTCAGGAGGGCACAGTGCCTCATTATTCCAGCTTTTTCTTCTTAGCTGCGCTCCGCTTGACCCATTCCTTCCTACCGAAGTTGAAAATAGCTATGCCTCTTTGAAGCATGGGACAGAAGTTGTAGGTAGTCCTGAAGAGGAACGGGCTTTGCAACAGGGGCAATTTTGTACTTCTCCTCTGCCAGCCCTGAAGTGCCATCCTGGGTAATTCGAGCAAAGTGACGCCTTCATATTCTACATCTGTAGCATACAGCTGCTCTGTGATGGGATTCTGAGGCTTCCTCTCTGCTGCGTATGACTTGCTGATGTCCTCAAACAAAAATAATAATCACTCTTCATTGGAAAAACTGCTTTTTACCTACATCTATATTCTTGGTTTTGCGTTAACAAGTGGGCTTCATCAGTGTCAGTGATATTTATCTTGAAGATAATAAATTCATAGATGGAGGAGAATTTTCACTGGATTTATGGGGACAGAAAACCATTTAAGGCATCTACATCTTATTTAAAAATCTGAAAATTGAAGACTAAAGTGCAGGGGACACTAATCATAATATTATTTTTCTCTATTTACTTAACCTGTCTTTAAGTTTTTGTTTTGGGTTTTTTGTTGTTGTTGGTTTTGGGTTTGGGTTTTTTTTTCTTACAGAGAAAGAAGGAGAGGGACAGGGAGAATCTAAAGCGGGCTCTATGCTCAGCACAGAGTCCAATAGGGGGCTCAACCCCATGACCCTGAGATCACAACCTGAGCCGAAATCAAGAGTCAGATAACTGAGTCACCAGGTGCTCCCTTTTTTAAGTATTTTTAAAAATAAGTATACGAGGAAATAATGTACATTTTTTAAGATTTTATTTACTTGTTAGAGAGAGAGCACAAGCGGAGGGAGTGGGAAAGGGAGAAGCAGACTCCCTGTTGAGCAGGGAGCCGGACTCGTGGCTTGATCCCAGGACCCCAGGATCATGACCCGAGCCAGCCACCCGGGTGCCCCTAATGTCTGTCTTCTTAATTTCACAAAGACATTTTGCGCTTAAAATAAGGCTTGAGTATCAAAGTATTTTGCAATAATTCACAGCCACATTCACTCATATGGGCAACACTCAATACTGGACATTGAAGGCCCTCGGGCTTCTTGGTCCTTGGATTTCACTCTTATTTCCACATCCCTCTAGACTTCAGAATTTTGGACAATTTAGGACCACCAGGCTACACAAACTGGCCCAAAGATGCACAGTATTGGCATCACCAGAGACCTTCTGAGAAGGACAGAAGCTCAGGCTCAAATCACCCAAGGTGTGAATCCAGGTGTTCACTGTGGCAAGAGCTCCAAGAGATTCCGTGCACGCGACAGTGTGAGAAGCACCACTTGTCACATTTCCGCTCAACAAAGTCATCAACTTCTTGTGCGCCGTAATGGACCGGAGAATATTCCTCCAAAGATGCGCTGACCCTGGGTGTTGGGAGGAATCAATGCAGGCTTGACACTTTGGGAATCCTGCCTAGTCCCCCGGCTAGGCTGTGTCAGGGAGCAGATCTCGGAGTGCACGTTCCCATCTCGCCTTGCTAGGGTCTCGTGGGACCCAAGTAGGGACTTCCC
>CM052801.1:2851746-2885904 GCA_028533885.1 Nasua narica | reverse complement strand
TACTCAACCTTATTTAGCACTAGGATGCCCAGTCGGGAGCCCTCCACCTGGACACCAGAATGGCTGCAAGACTGACATCACTAAGGGTTACTTAGCCAAGGGAGAGAGTGAGGGCAGCTGCCTCACATTGCTGATGCACGTACAAATTGGCACAACCCTTTGGAAAATTGTTTGCTAGTGCCGGAGTCCATTTCTATCTATGAAAGCCATCCATAGATACCCGTAGTTCCTTTTTTTCTTTAATATTTAATTTATTTATTTGAGTGAGAGACAGAGAGAGAGAACGTGAGCAGGGGGAGTGGGGCATGGAGAAGCAAGCTCCTCACTGAGCAGGGAGCCTGATGCAGGACTTGATCCCAGCACGCCGGAATCATGACCTGAGCCAAAGGCAGACACTTAACCGATGGAGCCATCCAGGCGTCCCCAGAGTTCCGTTCTTGCCAGCAGCGTGCACACAGGTGGAGCCAAAACATTTGCTGGGGAACCTTCACAGCACCCGGCTGCAAGCCAGCCAACCCCAGGGAAGAGCCTGGACAGTGGTCACCATTCCGATGATTACACTGAGGAATATTTCTCCAACGGCATCTTGTACGGAAATGAAAAACAAAGTAGCAAAAGTAGCAAAAGTTTCCTATCCTGCACCACCCCCTGCAACAACATGGCTAAATCATAAACATAATAATAAGTGAAATAGGCTGGACAGAATCATGCATGCCGAACAAATGGGCATATGTATATAGAGTTTAAAAACAGGCAAATCTGATCTATGGTGTCAGAATTTAGGGAAGCAGTTATTGTTGGCATCTGGAATGGTAACTCTCAGGAGGGGTCTGGAAGATGGTCCTAAGATGCAAGTAATGCTTTGTGTGTGTGTGTGTGTGTGTGTGTGTGTGTTTTGTTTTACCCAAATGGTGGTCACTTTGCGACCATTCATCTCACTGGGAACCTTTTTTTCCAGTATGCTGTACATATACAACATTTGTTAACTTTTTAATGTGACTCGACTGAGCCCATTACCTGGGAACTCAACTTTTATGTCGAACCGAAGGTAAATGAAAATTTTTAGATTCCTCTTCGCTTCCGTTTCACTATCTTTTCCCTCCCTGCCTAACCGGGGTCCCCCTTCCCTTTTAGCTTTAGCCAAAGTTACAAACACACAGGCTAGGATTTTCCAGAGACTATTTCATACGTGGCCTGATTTTCCACGTACTCCTATCCCCATTAAGATTTGTGGAACTTGGCAGGTGATTTCTGACTGGAGGGAAATGCAGGGACCTCCTGACCTCCCCAGACAGGTCTCAGTAATGGACACGTGTATTTATAATTCGATTTTTTTTTTTTTTTGGACTCTTATTGGAATAGAATGGCTGAAACTCATTCACCTTGTCTTAGTGTGAACAGTAAAGGAAAAAAAGTCCAAGAAAGGCTAGTATTTAATGTCTATTCACAGTGACTCACTCAATAACCTCCCTCTGGAGACTCAATATAAGAACTCATGTTGACATTTATCACTAAATGGACTGATTCGGGACTCTCCGACGCCACCTTCCAAATGGTCTCTCTCCCGCCTCGCTGCCTTATTAGTTGTTGACATCGATGTTCCTGCAAAGCCCATGCTCCCATTCCCTATCTCTTCCTGGACAGAGCTTAGAATTAACCCTTACTTTCACAACGCATTAGAAAGCACATAGGACCAAAGACTGAAAAACAGTACAAATAAGTTAAAAACAAAACAAACTCTAAAAACCAATCAGTCAGCTGTCTTCGGTGTTCTGTAATTTGAATTCTGTCCCTGCTTTTCTCTGGACTGAGTCAAGCCTCGAATGCGACATGTATGATGCCATTGTTCCATAAGTGATCAATCACGAGCATTTGTAGTTTCCACCATTGTGGGGGAAGTTATGAGAAACAGTTGGGTCAAAGACACTAGAGACTATTTCTGAAAGAGTCATTTAATTACAGTGCCGGCAAGGATTTTAGGAGATGAAGCATTTTCTGAAACTCGCTTAGACTCCCGTTTTGAGGGATGTTACGGATATGTCTGCTGCACGACCCCATGGACATTGAGTGACTGCTATCCGATTTCGATTTTTGAAAAGCTTTGGAGAGCGATTCATGGGTTAAGGTATTTGTTAAATCCAGGTGCTAAGAATCATTTGATAAGGAAAAAAAAAGTGGGTCGGCAGTTCTCACCAGCAACGTTCAGCTGTGCGTAGGAAAGAACAAGTCTCTTCTGACTTCAGTTACCCATCAAAGCAGACGCAGGTCCTGGAGGGTCCCGCGTCCTTTGGGGCAGAACGGGCTTCTCTGCGAAACAAAGGGACCATAGCTACAGGCATGGCCTCTTCACTCCAGTGCCTTGTCTCTCTGAGATTGCTAGAGAAACATGGGGTTTCTCTTGTGTCTACCACTGTCTGGGCCATCCTATCATTGCCCCCTAAAAAAGGAGCTTGTCCCACTCTTTTTGCTTGGGTCTGTGTCACTGAGTGCTTTTTGGCTAATCCTTACCCAAAGCTCCTGGGAAGATGTTCTCCTTGCAAGTGATCAACAAAAGTGGGTGGGCTTCGAAAGGTCCCTGCCAACCCTGCCGGCCAGCATTTCCTACCCTGCGCTGCAGAGACTGAGCCGTATTTGCAAAGAATTATAATTGCATGTAGCACAGTTATCCTCAGCGGTTACTATGTAACAATCAACACTATGTACTGAGTTGTCGCTTTGTGCACCGTGCAGTGAGTTCTTGTCAGTAACTTGTAGGCTGCTACATACATTGCGAACTATATAGCTACAGAGAAATAGCACAAGGGTACATTTTAACACCATAAGCTTCCTGGGGCGCCTCGGTGGCTCAGTTGGCCAAACGTCTGTCTTTGGCTCAGGTCATGATCCCAGGGTCCTCGGATCGCGGCCCTCTGCCTGCTCTTTGTGCTGTCTCTCTGTACTCTCTCTCTCTCTCTCTCTCAAATAAATACATAAAATCTTTAAAACAAAACAAAAAACCCATAAGCTTCCTCTTATTGCCCTTAAATTCCCAGGAAAACACCAGCTCTCAACGTTTATCCTATCTTTAGATGCTGGTCTCTTGGAAGAGCATTTCCTCTTTCCATCTTTCACCTGAAAACCCCCTCTTCTTTTCAGAGAGTAAAACTCGCAAGCGGTAGGTCTGGTTCTAGGATCATCCCTCTGTCTTCTCCTCCCTCGCCCGGCATCTGGAGGCCCTGGAGGAAGAGGGGATTTGGTGCAAGAGTCGAGCTGACTTTTCCTACCCTCAGTTGCAATTCCCTGCGAGGCTCTCTAGTTATGCAGGATTGCAAAGTACAGCTTTGCTTTCTCTTCTGTCTGGACTGTTCGGCAGGTGACTGTGGACCCTCAGAACGGTGCATTCTAAGTCCATTGACACACACAGAGAGAGAGAAACAATCTTCTCACCACCCCCTTGCAGCCAACGACTTGGAAACCATGGGTCTTGGCCACCTGCCGGTATACTTTGGCTTCAAGAGCAAGCACCCCTTCCCCCACGCACTCTGAACAGGTGGGCTGCCCGCAACGATGAACGCAGCTCCGTGAGCCCTTCCCCAGACCTAACAGGGCCGCGTCCTCGTCGCCGGCAGCCAACCCCTTTCCTGCACCGCCTGACAGTTTGGGGAAGCGCCTCGGGGAGCAGATTCGAGCGGTGCTAACAGTCCTGCCGGGCTGAGCGTCAGATGCGAGTCGTATGGAGGGATTTGGAAGAGGGGTAGACGGCTGTCGCTGGCACAGGCATCGCAGGGGTAGAGCAAGCAAGCGGAGCGCCAGAAGACGGAAAGGGAGCGTTTCAGAAGTGAAATGCACGAGGCGCGGCACTGAGGGCATTGCGATAGAGAAGAGGAACCCCGCTTCGAGGACACAAGGCTTCCTGACCACAGAAGCGGAAGCCCAGAATGAACACGTGTTCACAACACGGTGGTTGTGCCACCGCTGAAACCCCCCGCCCCCCGGAGCACCTCTGTCACTCACAGCTGCGTATTTCCTTCCCGCAATAAATACATACGTGTGTTGAGACACTATGACCTGCTTACCAGCTTCCCGTCCTCGTGTGAATAGTCCTGGGTCTAGCTCAAAAATTATTTTCAATCCCTCGGTGTCGTTCTTCGTGACCTATTTCTTTCCCTCCTTTTTTTTTTTCTCTCTCATTTATTTTTGGGGGTCGGTCCGCTAGCCCTTCACGCACAATCCCGTTGCCGGTGGATGGATTTGCCATTCTGTTTCCGTGCGGGTACGCTGTGGACGTGAGACAGATGTCTTCGTAGGATTCTGTTGACTGTGTTAGGAAGTGCAAGCTCGGGTTCAGGGAAGACAAGAGCTAGGGTGGGCTGGCTTCATCAGCACACCGGCCGGGCATTTCTCCCGAAGGCGGGTTCGCAAGAAAGCAGCCGCATGCCCCGGTCCCTCTCCTTCCTTGGGTCCCCCCTGCCCCCGTGCTCTGCGCAGCATCCCACCCTTGCCTGTCCCCTGCTTTCACACCGCGTGCTGTCCTCTCCTGCCTTCTTCTGCCGCTGCTCCCCAGTGCCCAACCCAACCATGCAGATGGCACCGCTCTCCTCCCGGTGGCCGTGCCTGCTAGCCAGATTGCCTCTCCGGGTAAGGGGCAACGAGGGCATTGGGAAAGCTCTCCGGCACGACACGGCATTAAAGCCGGTAAGAAGCTGAATGTATGAGCCGAGGGAGTACAAGATCTACACGGTGCCCGTGTCTCATGAATGGCACTGCCGTCCCGTGGTCCTGGAAACATTCCCTCTATGCATAGTCACCCAGGACCCCCTAGGTTCCCCTGGGTCATGCTGCTCACGGCATAAACTACCCATTTGCGTTCCCCTGATCGTAGGGACTACATCTTCCCTGCTGGCCGTGATCTCCTGAGTATCAGACGTGTGGTGGATACTACAGCGATTTTTGTTTGTTGTCCAAGGAAAAATCAAGGGAGGTACTGTGCTTTAATTATATCCATGACTCACTTGTGGGGCCACATCCTCCAGTTGTGAGCGGGCAAACAGTAAGATTCTCTCCTAATGCGAAAGAGGCATCAGCCCTACGTGTGGGAGCATCCTGGCCTGTGAGCTGTGGGTTCTCCTGGTCCCGGTGCCTTCTCTCAGTGCCGTTCCCCTCGCTCGGCTCTTAACCCCTCCGCAGTCTGCAAGCTTTGGGGACCCCTGCCATCCCCAGGCTGCGAGTGAGCCCTGGGGAGACCTAAGCCCCCGCTGGGTTTGGGGTGAAGGCAGTTGACGAAAACCAAAGCTGTGACCATTCAGTAGCACAGAGCAGGCGGGATTTTTCATCACTGGCAAACGGCACGCTCATTCGGCACGCCCCATTTCGAGAGAAAGAAGCAAGCAGCCACCCGGGGGCCACACTTTCCCCGTGGCCTGTTGGAGGCGATGTCCCTCTCTCTGGCCAAAGCCCACCCAGGGTCACCGTTGCGACCGAAGGTGATCGACTCTGGTTTACACCTGTGACCCTCCTGGGACAGATGGGTAGTCTCCTAGAGCCAAAGGCGAGAGAGGAAGTTGTTCGTGCATTTGATAGATGAAGGGAGAAAGTGTTCTCTGCGGTATGAGTGAACTCCCTCCGCAGAGGGTCTCTCCTTCCTCTTGCTCATGGGAACACATTATCAGAGGGAAAGGTCTTGAAAATGCCCTGCAGCGCCCCCCAGGAGGGGCCAATGAGAGAAGGAGGGTGGCCTCCCACTGCATGATCTGTTTCCCGGAAGTTTAAAGAGGAGCAAGAGAGGAATTTGTCAAAGTTTTGCTGGAGGGCTCAGGACTCAAACATATGTCTCCACAAATGGTCCATATGTTATGCTCGTTACACAGGCAAAATTCCCAGGGAATCATGGGGTTTCCCTAAGGAAAGATTAAAGTTCAGCACATGCTTCCGAAGCTCCTCCATGGACTTTTGCAGCTGGCCGGCCCTCGACCAAATCAACCAATTAGCTTCCAATAAGCGTGGTTCGTTCCTTTTCTCCTTTCTGTCGTCTACGGGGTTTTCCTGCAAGTTTGTGTTGGTGGGACCCCAGTCACGGTACTTGGTGCAAGAAGTTGTTTATCCACATTCCGTGTCCAAGAGATCAAAACGAATAAACTCACGGTTATGGGATTCACCGACACAGCAGCTCGGAGTCCTTATGGCTTCCAAAAATCTGTGCCTCTTCCCTGATTTCTTGCTGATAGGGCTCTCCAGGATCCTGGACATCACAGTAACAACAGTCAAATAAAATACGCTAGAAAAAACTATTTGGCTGGCAAAATCTTAGGGGACTTTGTTCAACGCAGGGGGGTCAGGACGCCATGCGAAATGGGCACTGCCCTTTTTGAGGTGCAATGAGAGAGGGAACATTTTGGAAATCTTACTGATAAGATTAAGCTGAGAATAAAAATAAGCTGAGAAATATCTGTTTATAATAATAATATATAACATTTATTATTATTATTAATTAACATACTAATATAATTATACATTAATATATATTATATATAATAATATATATTAATTATATTATATATAATATATAATATAATAATCTCAGCTTATTCTTATAATAAGATAAGAATAAGCTGAGAAATATCTCAGCTTATTCTGGCCAGGCACTGTCTCCTTTAAGAGTTTCAACCTTTCTAATAGTCGATCGTTGAGATCTGGAAAGCAAGTTCAAAGCCCATCATGCCTATCATGATGCCTATCAGACCTTGCTGTCCTCATGGACGTTCGGGGAAATAATAGTGACACTCAAGACCACTTGTTTGGGGGCCTTGAGGACAAAGGCATTCCTCATGGAGTATCGTTAGTCTATAATGGACGAGGGAAGTCACATTTGCAGATGTTCTGTGTTCTTGGAACTTCATATAAGGAATCCTCATAGGAGTCCTCTCCATGATTAATAGGCTTTTTCAGAGGCCACAGTCTCTCACGGTTCATCGTCCCCTCTGATTTCCCCCCATTCACCCTTCCCTTCCTTCTCACAATGCCCTCCATGATTTTCTTTATGCTCCACACGTAAGTGAGACCATAAGATAATTGACTCTCTCTGCTTGACTTATTGAACCATGAGAGATTGTGGACGCTGAGCAACAAACTGAGGGTTTTGGAGGAGAGGGGGTGGGGGTTGGGCGAGCCTGGTGGTGGGTATTGAGGAGGGCACATATTGCATGGAGCCCTGGGTGTGGTGCATGAACAATCAATCTTGGAACACTGAAAATATAAAATAAAAGTAACTGGAAAATATATATATGTGGTTTAAAAGATGTAATCGGATGGCAACCTAATTGCATGTAAGTTAGCAGGGTTTTATCAGAATCAAGCTGATAAAATTTATTTGTGTTATATGGGAACTAAAGATACATTTTTAATTCCTCTTATAAAAAACAGGCTTCTTCAGCCAATGCTGGCACGGATATCTGATGGGGTATCTGTCTCTCCTGTACACACAGACCCAACATAGGCAGAAACGCAGACACCTGTGAGAATGGAGATCCTGCTCACAAAGAACCCCCACCACCTAGAATGCAGGCTCCATGAGTCAAATTTGAGGAATTGGGTGGTCTGTCTTTGTGCACCTCAATTTTCTCGTCTCTGCACTGGGTATAACGATCCTTGTGCTACCTCACAGACCACTTTTTCCTGCATGATTGGAGACAAGTAGATGAACGTGCTCTGTGGCTCACTGCACAACAGTGAGCCCTGAATCCATGACGACACCTCACATCTTTGCGCCCAAGGGAATTTTCGTGAATGAAACAGCTCCTGATGCTTGGCATTTAAACCACTGTCTGCTACGAATTACAACGAGTGTTGGCTTGCTCTGTGTTAGATGGTATGTTCCCTAATGGCAGGAGGAAACCCTGGGCTTCCGAATATTTACAACTCCGGTGGGCCTCCCAGCGTTTCCAGGAATGTGAAATTGCGGGGAAAAGGCACACAATCTGTCAACCAAACAAAAGACTCTTTGGGGAGTGAAAGGAAGTGTGGTTAATCATTCCACGGGGAGAACAGGTGTATATCAACACCTTCCTAGACAAACCAGGATGTGTGGCCACCTGATCTATAAGGATAGGACGAGGAAACTCACCAGGTGATCACAGTGACGTCTACACTGAGGGATATGACACCCTTGCACTCCTCTCATTTCTAGCCTTGTGCTTCTCATCTCACCAGGGACCCTATGAGTGCTTAGGTGAAGCCCACCTTCCTCTATTAAGCCTATATCAACCCTTGATGATCTTACTCCTTCCCGATTGGTCGTAACCCCCTGGAATCTGTTCGACACATTTAGATTTTAATGTATCCCATCAGTAGGGGGCCGCTGTAATCAAGGGTCTGAATCTTTTCCTCTTCAAAAGATTTTATTTATTTATTTGAGAAAGAGAGCACTATAGATGTCTATAGCTATAGATCTAAATAGAGGTCTATAGATAGAGATCTATAGATTGAGGTCTATAGATATATAAACACACACACTTAACCACTAATCTATATCCATTCTTCTCTGTGTGGACACTTGGGCTGCTGCACATCCTGGTTATTAGAAATAATGCTGCAGTAAACTTAAGAGTGCATATGTCTTCTCAAATTAATGTTTTTGATTTCTCTGCATAAATTCCCAGTGGTGAAATTACTGGATCTATGGTAGTTCCATTTTTAACCTTCCAAGAACCTCCATAGTCTTTTCCGCAGTGGCTGCACCAGTTTGCGTTCCCACCAACAATGTGCGAGGTTTCCTTTTTCTCCACATCCTTGCCAACACCTATCACTTCCTGTGTTGTAAATTTAGCCATTCGGACAGGGGCGAGGTGATATCTCATTGTGGTGTTCATTTGCATTCCCCTGATAACGAGCGGTATTCAGCATCTTTTTATCTCTGTACATCTTCTTTGGAAAATGTCTCTTCAGGTCCTCTGCCCATCTTTTAATTAAATTGTTCCTTTTTCTGGTGTTGAGTTGTATAAGTTCTTTGTGTATTTTGCATATTAACCCCTTACTGGATATATCATGGCAAAAATCTTCTCCCGTTCAATAGGTTATCTTTTCATTTTGTTGATTGTTTCCTTTGCTGTGCAAAAGCTTTTTATTGTGTTGTAGTCCCAGTAGTTTATTTTTGCTTTCGTTCCCCTTGCCTCAGGAGACATAGCTCCAGAGAAGTTACTACAGCCAATGTCACAGATTACTGCCTGTGCAGTAAAAAATCTAGGATTTTTATGGTTTCAGGTCTCACATTTAGGCCTTTCATCCATTTTGAGTTTATTTTTGTGTATGGTGTGAGAAAATGGTCCTGTTAGTTCTTTTGGATGTGACCAGTTTTCCCACCACCATTTGTTGAAGAGACTGTCTTCTTCGCATTGAATATTCTTGCCCCCGTGGTCATAGATTAACTGACCGTATAATCCTGGGTGGATTTCTGGCCTCTCTCTTCTTTTCCATTGATCTATTGTCTATTTTGTGCCAGTACCATACTGTTTTGATGACGACAGCTCTGTAGTATAGCTTGAAATCCTGGATTGTGATACTTCCAGCTCTGTTCTCCTTTCTCGGGATTTCTTTGGCAATTTGGGGATCCAGCTCCATTTTTGATGTTTGACAACTGACAGCCTTTTGACTCCTCCCCTTCTCCCTTCCCCCTTTCCCTTTTGTTTAACAGCTGGACAAACTGACTTAAAAAAAAAAAAAAAAAAAAAAGACCCCGAGCTACTTCCCTTGAAGGTGGTGAGTGAAGTTCAAGCCACAGAAATCCTAACTTGTACAGATAGAAACCCTCACCCTGGTCCTAACCCCTAACCACAATACAATCCAGTCTCTGTCCTCGACCCTATCCACCCCCCATCTCTCGTTTTATACCAGACTGAACCTGAGCCTTTCTCCTTGGGAAATTCTTTTCTTATTTCTGGTGTCTGTAACAAACCACTTTAAATCCACGGGTGACTGTGCATCATATGTCCTTATATCCATAAATTCCTGGGCAGAGGGATGACCAGCATCCAACCGAGGATACCAGTCACCCAAAGAATACAGTGTTTTATCTAGCGGACTAACCATGGTTAAGGAAATAAATCCCTCATGGAGTCGTAAGTCTATCAGCAACTCAACCCGTCTTCCAAGGGAAGGTTCTGAAATGGTGCACTCCGGCTTTGCAAGAAGTCACCTTTGTGGTCACCCTACACTTGTAAGTCAAATTATCTGCAAACATAATTTTCAAATCTGATGCAAATCCATGGAGCTGTTGTCATGCGAAATGAAAACAGACTAACAGAATTTGCTTTTAATTTATGTAGATGTCTTGGGTCCAACTTTCTTATGGTTCCAAGCCAAATTTTTTTAGTTTTTATGCAAATCTGTTAATATACAGTGTAATATTAGTTTCAGGTGCACAATATAGTAAGTCAACACGTCCATGTATCACTCACTGCTTATCACAAGTGCCCTCCTTCATCCACATCACCTACTTCACCCGTCCCCCACCCAGCTCCCCTCCAATAACCATCAGCATGTTCTATAGTTAAGAGCCTATTTCTTGGTTTGCCTCTCTGTCTCCCTTTTCCCCCTGAGGCAAGGATTTTAAGCCTGTGCTAGTTACTTATTGCTATATAACACATTACCACAAAATAATCAGCTTCAGACCACACACACTGATCATCGCATGGGTCCCAGAAGTCAGGACTCCAGGTGTGGTACACCTAGGTTTTCTGCTTCAAGGTCTCACAAGGTTGCAAGCAGCTCATCAGCCTGGACAGTGCTTTCACCCCAAGGCTTGACTGGAGAACACTTTGCTTTCGAACTCATGTGATTGTTAACAGGATTCGGTTCCATGCAGATTATTGGAGAGAAGGTTTCAGTGCTTTGGAGATTGTTGTCTGGATCTGCCCTCCGTTTCTTATCTTGAGGAACTCTCTCATATGGCAGCTTATTTCATCCAAAGCCAATAAAGGAAAGTCTGCTAGGAAGAGAGAAGTTAGAGTCGTAGGTAACCTAATCATGGAGGTGAGCTCCCACCATCTTCGCTTTATTCCATTGTTTAGAATCAAGTCACTAGGGCAGTCCACACTCAAAGGAAGGGATGAAACAGGAGCATAGACCAGTACGTGGGCGTCATTTGGGACCACCTGAGTTTGTTCACCACGCTCCTTGAGAAGAGCAACAAATCCCTAAAGTTGTATTCCCTTGTGCATCCATTTACCCATTTCCTTATACTCTAATGGGAGACCATGAGCTACAGCTGTTGGAAATAACTGATGTTTCTCAATTTTGTTCATTATTGCTCACTAATGCGCTTTTTCACACATTGTTTCTTAATCCATCCCCCTTTGAGAGTTTAACAAATATCCAGCTTATCTGTACTGTATTTCTGGACTCTATTCATAAAATGAGTAGGATTTTTTTTCATCTCCCAAGAACCAATTTTCGCCCCATTTGGGGTGGTGTTGACCCCAGGAAGAATGCGTGCTATAGAGTCAGACAATCAGAGTCTACATCTATCCTACTACTTAATAGCTTCGCGATCTTAGGCAAGTTCACCAAATCCCTCTGAACCTTAGCTTTCTTAACTGTAAAATCGGAACCACAATAAGACCTCCCATTTATAATTGTTATGGAGATTAAACGACACAATACACATGAAATACATAGGCGAGATTTAGTAGACAGTGGGAACTCAGGAAATGCTAATATTTTAGTATTGCAATGTACAGAACACCACGTCTAGCACTGGAAATGCCAAAATAAGACAAAACCAAGAGCCTGTGCCATTTGTTAAGAGAGACAGATCACCAAGGGTATGATATGAGCTGTAAGACACATATTCATGGTGATTTGGGCATAGAAAAAAAAAGGGATGTCTAAATTCTGGAAAGTGAGAGGAGGGCATGAGAAAGGAGAATTTCTCAGAGAGAAAGGACAGTAGAAGAATGATAATTGATTTAAGAGCTGAGGAATAAAGAGCCAAAGTAATATAATGTTAATGGTGAGGGAGAGGAAAAAAGGACTGGACAAGTGGTCATGCAGTAGAACACAGCATTTAATGAAAAGGTTTGCTGACATAAGTATGTGTTCCTTCATGATTTTTTATTCATTCATCCATACATTTTCCACCCATTCATACATCCATTATTCATACACCCATTATCCATCCATTCATACATCTCTCCATGCATCCATTTATTTCTTTGCACCTGTACATTCGTCCACTCATCTCTCCCGTCCACCTGTCTATCCATCCATCCTTCTATCCTTCTTTCCGTCCATCGTTCCATCCATTTATCCATCCATCCATTTATCTATCCTTCCATTTATCCATCCATCCATCCCTCCATCCATCTATCCATCTTTCCATCCATCCATCCCTCCATCCATCCATCCATCCATCTTTCCATCCTCTGTCTTTTCCCACAAACTTTTTAAGATGGCTTAGAAAGACACACATAAAATATATATAGACAAGATATCAATAAACCAATAGAACAGTGAACAAACCGAACACAGAAGATGGGTGAGAATGTAAAGGAGAGAAATCCATTATGGACATAGATTAGAGCCACGGTTTCAATGAATGCAAGTTGCATTGCATATGGCCCCATATACTAGCCACATGAGGGTCATCCATTTGCTATGTCAAGATGGTGGGTTCCCTGTGCTTCCAATGTGGTCTCTATTTGTACAGAAATTTCTCCTGCCTGAAGTGTAAATGGAGACTCCCCTAAGATATTTACCATACTCCACATCAAATATTTGACGGCGTTTGAATAGACATAACAAACACAGTCCATCTCTCAATTCCTCCTTAGCATCTAAAGTGAGTCAGGCAATGGAGATGAGATGACACCGATTAAAATCAAGTCAGGGTTCAAATATTTTCTCCAGAAAATCCATTTTACTCCTTTGCTGTTAGCAGCATTTACTATAGGAAAATGTATACTTAACATTTAGCCAAAAATAAAAACCTCTGCAAAATACCTAAATATAGATTGCTTCATTACCTTCAAATCAGCCCGAAAAGAATGCAGAGGCTGGCACTCAGGAGGATTCAAGTGCCTGTGTAACCGCAGTGCCATCTGCAATCAGAAGGAATTACAATTATGGCACTGAGCGCTAATCCTGGAAAATCAAAACACAGTTAGGCAGCCACTAAATCCCATTATAAAATATAATAATCATTATTAAGCCCTTTTTTCCCAGAAAATGAAGAGTTGGAGACATTATGCCATCCCTTAACCATTTTCCATAGCAGGGTCATTATTCTTTATGGCACTACTAAATATACTCATCATTTTACAAATCCCAAGTTCACCTTCCAAATACAGGATCTCGTCCTTCTGTGTAAAGTTAATCAAAGTTGTAAAAGTGCTTTATTCCATATCTTTATTTTCCCCCACGGGGGTGGGGGAGCGAATATGTGATGCATTGGAGGAGAATCACGGAACTCAACAAAAAACCTTGAGATGTTATGGTCTCTGTCTCTGCTCGGAAAGGATCCATACAGAGATTAACCCTCTCCTGGAACATAGAGATCTTCCGTGCTTTCAGAGAAGAGCATGCTTTTTTTGTTAGGAAGTTCTTTACGGCCTATCCTGACTTCTTACATGCTATACAAATCTTTGCCTCCCTAGTGAAAATGAAAAACAAACTAGGTAATATCTTCTATGAGCTCTAAAAATACTGAGACCATAATCAAAACTTTACAATACCAGTGCCAAAGAGGTCAAGAATGGTGCTAATTTTCCTGAGATAAGCACCTCTTCTAGAACATGCCAGAATCTGACCACACTGTTTGATTTTTGTTCTGGACTCACACAATACAGAGCATTTATGGACACATAATGAATATTCATAAATCTTCATTGAGAGAATGAGTAAATCAGTGAATCAGTACTTCCCAAATTCAATACAAAGCACTTCAGACAATGAAACCAAAATACCCATCATTCATCTCCCTCAGTTCAGAACCTTGCATTCTCACATAAACAGCAAGTTCTCAGTAAATGAATTATTTCTAGGTTGAACTATATGAAATTGCTGGTTTTTTTTTTTTTAGGTCAGAAAATGGTTGAATATCAGCAGCATGCTAATATCTACATTCTTCTGCTGATATCCTTTTTCCTTTTCTTTAGCAACATCAGGAAATGTAGTTTAAGATGAATAGGGAATATGTACATAGCATCTCACCTTGGGAAAATAGTTAAGTGAACATCAAATGAAAAGCCAAAATATTCAGTTTGGGAATATACTCTTTCAGTTAGAGGAAAAACTTTGGTCACTGGTAGATTCTCCTTTTAGCAAGATGAGGCATTTTAGACCAATAAAGCAATGAGTTTCATCTTCTGTTGACTTAACCTGAAGAGCTAATGAGTCAGTTAAGAATAAGGGTCCCCCCCCAAAAAAATGAGTGTCCAAAGATCTGAATAGACCTTTTCCCCAAGAAGACATCCAGATGGCCAACAGACACGTGAAAAGGTGCTCAGCCTCCCTCATCATCAGGGAAATGTAAATGAGCACCACAATGAGATACCACCTCACGCCTGTCAGAATGGCTAAAACCAACGCAAGAAATGACAGGTGTTGGCAAGGATGTGGAGAAAGGGGAACCCTCTCGCACTGTTGGTGGGAATGCAAGCTGGTGCAGCCACTCTGGAAAACAGCGTGGGGGTTCCTCAAACAATTAAAAATAGAATTATCTTATAATCTGGCAGTTCCACTTCTGAGTATTTATTCAAAGGACATGGAAACACTATCTTAAGAGACAGCGGCAGAACCCCCTGTTCATTGCAGCTTTATTTGTAAGACCCAGCCATGCAAACAACCTAACTGTCCATCAGTGGATAAAAGAAGGGATACAGAAAATGTGTACGTATGTACAGAAATATTCCCGAGCCATAAAAAAAGAAGGAAAGCCTGCCATTTCTGACCACATGGATAGACCATGGATAGTAGTAGGATAGACCTCAAGGTCTATCCTACTACTATCCTACTAGTAGACACTTAGGAAGATGGAAACACCTACCTTATTTGTCAACCGCAAACCCAACACGTGTGCATCTGTTTCGTACTCTGCAGCCGTGAGTTAGGACTGAGACTGTCTATATTCTCCCCGTCTCCCTCTGACGGACACGCTTTCCTCTAGAGGACACGATAACTTCAGGTAGACGTCTACACCACGGGTGGGGGCTCTGGCTCGGAGCGAGAAAACACAGGGCTCGTTTCTGCCGCTAGCACAAGGTGCACCCACAGAGACATGAACCGAGAAGGTTGTGACGGAAGGACAAACAAGCCAGCAAGAATTTAGGAAAAGGAATGTGAAAAGGGAGAGAATATAATCTTTCCAGATAGTCCGGACAACCATCTAGGTGTCCCGAAACAGACCCCTGGATGTGGAACTTTGCATGCTAAACCTCGAAGGTCCGCGGCAAACCAGAATTCATGGGTCACCCTATTTCCACGTAAAGATACATGTGTCTGTGGAAGACGGGGAAAAGATTGAGGTTCACCACTCCATACGGCGATAAAATCATTCCTTCGCTCAACAAATTAGGTTAAATGTTTGTGATAGTTTAATCAAAGTGGTTAAGTTAAAACATTTTGGCATAGACTACCCTCAAGAAATACATTATCCATTGGAAAGATATAGATCGTAAAGCTATAGATTGTATAATAACTATTTAGAGAGAGAGCACAGCCCTGATAAATCTCAAAAAGTAGAACTCTGAAGTTTGTTTTTTTAACGCGAGATCGTTGGGTAACATTTTCATTTGTCTTGGATACCTCAGTGCTCTCTTGTGACACAATGAGGGTACTACGAAAATAGATCAAACGTAAGAAATTGAAACAGATGTGCTCCCATACTTAAATAGGACATTTTGCTCTGACAACTTATTGGGTTCATTCCGGGGGGGTTTGGGGGTGGAACCCCACGGTGGGGCATTGGGAAATGGCAAAGTGCTCCATTTTGCTGAACCCGGGGATGAGGGGGACGCAGGTTGTGTGGCCTTTAACTCCTAAGTCCGGTTTCTGGAGGTATACAATTAGGTTACAAAGGAGTGTTCTCAATCTCACTGCTGTTACAATTTGTGGAGACCCGGCCAGTCTGAAGGTCTGTGTGTTTTCGGCGGACGGAGGGGTTGGCTAATAGCCCTGCCCCACGCCATGCATTCCCTCATTCCTAGAGACCCCGGAGTGCCTTCCCCACGAGGGACACAGGGCTCCTTCCTCCCGTAGCCTCTTCTAAAGACAGTGTGGCTTTGCGCGGCCACACACAGAACTACCGTGAATGCAGATGAGACTGACCTGTCACTGCCCTAATGAACTTGAGACTGGGCACCTGTTGCATTTCTGCAAGCAAATGTATTTATCAGAGTCCACGACGAGTGCATAGGTCCGTTTTCATGGACGACGGTAATGAGTTTAAGAGTAACCCAGAAAACGTCCATTATGGCTTCAGCGGAAGACGACTGGCCTGCCGTCCCAGTGGGAGACTGCCAATTACTCACCACGTTGCTAATTCCAACAGCGAGGCCGACCGGAGATTTTAGGAGAGCTAATTAACCTCTGGGTAACTCCATTTGCCAATCAGGGAAAGCTGCGAAATTGGATTCTTCTCTCAACTGTGCTTTGCCACCTCCCGAGGGCAGACACTGGCGCACGTCGGGAAAGACAGCCTTTGAGCCACAGTGGGCCGGTGGATGGAGACCCCGTGGCCAGAAAGACCCAGCTGTGTGTTTGCAGGATGAGGAGAATCTGAACGGTGTGCTTTCCAGACCACTGTTCCTGTTCCTCACTCGTGCTGGACCGCCTACGAGCCGCTGCTCTGAAGGGCGTCAGAGACAGAGAAGGAAGGAGGAAGAGGAAGTAACGTTCGTCAGAAGCCAGGTTCGGAGAGAAGAGTTAACCTCTGGCCTAGCAGGAGGGAGGGAATGAGAAGATGAGGAAGGGAGAGACAGCAGGGGAGGAAGTGGCATCCTGATTTGGTTGTCTCTGAGCTCTGTGCAAAAAGCACGATCTTCTGCAGATCTGAGTTCAGTTTCCCCATTGATAAAAGGCAGATGATGTCTGTATTACAGCACTGGGAGGGAAGGCGTATGGTTCCCAGCCCAGACCCCGTGGAGAAGTTCAGCTCCCTAGGTCAATACTGGCAAAGGGGATGGCGGGAAAAGTCAGGCAGTTGGAACCAGGGAGAACAGGCAGCAGAAATCATGTCGTGTGCCACCATGTTGTGCTTTAGCCTTGTGGCTCTCAGTATGTGGTCCAGGACCAGCTGCTGGAGCATCTGAGCCTCTTAGAAAGGCAAATCCCAGGGCCCCTGAGTGGCACAGTCAGTTAAGCATCTGGCTCTTGGATTCCACTCAGATCGGGACGTCAGGGTCATGAGATCTTGCCGTGCATTGAGCTCCACACTCAGCCTGGAGCGTGCATCAGATTTTCTCTCCCTCTCCCTCTGCCCCTCTCACTCACGCTCTACAATAAATACATCTTTCGGGGCACCTGGGTGGCTCAGTGGGTTAAAGCCTCTGCCTTTGGCTCAGGTCATGATCTCAGGGTCCTGGGATCGAACCCCACATCAGGCTCTCTGCTTAGCAGGGAGCCTGCTTCCCCCCTCTCTCTCTGCCTGGCTCTGCCTAATTTTGACTCTCTCTCTCTCTCTCTGTGTCAAATAAATAAATAAAATATTAAAAAAAAAATAAAATAAATACGTCTTTCTTTAAAACAATACAGAGAGAAGGGAAAATCCTCGGGCGCAAGCCAGAACTCCTCAGTCAGGTACTATGGGGCTGGGGCAGATGGGGAGGAGTGATTGCATTCAGCAATGAGTGTTTCAATAAGCACTTCAGGGGATTCCAGTGCACATGCAGGTTTGATCACCATCACTGAAGAAGGAGGACCATGGCAGGAAAAAAAAAAAAAAGAAACCAAGAAGAAAGCAAAGCCCCCATCTTGGAGACACTGTGGGACTTGGCAAAGTGGCAAGAAAAGATTTGAGGTGTCAGGAATAGGACAGGGTTTGTGCCCCTGTGTGAGGCCGTGTGCAACATAGCGAGGGATCGGGTTCACAGCAGGATTCCCACCTCTGGCAGGGAAACCGAAGTCTGGCACAATCAGGTGGAAGACTGAGCTGGAGCTGAATCCCGGTGGGGGACTAGATGAACCTAGAACCACACCCTGGTTGATCCTGAATTTATTGATGTGGTTCCGATTGCTGGGAGGCCACTGCGACATTCTCCTCATTCCCCCTCATCTTAACAAAGAGACCTCACCTGCTTTAGTCTGTCCTTGTGTAACACCTGCCATGCACCTTCCTTCTGCTTCAGCCCTCCCCGTTGTTGATCACTTTCCCTGCATCTTCTCGTGAAGTTGTTCTTGCTGTCCATTTGGTGAACCCCAGGCTGGTTTTCTCTTGGTTCCCTAACTTTCTCGAGGTTCAAAGGCTACCGTCGTGCTCCAGAAATTCCAAGCTCAGGCAACCATTTATTATACGTTATTATCAACATTATTTATTATTTATTGTCAGCAACTTATTATACTTTCTCTTTAGCGTCCAACACTGCTGTTTGGCACTTCCTCGCTCTCTAGACCTCACTCTGTATTGGGTCGTCACGCATGAACAACCGCGGTCAGGAGCAGAATGGAGTAAGCGATGGGCTGAGTCTCTGAGACCTGGGGTCTCCTTCCATCCCTGAACCCAGTGCCTCTGTGAGCTGTGGGAAGCCCCATAATGTCCGGGCCTCCACGGCTCCATCTTAAAGAGATCTGAGTGGAAATGTTGACTAGTTGTTTTCAAATCTCAAGTTCCACAATCTGTACTACTGGTTCCCATCCTTGAGCGAGACTTAGGGAGAGCTTCATCCGACGTCCGAAATGCACGGCTAAGACTGCGCAAGCAATGAATCCAACCAGTACAGGATGTTCTATTGTGCTAGTTTAGACAAGTACCGTATCCCAACTCCCAAGACTTACCAGGTAGCTCTCTCTTGCATCTCGATGTCTTTGTTTAGACTGCTCTACCAAAAATCCCACAGCCCGGTGGCTTATCCATGACAGAGTCTGGATTTCTCATAGTTCCGGAGTCTGGAAGTCTGAGGCCAAGCCACCAGCAGATTCCCCCGCTTGCTGGTCCCTGGATGTCATCGTTTTCCTGGGTCCTCACCTGGGGAAGAGGAGCGGTCTCTTTTATACGGGTACTAATCCCACTCTGAGGCTCTACCCTCATCACCTAAGCATTTGCCAAAGGTCTCGCCTCCTAATACCATCACCGGCAGGGTCAGGATTCAACATGTGAATTTGGGGAGGACACGAACATTCAGTCTGTTTCACCGAATGAGATAACTCTGCTGAGAATAAGGGAAATCAGCTGCCAGCCGACGTTTAAAAACAAGGAGAGAGTAAACCATTTCTTCCATGAGCCTCATTTCTCAATCGCCAGCAAACTCTCTCATTAGAGGTATCTGCAGCTTAATTAAGTCTTTCGGGTGAAGGTAAAAAAGAAAGATGACCTTTAAAATCAAACTGGCATTGCTCAAGTCAGACAAAACTGATTTCCTCAGTCACCTTACAACATGGCACTGAATCTACAAGAGAATATCTCGTTTTCTAGTAAGTGCGTGAGGGAGAATTAGAAGAACACCCCCAAGACTCCCACCCCCTGGTCTGTACATCCTGTGTAACCCTTGTCTTTGAGTGTCAGCACTGTCTTTGGATGCGACGGGTGTCATCCAGTGATTAGGTTATATGACCTCATAGGGGTGAAGGGTTTTTCTGTAGATACAATGAAGGTCCCTCACCCACAGACTTTCAGTTAATCAAAGAGGCATTCTCCTGGGTGAACCTAAACAAATTCACTGAGTTGAGAGACTTGAAACAGCAGAGTCTCTGCAGGAGCACGCCATCATGAGATCCACCAACAATCAGAGAGCTGGCAAGAAAATCCAGAGCTCCAGATGAGAACAGAGCCCCTACTGTCACCGTCACCACAAGCTCCTGAAACCAGTAGAAGACTCACCTAAGCCAAAGCCTGGACCTCTGACCTATGGACACCATTGATGAGGGAGCAGAAGGCTAGTTGCAGACAAGCAGAAGCTGACCCCCTGCAACCTCTACCCACCCCCCCACCCCTGCGTGGGATTGTGTGAGCTTCCTCCAGGGCTCTCCCAACTATCTTAATGATAATGCCTTGCTAGAGGGAAAACAACCATTAACTTGACAATGGCAAGGCCTCCATTATCTTGTAGGTTCTCTTTAGCCTATGAAAGTTCTTTTGAAACCTCCCTTTCCCTCACTTCCCCCAACTCCTGAGTATATAATCAGCCACTCCTCAAGACCCTGGGGCAGCAGCTCTTGCTGCTCTGGGGTCCTGTCCCTGTGCTTTAGTAAACCACGTTTTGCACCAAAGATGTGTCAAGAATTCTTTCTTGGTCATCCGCTCCGGATCTCACCCCACTGAACCTCACCTACGTTATAAAACCCCATCACTAGGACCTACTGAACACATGGTGTTTTAAGCTCCTAAATGTGTAATGACTTGTGGCAAAGAATGAGTAGACGAATACAGGTAGCTCGTGGTTACAGACTGGGAGAAAGGACAGTTGCAAGTATTTGCAAGATGTGTAGAGAAGATACCACTTTTTCAGTCTTAGGAAAGTTGCTTTCAGCACATACCATGATGAAGAAAATAATGTGTTTAGTATTCTGTTAGTAATCTTAATGATGGTCGTTGTCAACAGACTGATTGTCAAAGGTAGCATGTAAGGAACAGTTCCGGTAAAAATACAAGAACCATCTGGAGTAATGATCACAAAGAGTAGACAGGAAGGAAAGAGAAAAAGAGAGTCATCGTTTACTAGCTCCTCCTCCAGTAGATGTCAGGAATCCAAGCCGGTGACTCCCAAATGCCATGAAACAGGTTCGTGTCCCCTACTGAGATGTTCTCTCTAGGGTTTGACATCTCCTTCAGATCAATTTCCAACTGGACCCCGTTACACGATCTAGGTCTCTATTTGGAAATTCTTCCCTGTTGCCTCGGACAGGCCATTGCCAAATTTCTTATTGAGTCCTTGAAGGGAAAGAAGCATACACCTTTCATTGAATTTCCACATGTATACAGGAGGGTTCACAGGACAAAAAACACCCGTAGGTGATTTTTATGCCTTTGTGACAAGGAAGCAATACCTCTATGAAGAATTGACAGGACCAAGGGATTGGGGCTTCGGGTACGAAATGGTCAAGAAGTAATTAGGGGGTCATGGTTTAACAAGGTTTGTTTGTATATATTTCTTGACTCCCAATTCCCCCTCTCTGGTGATAAGATAGCCTACCCTTCTCCTGGTACAGGGAGGGTACCTTTCACAGGTTGGTTTTATGACCTATTTCTCGGAACAAGGACAATGCTGGGGAGGAGAGCAATGTAACCTTCCTGCCTCCGCCATTTTCTCAAACTCCTTGAGCTCAAAATACTTAACATGTCAAGGTGCCGTATTCTGGGTTAGCGTGTCTTGAACCCCATCAACAGTGAGGCAGGATGAAGAGCCCCAAACCAACAAAAAAGGCTTTGTTGACGAGCATTATCAATGTTTTAAAAAGATTGAGAGCAAGCTTGACATCCAAGCTCCATTTGGAGTTTGCACTGGAAGGAGATAGGAAAGGTCAGGAAACTGACAAACTTCTAGCAAAATAAGAGCGAAACATCATAAAATAGAGTTTTATCTGGTAATTGTTCTCTCACTGAAAATGTAAAATACATCTCGAGAGGGAGCTAGGTACGTGTAAGTTTGTCAATAAATCTTCCTTGGAAAGGTCTCTTTTTTTTTGCCCTAAAAATAAGTCCATTCTATGAGAAGTATCTTTTAAAGGATAATTTTCAAATAAATGGTAAGATCATGACTCTCAGACTGATATAAAATGAACAAGTGTTTGAGAATGGCATTTAACTCAGTATTGGTGGGTGAACCACTGGGAAGGTGTTCCCCTACCATCAAAGAACAACCCCCCACCCCCAAAACAAATCCTGTTTCTAGGTTAAACTTGTAGAACTCTGTAAGCAAATGGAGGCAAAACAGACTTCTATTTTTGTGGGGGAGGGCAGAGAACTGAATTTTCAAGAGACAACATTTGCATGCCTACAGACAAGAATTGTTTTGCACTATTCGTCATCATTTGCTACTTACAGAGTCATAAAATCACAGAAACGTGATGCAGGGTGCACAGCCCTGTAGGATCAACCAAATAAGCAGGAAGGTTATGATCAAAACAATGCGTAGCTTCCTCTAGATGCTCAAATGTTGCCCTATCCGTGTTTTACTTTATGAATTACAGTCATCATAGCTGATAGTATTCAATTTTTTAATTTCCTGGTAGCTCTGTGCAAGCCTCTGATTTCTGAAGAGATATTACTGGTGAATGCAGGGTGCAGACGTAGACAACTCAGTCTAGACTACACCGATGGTTTGCCGTGCTTTTTTTTTTTTTTAGATTTTATTTATTTATTTGACAGAGAGAGACACAGAGAGAGAGAGGGAACACCAGCAGGGGGAGCAGGAGAGGGAGAAGCAGGGAGCCTGATGTGGGGCTTGATCCCAGGGGGGATCAGGACCTGAGCAGAAGGCAGAAGATTAACAACTGAGCCACCCAGGCGCCCCTCTCCTTGCTTTTACATTTGGAATGTTATTCGTAAGCTTGGGCTCCCATGTATTCTAAACTTACCCATAAAGGACTTTGGTT
Source organism: Nasua narica (assembly GCA_028533885.1). Classification (NCBI taxonomy): domain Eukaryota; kingdom Metazoa; phylum Chordata; class Mammalia; order Carnivora; family Procyonidae; genus Nasua; species Nasua narica. The sequence continues at coordinate 2,863,191 of CM052801.1, read as the reverse complement.
GCTCCAAAAAATGACCTAGAAGATGAAGAAAAGAATTTGCCACTGATGACGTTTTTGAAATAATTTGTGGCAGTCTTTTAAGAGTAATCCCGAGGGAAGACTTCAAAACATATCTTGAGCATTTACAATAAGCTTCAAAGGATGATCCTTTTTTGAGGGGGATAATGCAAATCCGTGTGTTTATGTTCGGTGCTGTTCACTAAAAATAACGTGAGTTTGTAACTTTAAGGTCACGTGTCATTCGGAATGGACACAAGGTGGGACTGAACACAAACCCAATATGAAACACGGTTCCCCCTAAGCTAGGTTTAAGGGTACAGAATTGTGGAAAAGTGTGCTTCAAGGAAAAAGTGTAGAGCACATTTTCCTGAATTATCCAAGGATCTCATGACTCCATAAACTGTAGGTAAGAGACAGTGATGCGAAGTAATTCTTATAGATAGGCAAAGCCTTTTCTGTCCCATTTAGACTTATTAACTAGGTTTAATTACCCCTTTTCCCGTTGTCCTGTAGGAAAGCCAGATGACCTTCCATTAGCACATCCATTGAAATGTTCTCAGTTTATATCTTTATGATTTAAAAAATTTTTTCCCTCAATAAATGAATAAGATTATTAAAATGTGTTCATTTTTATATCTTATAATGAGTGTAATGATTTTACCCTTTTGTAAGCTTTGCGGTTTCAAGTGCAATGGCGTTATTAGTCACAGATAAGGACGCAGTGTAAATGCTTATTACAGTCATACTTCTTATTGGCCATGAGATGGATTGGGAAGCGTTGGTGCACATCATCTAAAGGGAATTTTTCTAGCACCATCTACATCCCTAAGCAAGCCAAGCACCCACACACAAAATCAGCCTGCATCAAGGAATTCTGAAATGCATCGAGAACAGAACTGGAGGCATCCTCGTCATGGACTGAAAGCTAATCTTTCAGAGGAATTTCCCTTTCTGTTTTTGTGTGAACTTTCAGCTCCTCTTTGAACTGCTTTTCTCTCAGACCCCATTACTCTTTCAATTAATTTCTGCTTAAAAAGGATCTCTACCATGGTGGATGTTTTGAGATCAACTCAGTATCTTCTCTTGGGAAGAAGTGCACACCCTCCCTGCTAGTTTATGGGGGAGATGATCCAAGCTTGTGACTGGCAAGAAGTTCTGCCTGAGATTCTCAAGGGTTGTGGGACCCAATTCCCATGTATGGTGGGGTCTTCCTGCACCAACCCGCAAATCTCAGACACCAGCCTTATGTCCTGTGGCTCAACTCAGTTCTGACACATCTACCTGAAGGTAGCATCAGATCCCACAGATAAAGGACAAAGTCCCCTGAACCTGCTTCTGCACTTCAAACACCACTCACAAGCCCACATTGTCACCTGTGCTCCTGACCCACCTGTCAGAGGTTCCCACAACCCCTCCTGGGGTTCGATGAATCTGCTCACAGAACTCAGAGAAACATGGTACCTGCTAGAGCACCAGTTTATTATACGAGGCTCTAAGTGAGGCTGAACCAGATGAAGAGATGCCCAGGGCCAGGTACGGGAGAAGGGACACAGAGCTTCCACACCCTCGCCAGGGGCACCACTCTCCCTATACCTTTGTCTGTTCACCTACCCCGAAGCTCTCCGAACCCTGTCCTTTTGGGGTTTTATGGAGGAGTTATCACATAGGCACAGTTGACTAAATCATTGATCATTGGCATTTGAACTCAACCTTCAGTGCCACTCCCTTCCCTAGAGATGGGAGGAAGGAGTTGGGTCTAAAAGTTTCAACCCTCCAATCATAAGGTTGATTCCACTGGTGAGGAGTCCCCATCCTTAGGGTCTTCCCAAAAGTCACCTCATTCATGTAACTAAAGATAGCCGTATGGCTCCCATCACGGGGGAAGTCCAGACGTTTTCAGAGCTCTGTGTCCAAAACAACCAAATTCATTTTTCTTATCCTAAATCAGAGTGTCATTGACTTTAGTGAGAGACTTTCTCCACATTGGTTAAGACAGCTGTCTCTTTCTACTCTGACTTTCTCTCCTTTCTCCTGGATCGTGTGCCAGCTGAGGTTGGGGTGGAGAGAGCACTTTGAGGGGAAGGGAGTTGGGAATAGATTTAGTCTGCATGTGTCTGTCCATTGTCACTTCCACATAATGTCAGGTTGGGCTAGCTCTCCCAGTGTATAATGGTTTGCCTTCCAGAAATACTCCTGTTCCCATGGGTCCTAGTTCACCTGACGCCATGACAGAAAGAGGCTGGACTGCAGGTCCTGTCTGGATATGAAAATATCCTCAATGCCCAGCACCTGAAGTAGGGATGAGTAAGGAAGAAAGAAATCATCCTTCGAATGGACAGAGATAGAAGCTATTGTATGGATGTTCACTCTAACTATGGGGTTTGTGGTATTGTAAGAAAGCATTCCATTGTCATCCATGCCTGGGAAAAATTGGAAGTCCTATCCTGTCAGGAATAGACTACATCCTGTAGTATATGAAAATAGAAACACATAATGCTCATTTTCATCTTTTTGTTCTTAAAGAGATGGAATTGAGTGAATTCCTGGGTTTGTAAATCAAAAGCACACCATATGAAGCCAGCAGAGAGGAAATGCATCAGTCACAGGCCATATATATATACACGAGAAACTTGATAGCGGTTTCCACATTTAGTCTTGTCTTCAAAATCTTTATGGGATCTCAAGAATATCAGTGGTGACTATGAGGTGGGGACAAGTTTTTCCCATGATATTTAATTTAAAAATTCAATCAACCCCCTCCCCCCGAAATAGTTTGTGTAGCTGTGTGAACAGCACAGGCTTCTCTCCCAGTGACAGGTGATTTTCTCTGCAGAGCACCTGTGCATCTCTCTCTCTCTAGGAACTTGAAGGATGAGGTTACCCATCCCTTGGCAGGTAGCTAACCAGGTGGCAATGTTCAGCTTTATCTGAACCCTGAGCTCTCAGAAAATAGGCATCATCATCCTCTCGAATGTCCCCAGAGAAGACCCACCTCCCTCCTTCCTTACCACCGGTAGAGGACAAAGATGATTCCCTTGTCTATTTGCCTCGATGAAACCCCAGCCTCCAATCCTTGTCTTCCAGCTCTTCCTCACTAATGAACATTCCCCTATTGCAATAGCCTGAATCAAATCACCTCGTTCATGTCTGGTACATTTTTGTTTGTTTGTTTGTTTGTCTTCCACAAAGGGAACCAGACATTCTACCACTGGCCATAGACCGACAGGAGTTACATAAACCAAAAGATGAGTGTCTGCAATGTGGGAAAATCTCGAGGGGGTTGCCAAAAGATGAGTGTCTGCAATGTGGGAAAATCTCGAGGGGGTTGTGAGGGATGGGAAACACCAAATTTGGAGATATTAGCAGAGAAATGAGGCTGCAGGAGAATGCACACTAGCCTGACAATTCTAACATTCAAATAGACTCACATCACCCTGATAATACTCAGATACCTTCTGGGCTTCTTGTGGCTCTGAGTTGGAAATCCAAATTCCATAAATCATTGCACGTTCAGCATCATCTCTACATATATCCAGGGACTCAGCCAAATGCCAACAATTTGTAGAAACAGTCCTACCTTTGCTCTCAAGCCTTCTCTCTGCTTAAAACCCTTCCCCATAGACTCCATCTAGATGCTCACTATCCCTGATCTGACAGCTCTTTGTCCAAATCCGTGACCGTGGCTTTCCTCATCCATTTCCCCCTGAATGCCTTTCCATTAAAGAGGCACAGTATTTTCACATCATGGCTAGAATGAAGTCACACTGGGACAGAGGCCACCAGTAAATGCAAAGGTTTAATTGCTGAGCCAAAGAGTTTTGATTCCCACTAGGGAGGCTTGGTAAGTGAAAAGGTCCAGAATATGCCACTGTGGCATAAAAATATATTTTGAGTTGAAGGCATTTGACAATGAGCTTCTCCAACCCCCCAGAACTCCTTTACCTGCCTAAACACAGAACCTCCAAAAAGAACTCAAAACAATTTCATAAATCCCCTCCCTAAGGACATCCACAGAACATGGACTCATCATTGAAGACTAGAAGTCAGCATTCCACTGAAACAGACATTGTCACTACACTGCCGTATCTCCCATCTATTCTGAGGGCCAGTTTATCTTCTGTAAGAGTCATTTGTTTTCCCTTATGAGCCAATCTCTCCCTCCACCTTCCCCTATTAAGGTGGTACCTAAGCCCCCAATTCTAACTGCCTCCTTAAGTCACTTTTTTTGTGTAAACTCCCTCATGTAAAAATGTGTCTTTTCTCTTGCTAATCTCTCTTTTCTCAGTTTAATTCACAGACCCCCAAACAAGAACTTAAGAGGGTATACGGAAAGATTTTCCTTTTTGACATAGCCACATGACAGATAATGGCTATTTTTTTTCTAAATTGACACAGCAATTCGATGTATTCCTATTAACTTCTTCTTTTTATTTGTGGTAAAACACAAAACATAAAATTTACCATCGAAACCATTTTTGAGTGTATAGTTCAGTAGTGTTAAGTATATTCACATTGCCGTCCCACAGATCTCTGGGACATTCTTTTTTCTAAATAGTGAATCTACTAAACATGTATTCATTTTTAGCAGTTTTAGGTTTCCAGTAAAATGGAGAGGAATGTGCAGAGACATCCCGTGTACCTCCCTACCCCACACAAGCACAGTGTTCCCCTCATTATCAGCAGCCCCACCGGAAAGGTACATATTTTTGTCAGGGATGAACCTACATTGACAATCATAATCCCCCAGAGTCCATAGTTTACATTAGGGCTTACTCTTGGCAATGTATATTCTATGGGTTTGGATGAATGCATAATAACCTATATCCACCTGGATAATATCATACAGAAGAGTTTCACTGCCCTAAAAACCCTCTGCGCTCTGCCTGCTCATCCCATCCTCCTCCCCATCCCCTGAAAACCAGTGATCTCTTTACTGTCTTCATAGTTTTGCCTTTTCCAGAATGTCCCAGAGTTGGAATCATGCAGTATGTAATCTTTCCAGATTAGCTTTTCTCACTTAGTCATGTGCTTTGAAGTTTCCTCCCTGTCTTTTCATGGCTTGATAGCTCAATTATTCTTCACACTCAAATAATATTTCATTGTCTGCTTGGACTCCACTGTATCCATTCACCTACTGAAGGGTATCTTGGCTGCTTCCAGATTTTGTCAATTATGAGTAAACCTGCTACAAACATCCATGTGCAGATTTTTGTGTGGACCTACATTTCCTTTTGGTAATACCAAGAAGCATGACTTTTGGATTGTATGCTTAGAGTGTGTTTAGTTTAGTAAGAAACCACCAAACTGTCTTCCAAAGTGGCAGCACCATTTTGCATTCCCCTCTGCAATGAATGAGAATTCCAGTGGCCTCTGGAATATTTTCATCTTGCAAAACTTAAATTCCATACCCGTTGAATACCATGCTCCTCAACCGCCCCCCCCCCCCAATCACCATTTTACATTCTGTTTGTCTGAGCTTGGCTACTGTTGATGTCTCACCTAAATGGAACCATCCCATATTAGTCCTTCTATGACTGGCTAATGCCGTTGAGCATAATGTCCTCAAGGTTATGTGTTCTATGTTGTAGCAGGTGACAGGATTTTCTTTCTTGTAAGGATGAATAATACTCTGTTTTACATGTAGAGATCATTTTGTTAATCCATTCATCCATTGGGAGACATTTGGGTTGATCCCCCTTCTTAGCGTGAATAGTGCTTGAATGAACTTGGGAGCGCTAGTAGCTCTTTGAGATCCTGCTTTGAGTTCTCCCGGATATATACCCAGAAGTGGGACCGTTGCATAGCTTCCATTTTTGAGGAAAGTGGGCAACACATAGTTAAAACCAGCTTCAGGAAATAAAATCGCTGACACTTAGATACATTTGGAGAAAGATAAGATAATGATCCCTGGAAAAAGGTGCTTCCCCTACATTTATTTCCCTAGAGCTTTGTAAATGGAAAGAAATCTGAGGATTGATTACAGTTATTGGAGTAGACAGAGCCCCTGGAAGCCATGCATGTCTCAGAGATATTGCCCGTTTGGTCCAGACAGCTAAAATAGTACCCCAATAAAGCAAGTCGGATGAAGTGTTTTGTCTCCCAGCACGTGTAACAGTTACGTTTACACCAGACTGTAGTCCATTAAGTGTGCAAGGGCATTCTGTCTATGAAAATGCACAAACCATAATGGAAAAATACTTTATTGCCAAGACCATAAAAATGCTAACCATCATCTGGGCTTTCCGTGCGTTACCATCACCGATCACAGATCACCGTAGCAGATAGAACAAGGGAAAAGCTTGAAATATTGTCACTGTTCTCAAAATGCGACCCAGAGGCACCAAGTGACCAAATGCTGTTGGGGAAAACGACGCTGAAAAGCTTGCTCGACGTAGGGTTGCGATGAACCATCAGCTTGTGCAAGACCCAGTATCTGCAAAGTGCACTAAACACAAGGCATGCCTGTATCTTCAAGAACTTTGCAGGTCACTGGAAAGACCACAGGATTAGACTTTCAGCCCCACCCTGACGTCTGGAGAGTAGCGGGACGCTGGAGGCTGAGATCTCTAACAACTCTTCAACAAGGAGACTCCAAGAACTTGCAAGATGGAGAATGCACTGAAGGACTAGAAGCATGGCGCCCGGAGAGGGCATGCATCTCTCTTCCCCTACGCGCATACTTTGCCCTCCCCACCTCACCCATGGGGATGTTCCTGAGTTGCATCCTTCATGGCAAACCGGTTAACAGCACCTAAACTCTTTTCTTCAGTGCTGTGAGCTTCCCTAGCAAGTTATCCAACCTGAGGGGGAAGATGTGGGAACCCCCAAATTTGTCGTGGGCCTGGCCACCCCATTTGTGGCTGATATCTGAAGTGGGAGACAGTCTTGTGGGATTCAGCCCTTGACCTGTGGGCTCTGCATTGACTGTAGATAAACAGTGTCTCTTGAACTGCGCTCTTGGAGCTGTGAGAAAACGAGAAAGTTGGTGCAGAGATGCCACACGTATTTAGCGTCAGAAGTGGTGTTGAGAAACAGCACACCTTCGCAAATCTTGTTAAAGGACAATCCTGCTAAATCCACTCCAAATTCAATACTGGAGAGGAACAAAACACAGCAAAGGGATTTCAGAATCTTCTACACGACTGCACGCTGACCAGTAGCTCTCTTAATTCTTTGCTGGACTTTATAAAATATATCCACCCAGGAATATATCTGTTATTCAGATATTCTCTGTTCCTGGGTGGCTCATTCAGCTGAGCGTCTGCCTTCGGCTCAGGTCATGATCTCTGAGATCCTGAGATTATATCTAGAGGGTCCTGACAGCAAGTCCTGCATCGGGCTTCATGCTCCTCAGGGATCCTGCTTCTCCCTCTCCTTCTGCCCCTCACCCCTGCTCACTCTCTCTCTTTCTCTCTCTCAAATAAATAAATCTTAAAAAATAAAAATCCATCCAGTCGGTTTTCCTTGAGAAAGTGAGAATTAGAGTTTTCCCAGTGAGGAAGGTGAATCTAACATTCCTTCCCAGTATGCCACCCACATGTCTCAAAACTGCAAGGCCCCCAGAATACACCTTTTTGAGTCAAATCTACGGCAGGTGCAAATCAGAAGAACGTTTATTAAAGCATTACGATAGGAAAAGTTTAATATCAGAAGGGAGAATTTTGATACAGCTACGCAGATAATAATAGTCGTTATATATTCTCCATGTCCGTACATTTTGTGTGTCATTATAAGCTTCTCAACCATTCTTGATTTTTTGCCCTCCACAGGGCAAAGGGCATTGTCTGAAGACATTTTTTAATTATCGGCAGTGGGGAATGTATACTCCTGGCATCTAGTGGGTAGACACCAGAGCTGATGCTCAAAACCCTACAACCCCCAGGATAATCCCACAACCATTTGCTGTCTCCCAATGTCAGTAGTTCTAAGGTAGAGAATCTCAGCATGGGCGACTCTTGTAAAGTAGCCACTATTTTGTTGTTTGGGGTGTGTGTGTGTGTGTGTGTGTGTGTGTGTGTTTAATATTTATTCATTTGTTTATTGGAGAGAAAGGGAGAGAGAAAGATAGCATGACTGGGGGGAGAAGAAGCAGAGGAAGGGGGGAAACCGACACCCCACTGAGCAGAGAGCCCAATGCAGGACTCCATCCCAGGACCCTGAGATCAGGACTTGAGCTGAAGTCAGATGCTTAAACAACTGAGCCACCCATCAACCCTAAAAAGTAGCCACTTTTAAGACTCTAGTTTCTGGGGTGCCTGGGTGGCTCAGTGGGTTAAAGCCTCTGTCCTCGGCTCCAGTCATGATCTCGGGGTCCTGGGATCAAGCCCCACATCGGGCTCTCTGCTCAGCAGGGAGCCTGCTTCCCCTCTCTCTCTGCCTGCCTCTCTGACTACTTGTGATCTCTCTGTCAAATAAATAAATAAAATCTTTTAAAAAAAAGAAAGAAGGAAAAGAAGGGAAAGAAAGAAAAGAAAAAAGAAAGAGAGGGAGGGAGGAGGGAGGGAGGAAGGAAGGAAGGAAGGAGAGATAGGAGAGAGAGAAATTAAATACGTAGAGAAATAGATAAATCCTGGCTTCTGCCTTGTTCCCTTTTCCTCAAGATTTTGCTATGCTATTTCTTGCAGGAAGAGGAGTAGAAAGCAAAAGTGGCTTTTAGGAAAAGAGTGAATATATATTTGCAGTGCAGTGTTATGAATTCTTTTAAGTTGAAACACCCATTCCTGCATACTACGGATTAAACAGGGCCATAGAATTTCAGAAATTCTGCAGATAAGCCCAATGTAGACAGTCTGTGACACATCTTTGGGGAGAAATAGAAAAGAGAAAAATAACGGTAAGACTGTTTGTTCGTCCTTATTTGTCAAAGTTGATGGTTTTCTTTCTGAATAACCACCAGTTAGACAATAAACAGAAGTTTCGTGGTCAGGTATGGAGCTGAAATGTTCCTTTTGAAGCAAGTAACAGTGAGTTATAGGATACCCATGATGAAATCCCTCCTGTCATTGGTAATAACAGAAAAAAGGAAACCCTCTTTGAAATGAGCATTTCCTGACTCGGAAGCCATGTTAGTTTAAAAGTGGAAAAAAAAAAAAAAGAAGCCAAGTTGGAGAAACGTCCTGTAGATTTCATCCTGGATGTGGCATTTGGCTTCTCTTTACTCCATGGCCTTATGAGTGACAGCAGGCAGAGCTATATTTGTATACACACGTCTTGCATCCTCTCCAGGAGACTTGTTACGGTTCACAGTGTGACACGGTTGAGGACAAGGTCATCAATTCTAACTAAGGATTAGGTGATCACATTTTGGGTCAAGATGCATAGGAAAACCCAAGAAGGAGAGCGGTCCAGGAAAACGTTGTGCAGAGGAGTGGAAAAGAGCGGGAGAACGGAGGTGGTTTAAAACATTTATTCCAAGGGCACCCGGGTGGCTCAGTGGGTTAAGCGTCTGCCTTCAGCTCAGATCATGATCTCAGGGTCCTGGGATCGAGTCTCACACTGGGATCCCTGCTCAGTGGCGAGTCTGCTTCTCCGTCTGTCCCTCCCCCTGCTCATGCTTTCTCTTTTCTTTAAAGATAAAAACCTTAAAAAAAAAAAAAAGCACGTATTCTAATGTGCCAACTGTGGTCACTCTCAGGCACACCTTTGATGACCCAATCAACCGGTTCAGTTCTGATTAGTTCACTTTTCTCAGCAACCAAATAACATTGACTATTGGTATCCAATTCATGACATCTTACTAGAAGTATTTCGGTGGTTCCAAACAGGAGCTCCCCTAGTCATGTCTACATTTGCGGGGTGCGGGAGGGGGGGATTTGTGGCATTTAGCTAAGTACATTCTGGTTGAGAAAAATCGAGATTCAGACATTTCCGAGGGGTATGTGTGTGTGGGGGGGCGGGGATGTAAAACCTTCCCTGATATGATTACACAGTTTTACACAGAATTATGAACCATGAGGAAGGACCTTCCAGAGTCTCGCTGAATCCAGCATTCTCATCAGGTCAGAAGGCTGGAATAATGCATGTGTTCTCATCCGAAAGATGGAATAGTGACAATGCTTAATGACAACTTCCCTTCCTTAATCACAGTGATTCCCTTCCTATTTGTTTTTGTTTTTTCAAATCAAGATCCTCATTGTAGATGTATTTTGGGGGTATTTGCAATAATGCCACTAAGTGAGAATTCCTGTTGAGTCGATAAGGGCCGATAATGCATCAATGTATGTGTGTAGCCCAGTGATCTACAACGTAGCAGCGGGGTCTGGTGGGGTGAGATTCATGGGCATGCGTTTTTTGCCAGACCCATCCACTCATTGGCTTTGAGAAGTAGACATCAGTTTTCCATCATTTACGATTTTCGAACTGGCTTATGCAGTTTCCTGGTTGTCTCCTTCTCTCGAACTCTAACATCTAAACCATGTTAGAGTTCCATGTGTGGTTAGGGCAGGAATGGATGTTAAGATCCATGGTACAATCCATTATTATTAACCCAGCAGACGTTCCCTGTTGTTTGAGGAGCTTAGCTCTTGTTTGGATTCCATTCAAACCAAGATTTTGAGTAGTTCTGATTGGTCCACTTTTATCAGCATCCCTGGGATTTTATTATTTTAAGATACGCCCTCTCAATGGATGGAAAAGGTTTAATAAAGACAAACAAATTACAGTTCATATAACATAGTAAATAAAATAGATATACAGATAAAAGGTTGAGTTCTTCTATCTCATGCCACCTTCATCTTGACTTTCACTTACAATTAAAGCATGGAGCCCGGGCTTGGGATCTGAGACCATGGACTCTACAGCTATAAAGTATTGGTGTATCCCAAACTATGTATTTCATGTTACTATTTAATTGGCAATGGGTCAGGTGCTAGGGATACATTTCTCATACAAGACACAAGTGGTTCCTATCTTGGAAGTGAACACAAACAATGAAGCTGGATATGTATTCTGCACCATCCACACACAACTTAAAAAGGATCATCAGCGTAAATGGAAGAGCTGCATTATTATAAAACTCCTAGAAGGAAACATGAGTCTTTCTTCATCACCTTGAGTTAGGTAATGATTTTTTAACATTGATGCAAAAAGCACAATGACAAAAGAAAACAGAGAAAACTGGACTTCATCAAAATTAAAAATATTTGCTCTTCAAGAGACACCATTAAGAAAGCGAATGCACAACTCTCAGACTGAGAGAAAAGAAGGCAAAGTCATATATCCAATAAGGGACTTGATTCAGAATATGTGAATAAATCAATAACAAAAGAATAAATAACCAAATTAAAAATGCAAATAGGAATTTCTCCCAAAAAAGATGTATGGATGGCCAACACTTACATAAAAAGATGCTCAATATTATTAGCCATCAGAGAGATGCAAATCAAAACCTCAACAAGATACCATGTTGCATCCACTAAGGTGGCTGCAATAAAAACCACAGTGGAA
>CM052801.1:2820402-2851246 GCA_028533885.1 Nasua narica | reverse complement strand
AGGAACGGCTCTTGTGCTATTTTTCATGACTGAAGGGTATTACCGTGCACAGAATGTGAGCTGAAAGAATGCAAAATAATAACAAAAAAAGATATCTACCCAAGTCTGCTGGGCTGTTCTCCACCTCCCGGGGTTGGAATAACACACGCGCGAATGTGGATATCAATTAGAAACCGCTGTGTAAATGGGTTTCCTAAATCTTAACTAATTAGAGGCACATGAACTCACCAGCATTCACAGGGCTGACCTAGTATAGCTTCTCACGCTGTGTATGTCCAGAAATAGGAGTGTGGAGGATAGAGGTCCATTTCTTCAACGCGAAAGTCCCATGAGGTGTTCCTAGATAGGATCCAAACAATCATCTTGCCTGCAAACGGCAAAGACAATTAGACTTACTTAGTTTCCTACCACAGAGAAAAATGTTGGAGAATAAAACTGCAGTCAGAAGACGGGCATACATTCTGACTCCATGGGGCATATCTGTACCAAAGGACAATCTCTTCTCTAGCTGGCCAGCCGGTAACCTCTAGGTTGGGAAAGAGATCTATGTTGTGGAAGCAGATATTTTCTCTTGAGTATTTGACTGTCCTTCCTTCTGCACGGGCTCGTTGCACTGGGCGTGGCCTTTTCTCTCTTTCTACTCCTTTTCTCTCTTTCTATTCCCGAGCCCCCACCCATGGCTGGAAAGTTGCTGTCATTTCCATCATGAGCCAACCCCACCATGGGTTCACGAAAACATCCCAGAGCCTCATCTCAGGCGCATCCCAGAGGAGGAGACTGTCTCCCGACACATTTCCTGTGAGGAGACGAGAGGAAGGTCCTCCTCACGGTTTTGGAGGCCAGACGTCCAGACTCAAGCCGTCCACGGGGCCACGCTCCCTCTGAAGTTTCGAGGGGAGAAGAAGCACTACTCTCCTCTTCCTCCTTCCTTGGCCATGGCCGCATCCCTCCAATCTCTGCGAAAGACGTTAGACTTAATTAGTGCATATCCCAGGGAAAGATGGGGCCCCCTAGAGTGTGACCAGATGTGCTCCCCTGGGGTGTGTTCACACACAACTTCTGCAGAGGGTCTGGTAGTGACTGTTTTAGACTCTCAGGGTCTAAAGACTCCCAGAACGTGAAATGCACGATTGAAGCGTGAAGGCAGCCATAGGCGATGTACACACACACACACAGGCGTGACTAACGTCGCTAGAACTCTTTACAAAAATGGCAGCAGACTCGATTGAGTTGGAACCGCAGTTCGGAACCCATAGTCTAGAGCGGAGGAAAGCCCCCTGTGCTCAAAAGCAACACATTGAGGGACGCGTGCGTTCCAGCGAATTCCTCAAAATCTCCTGAGAAGGAGGCCAGAGCCATGAGAAGTAAAAGGATGCTTGCCACCCCCCACCCCCCCCCACCGACCTCATGAAGCTGAGGGGACGGGAGAATTGAGAATGTCCATTCCTGTTGATCCTATAAAGAAAATCGCTCCAGACGCACAGCGCTTTCCCAGAATCGCCGTGACTATCCTGTTTTCTTTGGTGTCGATTTCCAGAAAGGCAGGCCAATGCCCTCCGTGCCGCACACCTTCATCCATCTCCGTGACCCCCACGGGCAGGCACGGGCGTCATTTCGGTAGACTTGAATCAATACCCATTGCAGGCGAAGCGGACCGATCTGTCCCCCACCCCCTTCTGCAAAGATCGAGCCCCGTTCTTCCTGTCCTCCAAGACACACATCGGATCTCTCTCTGCTTTTGTGCACCCCTTCGCTGCCGGCGGGGACATCTCCCCCTGTCCTAGAAACTTCCCTTTGGCAGAGAACGGTGTCCCCGAAAGCAGAGATAATCGTGTCTGAATGCGAGCTCAGCCCTGGAACGGCCTCCCCGGGTTTGGCACACCACCCCGAGCCAGCCTTTTGTGTCTGCGAGCCTTCGATGGACCCAGCGCCCAGAAAGAAACACAGCAGGGAAGGGGCCGTTGCTAAGAGCTCTCCCAACCTGGGGGTGAAGAACACAAACGGGGGAAGGAGGACGCAAGAGCTCATTAAGTGTGCACCAGAGAACAATACCCAATTACAGCAACCAAGAGTCCGATATTTCCCCATCATCCTAATTAATCAGAAGGCAAGGGGCCTGGGGTGGCGTCCCCACTTCCCGCATCGCTCTAACGTTTGTTCTGATTTTTGCGGAGATGACTTCTCAGCTCCCCCGGGGGTCGGTGGGTGCAAGGAGAAAGCCACCGAGCGATGGCCAAGGGAGGGAAACGGCAGGGCCTGTGGTGGGTTCGAGAGGGTGCTCCCTCCCCGCCAAATTTATGTCACGAGGCTTCGCAGAAGGGGACCTGATTTGGAAACAGGGTGCTTGTCGATGTAATTCATTACGAATCTTGATCGGGAATCCTGGTTGGTTTACGGTGGGGTCTCATCGAATGACTGGTGTCCTTAGAAGAGAAACAAGAGGGGATTTGGACCCAAAGACACAGGAAACGCCCGTGCGAGGACAGAGCGGAGATGGGAGGCAGGTGGTGACCGGCAGGAAACACCAAGGTTGGAACCGGCCACCGGAAATGAGAAACGGGGCAGGGGTCCTTCTCCCCTCGAGCCCTCAGAGGGAGCTGACACCTTGATTTTGGACTTGTGGCCTCCGGAGCCGTGAGGGAATGCCTCTGTCTTGTGTTGAGATGGGAAGGCTGTGGTGATTTATTGGGCAACCTGCTTGAAACACACACACCTTCAAGCTTGCACCCTGCATGGTGCCGGTCCTTCCTCCCCTGGTCCTGGCAACAAGCCGCATTCCCAGGTCAAGACTTGCAAACAGCAGCAACAACAAGACCAAAGCAAGAGAGGCTCTCGAGTCACCTGAACTTGCTTTCCCTTGAAAAATCACCAACACGGCCCCCATCCCCCCCCCAAGGGATGCTGCAGAAGACGCTTGAGTCTTCCCCGCGTCGGCACAAAGAACGGAAAATACCCTCCGGGGCTGGCAAACCACAGAGGCTGAACTGCTTCTGAGGACTTTTCCGTCCCTGCCAAGGAAGGAGGAAGACGACAGCACGCACATGCAGGACCCCGGGCTGAGAGCAGGTTCCCGGCAGGGCCGAAAAGAAGCGTGCCTTTCGCACGACAAAAACCGGTTTCATTCCTTCAGACCTTGTACGTCGAGGTGTCTCATTGCCTTTTAAAAAAAAAAAAAAAAAAAATCAAGATCCGGCCAGGCCTCCCCAATGCAGGAGGGGCCACTCACGGTCCGCCATTTTCATAAGTGTGGTCAAGGCGGGCGCGACCGGAGGGAGGGAGAAATAGTGCAGTCATCGAAGGGAGCGGGGTTCGGGATCCCGTGTGTCCCTCTTCCTCCCCACGGGCCACGCGTGTGCCTGCCGGGGGTCAGCAGACCCCGAGGGCAGGCCTCGGGGACATGCACACTGCCGGTCTCCCCCAAGATGAGTTAGTAAACGTGGCAGGAGGTCTGGGATTGGGCAGGGTGACAGTGGCCTCTCCTGTGGGACATTCCCATCCACCCCGCCCACAGCACCCTAGACAACGAGATGTCGAGATGTACGGGAGTCTCGGAGGTTACCCAGCGTTCAGGGTAACGGCTCTGTGCCACGAGTGCAGGTGAGTTGCACCAGCAGTTGCAATATTTTCTAAAAAGTCTTAAATTTAAAAAAAAAGTATGTGCATATTAGCAAGTTATCGAAGTACGTATGGGATCAGAGACGCCCAGAGGCGGAAAAACCTGAAAGGGTTTTCCCTACCATTCTTCACTTGCTGTTTGGGGTTGAATCGTGTGTCATACCAGTTGAAGCCCCTGGCCCCCCGGATCTCAAAATGTTATTGTATTTGGACATGGGGTCTTTAAGATAGGATTCAGGTAAAATGAGGTCACAAGGGTGGGCCCTGATCCCACAAGACTGGGTTCCTATGAGAGGAGAGGGTGAGGACACAGAGACGCCCAGAGGAATGACCACATGAGGACATGGGGGAAACATGGCATCTCCCGGCCAAGGAACGAGGCCTCAGGAAGAACCAGCCTCGACCCCGTCTGGATCTCAGACTCCCAGCCTCCACAACTGGGGGACAATTCATGCGTGCTGTCGAAGCCTCCCCATCTGTGACACAGTCATACGGCATTCTTGGCAAACTAATAAATACATGAGGAAAAAAAAATAAACAAACAAACCAAAATTTCCTATTCCCTTTTTAGTAAGAAGGGGTTTCGCTACTGTTGGATTCCAGCAATCAAGTACTTGGACTAATATGGGAAGAGAACTATCGGTATAAAGGTAGTGATGGGAATTTCTCCCAGACGATAAAATCATACCCAGGTTCCTTCTTCTTTCTCTGAAATGCTTTTCGGTCTAGAATTCCTGTTCTAGAAACTCCGATAGTATCATCCCTGTGTATTTTCTTTAAAAGACCCATAGAGAGGCTTGACACCTTCTTCTGATTAGGTCAGGCCCACCCAGGGTAACTGATTAACTGGAAAGTCAACGGATAGCTCCCCTTTCCCCCAAGGGAGTGGCATCAGTCATGGTCACAGGTCCTGCCCACTCTCAAGAAGAGGGGACTCTCCATGTCGAGGTACCCTAATGGAGAGGCATGTTGGGGTCCACTGGAGAACTCAACATCTCATGCCAACCAAAAACATTACTGAATGGTTCCTGCTGCAGGCGACTGGGTTTCAGTCAGCCTGGAGACTCCCGGACGGGGTCTGGTGGCCCTCTCAGCATGCCTCTCTGCCTTCCTTCTGACATTGGCTGTTAAAGCAAAATGGATACTGTCCACATCCCCCTGATTTTTCCTGGGTATCATTTGTGCAGATCAGCGTGGCCAGAATATGGACCCTTCCCTTCCTCCCCCACCCTGTCCCTGCCCCCCCCCCCCAGCCTGTTTGCTCAATGGATCCTCGGACATCTCCCCATGCAGCCACTCCAGCCCGAATCTCCGTGCCACAGCCTGTCCTGCTCTCCACCGTGACTCCCCCCACCCCCCGCGGCTGCACGCGGCGGCCAGCATGCCTCAAACTGGGGGGCCTCGAAGTCCGCTCCCCCCCGAACCCTCGCAGGAGTCTCTCTCTTCTGTTCCCGGAACAAGGGCTGCGGGGGCATCCAGGCTCCAGCTCCTGAAAGCCTTCGGGAGAGCTGCAGTGCCCGAGGGCAGCCTGACTCCACCGACCTTTGCACGTCTCCGTCCTTTAAAAGACGAACGACGATGCCTTTGAAAATTCAGCAGAAAAGGTTTCCTTCCGTCCCGAGATCAGACAGAAGACGCTGTCTCCAAGGATGCGTCTCTGGAAGTGACTTATATGTGTTTCCTGAGCTTTGTCCTAAACAGTAAGGGAGAGCATAGAGGCCCTTAATTCAATGATCCAATGCATGGACTGCTGCAATATTCATTCATCCATCCAGTGCATAGACTGCTAAGATATTTTGGAGGATCCGGGGATAGGAAATTCACTGATCTGGACCTTGCCGTCTTACAAAGTGAGAGCGGCCGGGCTCTCTGCGCCCCCCTGACAGACCCATTCCTTTGCTCCCCCTTTTGTGCAGTGTGACCCATATTTCCTTTGCAAGGCGGTGGCGAGTTCAATAGGACGTTAGCTTGAAAGGGTGTGGCTTGCAGTAGCACACAATCCATCGATCACTCCCGTCTCTTCCTATCTGTACGTCTGTGGATCCTGGTTGGGGACTATGCTTCTCCCTCGCCCTCCCTCTTTGGGGGGAAGATATTTCTTTGCCTTAATATCACCGTCACCATTTGGAGCCACCACTTTTTGGGGGGAACAAGACACCTTTCCCTACGCTGTCTCAGCTCTGACGTCTGTCTCCGCAGAAAACCCAAGAAATGGTTTCTGTTTCAAAAAAAAAAGTAGAGACCACATCCACTTCTCTCTCACTTTTATGAATTCAAACCAACGGGCATTTGCGTTCTGGAGTTCTGGGGAAATCATTGGGGTTCTCTGGGTTGTTTATGATGAATGAGGATACATGATTATAGGGTTATCACGATTTATGGTGGATATGGCAGTCATGTTCTTTGAATGATCCCAGAGAGCCTCGTTTCCAATCAGCCCAGGAATAAACACTGGGAATGTGGAGGAAGATGCCCGGCCCAAGTTCTTGCAGGAGCTTGCCCAGTTTCTTACCTTTGCTCCACGGCCGTAAACCGCAGTGACATCAGCGGCCATCAGGTGCACATTAATAATGATTAGTTACCAAAACGAATAGTTCTCTTTCTGGAAGAGGTATCATGGAAAATGTCATCTGTAGGAATGAGAGAGGCAGAAATCCCTTCTTTGTTAAGAGGGCAAAACTGCGAAACTCTTCAGTTGCCAAAAAACAAAAAGCAAAACAACAACAAAACCATTTCTGTGTTAAAAATCACGGGGAAGAGATCAAAGGAAATTTCCGGAGCTTGAAATTGCACAGGACAATGTTACATCAAGAAAACCCTATGACTCGTTTGTTTAAAAAAAAAAAAAACTTAAATAAGACAGGGAGGAAGGCATTAGAGTATTAAAACTGGTATGCCACATACGTAAAATCTAAAAGGGGAAAACAACATAATGATGTTTTTATGCAATCTGACATATGCTTTATTGGGAGAGAATCACACTATTTGGTAATTACCAAAATTACTACTTCTCGAATTCGTGTAATTATTTCACGTAAAATATGTCAGTCTGGCCCCATTTTTAAGCAGAGATTTTAAATGTTGTTGTAGCAAAATCGTGCAGAGAGGCTCATGCTTTGCAGAATGTAATTATGTAACATTTTGATTAACAGCCTCCAGAACGTTCATCCATCTCCCGGGTACCAAAAGAGGTCCTCCCGGACGTAGCTTTGTCGTATGAAAAGTCGTGCTATGTATGTGTGTGTGTGTGCAACCTCAGGAGCCCCTGCTCTCCTGACTTACGTTTACGTAGCATTTTCGTTTTCAGACTTTTGCGGTCGGCGTTTGTGCATCCCGTCGGGGTCAGGGGTCCTGATCAATGCCCTGGTCATGTAGGCTTTATTATAACATTTCTGTTGTCGCTACAGATAGCTTGTCCTGCTTGAGGAGTAATCCCCTCTATCTGGCGAATACACAGACTCCCTTCCCACGGATGGCTTAGGTGGTGTCCTCAGAGTGGGTTGGGTGGCGGGGGATATGGAAGGCAGAGACACGGCCGGTCCCTCCAGCAGAGGGCATCGGCTCGCAGGTGGATTGGAATTTAGTGTGCCGTCTATGCCAACCCCAAATCGTTCTCGTGATACCTGATAGCTAGGAGTCCGCCATGACGCTTGGTCCTGGGGACATAGTGACCAACGAGACACTGCCATTACTTCCCACGGCAAGACTCGAGTCAAGTAGGCTCTACGGCTCAGCAAAGTGAATTCGTAGGGTGCTCAGTGACGAGAAAGGACAGGGAAGACGAATGATAGAGGACGGGAGACGTTCACGACACGAAGAACCAACAGATACTTTGCAGAACACGAGTGTTGGAGTTGGGTGGGAGGGTCCGAGCAGTGAGGACAATGTGGAAGGTGTGGCCGGCAGCATGAGCCGCACCACCCGGGAGGAAACGCAAGGATGTGAGAGGCCGTGGTGCATTTACGAAGGGACCAGAAATAAATGCAGTGTGGCTGGCGGGGGTGAAGGGCGAAGACGCTCTGGGAGGGCGGGCTGGGTGCAGGCAAGGGTCCAGATCCCGAAGGTCACGGCCGGACGCTGACATTCATCCTAAAAGATAAGGGGAGCTGGCAGCCTTCTGGTTATTTTCAAAGAGTGTCATGACCCCATTCCCGTTTATAAAGATTTTTCCGACTATATTTTGGAGACCATAAGGGAACAGGGTAGCAGTGGGAGCAGGGAGAAGATTTAAGAGGCTCTCGGAACAATTTCAGTGAGAGACGATGGTGACCTAGTTTGGGAGGTGATACAGGAGTCCAGAGATCTATGAAATTAGTAGAAATGACAGCAGCACGTGAAGACTCATCGGAGAACTCTGGGGTTATTTGATACGGACTCATTCTCGCCAGACAGAGGGAACCATGAGAGTCTACTCCGGGTCCTCCTGTTCCTTTCTGCTCATGGCTTAATCCTCCCTTCCCATCCAACCAAAAAGCTCACATCCAATGAAGAGCAAAAACAGCATTCGTGTTGACCTAAGAAGGTAGACTCTGCAGTTTCAGATTTTAAGGCAAATCATCCAATATCAGCCCTCACAGTGAAATTTAATTTGAATCAAGATTAGGGGCGCCTGGGTGGCTTGGTGGGTTATCTTCTGCCTTCAGCTCAGGTCATGATCCCGGGGTCCTGGGATCGAGTCCCGCATCGGGCTCCCTGCTCAGCGGGGAGTCTGGTTCTCCCTCTCCCTTTCCTCTCCCTTTCCCCCTCACCCATGCTCTCTCTCTCTCTCTCAAACAAATTAATAAAATCTTTAATTGCAATCAAGAGTAAAGCATACCTTTAAAAAAAATGACACAACTTAGCATTTAGTCCAGTATTTTCCTGAACACGGCTGTTCTTTTCAATGACAGAATGACAATGAGATACTTAATTCGTCATAGAGTTTATAGTCATTCTGGGTGAATGAGATTTATACCCATGACATGAATTATATGCGAGTTATTTCGGGGTTTTAATCCTTTCCAGCTGAGAAGGTCTCTATCGGTATGGGTTTTGGCTGAAACCAAGGGAAGCTCAATACGGAGTTTGGTGGAATGATTATCAGGAAGGTCCATGAAATCCCTGTGGGCTTGAAACCCAGCTTTGGGAATCAGGGCCAGGTTGGGGTGAGAGGGGAACCAAAAGACCAGCACGGACTCTGGAAGACATCTCAGCAGGAGGCTGGTCTGTAGTGATTATGCCTCCACCATCCATCCCCTCCTGGTCACTAGCTCAAGAGACAATGCCCTGAATGGAGGCAGTGAGGTCAAATACCCACCGGTCAGGAAGAGGGCACATTTGCCTCACATGGCTTCCTAACAAGGACACAGTGACCTTGATCTCCCTTTGCATAAGTTTACACACAATGGAAGCAAGCCAATTCCCCCAAAAGGAAACTCAGAGGCCGCTGGGGACTGAATGTTTGTGTCCCACCAAAATTCATATGCTGTAACTCTAATCTGCAGAGTGATGGTCCTTGGAGATGGGCCCCTCGGCACGTAATTAGGTCATTAGGGTAGAGCCCTTATGATCCTCATGAGAAGAGATCCCAGACAAGAGGGCTTGCTTCCTCTCTCTGTCCCTCTCTCCACTTTCTGAGGACACAGTGAGACGGAGGCTGTCTATAAACCAGGAAGAGGGGGTCCCCAGAATGAGAACGGGACCGCAATGGCATCCTGCCCTCCGACTTCCTAGCCCCCCATGTTAGTAGATCTGAAGAAGCCAAGTCATGGCAGTAATCCTCTCCCTGTTGCTCTACCTATAAAAAACCATTAAGAACCATCAGTTAACCAAACCTTCAGACTAATTGGTGTAGATATTTTCCTCGTTATAGTATGTGCCTCGAGTACGGAAAAGCATCTTTGACTCCGGACCCCGTGTATATCATACGGTCGATGGTTACTCCGAATGCACGGCCCTACACGTCTTCTTCTGTCCGGCCAATGTAAACAGAGCTCTTCTGGCCATGATTTGTGGTAGCCGATGGTGACATTGTCCCCACCTGATGCCATCGAAATACAGCCACCTATTTATCCTTTGCGTTGGTCCAGGGAGCCCTAATAAGATTTAAAAGATAAAATACAGTTTGCTGATGGGTTAAGTTAGTTATTTTTACGCCCATTGCTGAAAATCTAAGTAAATTTCACCTAATCCATTACATGCAATGAATCAGATTACATGTGACACCTTTTCAGCGTGACAAATGGGTTTATAAAGTATTACTCACACAGCATAATGGTAATCTGTCTGCCCGACGGCTGGAACCCACACACTCCATTTTTCTGTAACAGTCCTAATTCATCATTCCAAAGGATCATAATACATGTAAATACTTCTTTCTCAACAGGAGATAAATAGCATTTCACCAGTAAAGTCTCAGTGTTCTCCCCCAAAGTTGGGATGGGATGTGCAAGAATCAGTCAAACTTCCCAAACCTCAACGGAACTCAGGGGTAGGAAAGCGTTCATAAGGGATGAAGAAATTGGGCATATTCACATCTGTAAATGGAATTATCTCATTTTGAGTGGTCTGCTCCCTTGATACCTATCCGGTGGCTGTGTCTCAAACATATAGTACAAAGAACGCTGGAAATTTTTAGATGCCCCTTATTTTCCCAATATCTTCCGCCTAAACTGAAGTAACAATAGGGTTTTAGTAACGCACCTCCTTCTGTTCCTTTTTTACGGCTGATATTTTAATGCCGAATAGAAGTAGCAAAACTATTTTCCATCTCAACGTTCTTGTTTATTACCATCCCAACGTTCTTGTTTATTACCATCCCACTCCCCAAAGCCCTATGCTCTAGAATTCCATTTTTAGACCAACATTTGCAACCATGTTTCTATAAAGTAGGGGCAATTTCATAGATGAGTAGCTTTTAACTCTGTACAAACTCTTGGAAGAGTCTAATACTCTCCCAAAGATTGTCTTTCCCTTTAAATTGATGAGATATTGACGTTTGGGGTATGGATTTAAGAATGCCTCATGTTAATAGGCTATCTTTGTTGGAAAATCCGAGCACTGGTCAACGAAACCATTATATTCATTTGAACATTAAGAGTGCCCCGGGAAATATAAAGGATGTCTTTGCTATTTAAGGGGAGCGGAAGAAAGATTTTATTTTATATGTTGAAATTGTTCTTCCTTATTGTTTACAAAATTAAAATGGGTGTGGCAAAGGAACAGAGGAATTCCACCTGTGCCTGGTAATTTCTTTATGGATCTAGTATAAACACTCAAAAATAATGCAAGCTCGCCCGGAAAGGAAATTCTTCCCTGTGCCCTACCTTGTCATGAATCCAGTGAATTTGTTTCCTCTACCTTTTTGGAGCCGCCAGTGTTGTGAAAACATATGCTACACAAGTCTTTATCAAGAGCACGTTCTTCTGTTTTTGGTGTTGCTGAGTGTGCTTTTGTTAGCCTAAGGGTCTGTATCCACCATCCCTGATTGCGGGAACAGAGAGCAAGAGATCATGTAAGGGAATCGAAAGGAGCGTCGTAGTATACCATCTCATCTCATCCCACGGCACTGTTTGGAACATGATTTCTCTTGGCAAAATTTGTCCGGGTCAACCATAAACACGTTGGTATTTACCAGAATTGTTGGCCATTGATTGACCCCCTAGCATATAATCGTTAGTCAATGACCAACCATACTGGTAACTACCAGACTGG
Organism: Nasua narica; assembly: GCA_028533885.1. Lineage (NCBI taxonomy): Eukaryota > Metazoa > Chordata > Mammalia > Carnivora > Procyonidae > Nasua > Nasua narica. Next base: position 2,839,939 of record CM052801.1, on the reverse strand, counting down.
GAGAATTTCAGACCTAGCTCAATGTCCTGCCAACACTTATTTTGCCGGGAGATTCTCCAAGAATGGTTGGTGCCAAGGAGAAATATGATGTGGAACTTCTCAGAACATGTCTTTGCCTTGAGGTATTTGCCTTGGAGGTCCCGTGAATAAAAAGCCAGAGGTACAGCGCACAAGGGTGGCTCAGTTGGTTAAGTGCCTCTCTTTGGCTTGGGTCATGATCCTAGAGTCCTGGGATCTAGCCCTGTGTTCTTGCTTGGTGGGGAGTCTGCTTCTCCCTTTCCCCCTGCTTGTGCACGCTCTCTCCCTCTCTCTCTCTCTCTCTCTCTCTCTCTGTGTCAAATAAATAAATAAAATCCAGAAAGAAAGAAAGAAAGAAAAGAAGGAAGCTAGAGGTACATCTGGTGAAACCTTCCTAAGATTTCTAGTTTCATTAATGGTATTCTAGTTTCATTTAATGGTAATTAAAACTAGCAATAATTTCCTAGTTTTATAATTGTGCTCTGACGACACAGATATTAACATTAGAGAAAGCGGTGTAAAGGGTATGTAGAACTGTCTTTCCTACTTTCCCAACTTCTGGGAACTCTATAATTATCGTAAAACAAAAAATTAAAAAGCAAATAAAAACTGAAATTAACAGGAAAAAAAAAATTCCTGCACTCCTCGGACATTTGTAGAATGGGGGAATGTATTCTTGCTTCTTTGTCGGGCTTTCAGTTTTAAAAACTAGTCTACAAGGGTTTATTTATAATCCTCATATACAACTCAGACGACTGGGTTTTGTTTCCAGTTCTTTCTTTCAAGGTCCCTGCAGATGGCACATCCTGGTCCTAACCCTTTCTGATTAGGAATGTTCTAGAGTGGGGCACCCGGGTGGCTCATTCATTAAGCCTCTGCCTTCAGTTCACGTCATGATCCCGGGGTCCTGGGATCGAGCCCCACAGCAGGCTCCCTGCTGGGCATGGAGCCTGCTTAGGATGTTCTCTCCCTCCTCCCGCACTCGTGCACTCTCTCTCTAAAAAAAGAAAAGAGAGAGAGAATGTCCTAGAGTAATTAGAATAGACACATCCTTTTCCCCCTAAAATATAATACACAATCCAATTTTAACAGAAAACATACTGCTTTCCTCCTGACCATTCCTTGTAGTCAAACCTCCAACCAAATCTATAATTGGGCATTGCCCCTCTTATCGGCGAAAGCTTCTCCTTGAGTCCAAATGAAAACAAGTCACCGTGGGGCCATTCTCTGTCCCTTCTTGTCACTGTTCCATTTCACACTGTCTTCCCGGCCCATGTACACTTCTCTGTGGATTCTGAAACAGCCACAGTATGTTTCAGCGAAGGCATGATGCCTTCTCTTTCCTATGCTTTATTATTATAAAGAAGACTTTGCAAATTTGGCTGAGCCCGGGTGAGTAAAGGTGCCAAAATTAAATAGAAGTCTCACCTCCATTATATACTAAGATAGCCCCAAATTAAATTCTTCACCCCATAATGTGATGCACCCACAGTTACGTCCGGGGACTCATCACTAGAGCAATTTCCCTTGGGTTCTTCTTAACTGATTATCAGAGTTCTTGCCACCTAATCTCTACCTGGGCACCTGCTCTTTTTTTTTTTTTCTTTTTTAAGATTTATTTACTTTGAGAGAGCGAGCTTGGAGGGGCAGAGGGAGAGAGAGTCCCAGCAGACTCCGTGCTGAGTGCAGAGTCCAATGTGGGGCTCGATCTCAGAACCCTGAGATCTCAACCTGACCCAAAACCAAGAGCTGGATGCTCAACCAATCCAGGCGCCTCTGTCCCTGCTCTTCTTACTCGTGTGTTAGTCACACAGAATAGACAACCTCTTCCTGATCGTACCCTTCCGTAGACTCTCAGAAGGCTCTCTAGGCTCTCTAGGTCATCGTCACCATGCCTCGCTAAGGCTGGGGAGAGTCTGACATGAAGGGAATAAAATAGGAACGGTAAAATGACTCTCAGAGGTAACTTCCCATGCCGGAATACAAGCTCAGTATTGTCACACTGTATTCCCTTTGCACTTGGATCTGCATCTGAGATCCTCCAACCTGTGCCCAAGTGTCACCTAGTGCATAATGAGTAGACTCTGAATGTAGGAATGATCTCTGCATCTGGGATCCTCTGACCTGTGTCCACGTGTCACCTAGTGCATATTGAGTAGGCTCTGTATATAGCAATGATCTCTGCATCTGGGATCCTCCAACCTGTGCCCAAGTGTCACCTAGTGCATAATGAGTAGGCTCTGAATGTAGGAATGATCTCTGCATCTGGGATCCTCTGACCTGTGTCCACGTGTCACCTAGTGCATATTGAGTAGGCTCTGTATATAGCAATGATCTCTGCATCTGGGATCCTCTGACCTGTGTCCATGTGTCACCTAGTGCATATTGAGTAGGCTCTGTATATAGCAATGATCTCTGCATCTGGGATCCTCCAACCTGTGCCCAAGTGTCACCTAGTGCATAATGAGTAGGCTCTGAATGTAGGAATGATCTCTGCATCTGGGATCCTCTCACCTGTGCCTACGTGTCACCTAGTGCATATTGAGTAGGCTTCTGTATATAGCAATGATCTCTGCATCTGGGATCCTCCGACCTGTGTCCACGTGTCACCTAGTGCATATTGAGTAGGCTCTGTATATAGCAATGATCTCTGCATCTGGGATCCTCTGACCTGTGCATACATGTTACCTAGTGCATATTGAGTAGGCTCTGTATATAGCAATGATCTCTGCATCTGGGATCCTCCGACCTGTGTGCACGTGTCACCTAGTGCATATTGAGTAGGCTTTAAAAGTTGCACTGGATCTTTACATCTGCAGTCCTCCAGCTTATGCCTGAATTTCAACAGGGACGTACGAAGTAGTCATTAAATACTGAATGGAAATCTTGGTGCACACTTACATTTTCTTCTTCATTTCGTCCCATTCCTTTTCAACTTCTCTCCTCCCCACACACTAGCTTTCTTGCATTTTCCAGAACACACTGGCCCTGCCCATATTGCCGTACCTTTGCACCTGTTTTCTTTTCTGTGTGTCTACACATCTCTGAGGACTCCAAGTATCCATTTCTCATTTCTGCTGAAAAAGTTCACTGAACACCCAAAGCTGAAGGAGGTATTATTGTCCTCTTTTCTCATATTGTCTCATGGATGTTATCTACATTGAATATTATTTCAGATAAGCTTATATATTTATATACACATATATTTATAGATCAATATATGAATACTATAAATATATTATTCAGCTACTCATGTTTTCGGTATTTATATAATATGATCACACTGGACAAATTCTTGGACTTGCTTTCATTTCTAAATTCAGCATATGTTTGGCAAATGTATTCAGGTTGAGGTATATAGCTATAATTTATTCATTTTTACTAATCCCTGATATAAGTCCATTCTATCAATAGGCCATCTAAGGAAAAACTGATATGCTTTTCGGCTGTGGCCACATGTGGGCCATTTTTGATTTGATCCTAAATACCTTGACATGTGCCCTATTGGAAGATCATTTTACTGGGGTTAAACGTTCTACGATACATAGATTATTTACTTGAGTCACTGGATTGTACTGTGAACTTCTTCCCTAAAACCCAATACTTGCTGGCATGAAGTGTGAATGAATTCAAAGCTGTCTGGATGTTGGTTGTGAAGTGTTTCTTATAGTTTTCAAACTGCCTCCCACACTCAGATTTCTAAATGTACCCATTTGTGCTTCCGTGGGACATTTTCAATTTTCCCTGAAGGGTATACTCAATATTAATGCAATGTCAGCAGCCATATTTATCTTTTTCTATTATTCAACAGAATTTAACCAAAAAGCACGTGTTATTGGGGTAATTTTAGCAATAGTGTGAAAATTATTCCCACTAGGATCCATCGTACAGCACTCATATATATCAAGTGACAATTAGGTTTTGGTTCCCAGCATTCTGAAGTTAATCATCACCCAGTCTATGCGCAGGTTAGAAAAATAACGGTAGTCCACATTGCAACCCAAACTGACAAAATAGATCTAAATGTAGGAACTTATTAGAATGTGCTAAGGCAAAAAAAAAAGAAAAGAAAAGAAAAAAAAAGACAATATAGGACATATTTCCAACATGGTCATTGTTCATGGAATCCTGGCTTTGAATCCCAGATTTTAATCTAATTAAAGACTGAGGTCTAATTCACCACTGAGAAGGTGATTTGCATTAGAGAGCCTTACATATATATTTTTTTATTTCCTACCTATATTCTGGTTTTCCTCAAAATATATTTCATAGGTGCCGTGTTGCCTTTGAATATTTAGAGCTACTCAGGTTGTCCCTAATGACTAATTATGATAGAAAACTGTAAGGCAATAACATATTTTATCAAGAAATGTTAGAGGGACTTAATGAGCCAGTTAAGAGGGATGAGATGTTTGAATCTCTGAGAATTCAAGACTTGGAAACTACTTTACCGTAGAAGGAAAATTGAAGAGTCTTCACAAAAATTTTTAATAGAATGAAGCAGGTGAATGTGTTCATACATCACATGAATGGCATAGGTAGATTTAAAGGTTTTCATTTTTTCTTTATGAATCTGTAATTAATTGCAAAGTTTCCAAATGGAGTCTCTACACCTGAGTGCATTGAGGCTCTGTGACTTACCAGCACATTTGGATTTCTGCATCCCAACTCTCTGTCTCGAATACAATGCCAACAAAAGATCATATCCCTAGTTCTCTGTTGATTCGAACTGTATACCAGGAATTGTATACCATGTTGTGCTGTGTGATCGGTGCCTACACATTGACCCTAGGAAAACAACGATGGTGTCTTGGGATTCTCCTAAGACGCTTAATTACCTTTCCCCAAACAGTTATTGCTTTAGGATGTAGGAACAGCCTTGAGCATCACTGTCACGGTTCATGAGTGAGTCCCTCTGAATGTTGACATGAATGACGTGTTCCTAAGAGAATGCAAAGCAAGGCAGTGCTTTAAAACAATTGTGGAAGCACCAGGAAAAAGCCTTTCCCTATACCGATAAGACTGAGCACAGAGAATGAACATTTTACGTGTCAGAGAGGTCCAAGAATGGATAGTCTAATTGTTCGCTCATTCTTCAAACCCGGCTATAGCTACGGTGTTAGCTGTGATAGGTAAGAATGTGCCTCAGGGAAATGATAAGACCCAGCCTGGTGTGCTATGACATTTTAGTATATGCTGGGTGCTTGTGGGATGACGGTCTTATTTTATCCTTATTTAAAAGAATGTTAGGCAGATGGAGAAAAATATGGTCACCATCACCATTTGTAGCAGATGAAACTGGAAATCAGGCAAATTGGTAATTTGCCCCGAATTTTCATGGCTGGTCAATGCCACAAATTGTTCATTTCCATGGAGTAAAGTTTTCCCCATTCGAGTTTTCTCCCCATTGTAAGATTTTATTTATTTTATTTGAGTGAGAGAGAATCAGAAAGAGAGGGACAGATCACCAGCAGGGGGAGGGGTAGAGGGAGACGCAGGCTCCCCACTGAGCAGGGAGCCCGACACGGTACTTGATCCCAGGACCCCGAGATCATGACTCGAGCCCAGGGCAGACGCTCAATCGACTGAGCCACCCAGGGCCCTATCTCTCCATTGTATAGAGCAAGGATGTTTACTAAAAATTGTATGGGGTAATTAGAACTTTACATGAATATATTCAATCTCAGGCATGAAGGGTTTTCTGATATGCAAAACAGAATGACTTTATTGAATCTGGAGTCTGAACCAAAATGAAGATAAAGCAATAGCAGTAAAAAAAAAAAAATCAGTATATAAACCGAAAGCATCAACAATACTAAGTAAAGATAATAAACCAACCTTTTATGTGGGAGTTCTGAAGAAAATGCCCAAAGAGATCTCTTGATGAAGACATCTTCTAGCTGAATAGTCAGTACTTTGGGCTCACAATTAGTTGATCCAAACCCACTTGTTAAAAACAAAGCACAATATACCAGGGATGAAGTAGATGAAAGAAACTGCTTTTAATCAGCTTCATATTTAAAAGAAAGGTCAATTGTGAATCAAGAACATTTCTTGGCATTGTTCTAAGAACACTTAATAGCACTTTAAGAATATTAACTTCTGAGTTAATGACAGTATTTATAGTATTAATGTTTGTAGAGGATTGTCAGGAGGAAATGTGTGTTTTAGTGGCTTCTTGGCAAGGGGGCAGATGAGGTATTAGGGTTCGTAACTGCCTCAGATTCAAGGCTCTTCATGAGATTTCCATGCTTTGAAGGTGTACATATATTATGGAGAAGAAATAAAAACGAATCCTCCCCCCCCCCAAATGGAAAACCCTCCATAAGAATTTCTGTAGGGAAATCTGCAAATATACCTCTTTTGAGACGAGTTCCTTATAAAGAAAGGCAGCCCATATTATGGAATTGGTAAAGATGAAAGGTATTTCCAGATCACATCCTTCAACAGAATAGAGATGCATGATATTTCATGGTAGACACTCAGAAAATGCTGGGAAGGAAGGTGTTTGTGGAGGAGAGAGTTCTTTGCCATCTTGTCTTTTGTGAAGCTCATCAGCAAAGGTAACCTTGGAAGTCTGAATGTCGAAAGGTTATTCGAACACAGAGACTTAGATAAAAGTGCAGTAGACTGTTCCTTCCACAATTTAAATGTCCACATTGTAAATGCAGTAATTAGTCTGCAAGGGGTATTTGAGGTGGTAAGAATGAAGAATTCATCACCTGAAGAACCACGAGGTGGAACCAGTCGGATAACTCTGTGTGTCGGTGGGAGATTTCTGCCCCGGCCTCATCAGGATGTGATGACTTGAGAGAGGAAAGAACTTTAACACACCTGGACAAGACCCTCTTTTCTGGGGAGCCTATAGAATGAGTGCCGTCGAAAGGGGATGCCTGGGGGGCTCGGTCGGTTAAGCATTCAGTTCTTGATCTCAGCTCAGGTCTTGATCTCAGGGTTGTGAGTTCAAGCCCCGCTTCCAATTGACCTTCCAATTCAAGGTCAATTGGAAGCGTTGTTAGAGATACAAATTCTAGAGTCCTCTACTTAACCTACTGAGTCAGAACCTCTAGAGCTGGGCCCTTCCATGTAACTCTGGCAAAACCTGGGAAACTCTGCTGGGGTTGAGTTTTGCATCCAAAACTATGCCATCCCATAGGATGGAGGTTGACCCTTTGTAGCACAAGCGCCTACAACCTGATCTAAAGAAACTACCTTGTTGGCATCTCTAAAGAGACCAGCTCTCCGTGCTAGGAGGTAATGAGTTTGTTGTCCACACTTGGTTCTTCCTATAGGTTTTCGTCCAAATAGTTTGGGTTCATCAGCGCCGCTCTCTGAGCTCACCAGCTGACACTTGTCACTAGAATTCTATGCCTAATGGGATGGAGGCTGTGACAACATCATTTTCCTAATGATGCTCTGGAAATGAAATTGCTAAGAAAATTGCCTTCAGGTCTAAAAAAAAAAAAAGATAAGTAATGAATAACACCTGTACAAGTTAAAGTCTGCCACTTTATTTTTCCCATTCAACTTTTAAAAAAAAGAAGTATTAAAAGCAATCATGTATGGTATTCCATTGTTAGTTAGTTTTCCAGGGCAAAGAAATGGAATCTTTGCAGAAAGAAAAAGTTGACGTCCTCATTAAACTCCTTCTCTTCCATTAGGCACTGGAGGGTTATTGATAGAATCATCCCTTGTTCAGATACCTCAGCAATAGAACAGATATGAAATCAGAAAAGGAAATACTGATAAACTGGATTACCACAAGTTATTTCTGTAGAATAAACTGCCTATTTTCTTGAAAAAAAAAATTACGAGTATTAACTAAAGAAGAAAGAGAAAACCTAAATAATCAACTTTGCAAATTATGAAGTGAATATCCCCCCAAATTCCATGCAATCTGATTTATTTGAAGAGCTGGTTCTTTTTTTTTTTTTAAGATTTATTTTCTTACTTATTTGACAGAGAGAGAATGAGCAGGAGGAGAGGGAGAGGGAGAAACGGACTCCCCACTGAGCAGGGACCCCCCCCTGACGTGGGGTTCATTCCCAGGACCCCAAGATCATGACCTGAGCTGAAGACAGAGGCTCAACTGACTGAGCCACTCAGGTGACCCTGGGAGAAAGTTCTATGAAAATTTCACATTACTCTCCTGTTGTGTAATCTCTATTTTCTAAAGAACAAGTTTCCTCCACCATTCTGTCAGTTTACTATAACACTGACTTATTGAAAACGCAAAGAGAATAAAATTTAGAATACACTCCAGCTTCCATCAAGCATATCTCAGTGAGAAATAAAAATAAAGCATTAGCTATTTTAATGTACTGGTTGGAAAATACACACCATTTCCAAAGGGACTTTATTCCCACAATGTGAGGCTATTCAATATTAGCTGATTTATTAAAATATTATCCTATTAGCGTTGGAAGAGGAAAATAATGCAACCACAGCAGGGCGTATGGGAGAAAAATGAATGAACACAAACCCACGTCAAAGAAGAAAAAAATACCTTTTGTACAAAACGGTTCCCACAAACAGCATACAATGATAGGATATTTTGTTGGGGGAGGGATTTGGGCTAATGAGCTCCTAGACAGGGAAGAAAATGTCATTTGGTCCTTTCCTGTCTTCAGGTGCCTTCCTTCTTAGAAGTGTCCCATATTCTCTTACAGCAGGGAGACACAGACTGGACTAACCCAGCCCTAAAAGGCCCACAAAGAGCAGGTTCCCTTTATTTCCTCGTCATGCTGGTTCCTAGCCAAGACAACCAAAGCGTTCCTTGAAAAATCACAGTCTTTGCCAGCATTTTGTAAGTTGAGTAGGACCTAGAAAACTCAGTACTGTCTGAGGAAACAGCATGCATTAAAAAAAAAAAAAATTATCTGAGCAAGATCGTAATAGAAAGCAATTTGATGTGAACTGAATGAGATTACATGTTGACATTGCAACAAAAATCCGTGTTTTTGTTATATATACATTGCAATATATGTTTTTGATATGTCTTGTTTTGGAAGGGAGGTATATTTCAGTAAGATATGAGGAAAATATTGAAAACGTAGAGAAGCTTTGGTCCATGTTCCATGAGTGCTGGCAATACCCCATGGTATTGGTAGTAGCCATTTCACACGCTTATACTCACGTATGCGCATCACACACAAGCAAGCAAGGGCTTTGGGGACAGATAAGCTTGGGCTAAAACAGGGAAAACAGCCTTCTTCACCAAGAGACGCCAGGGACTTGGGTATGCCCATGGTCATAATGGACTTTTGCGTGGGGCGACTTCCAAAGTGGATGTTTTTCACATTTGAGTCATCAGCAGAAAATTCGTCCTCACACAGTACCTTGGGAAACACGGTTTTTCCCCCACAGGTGGTTCCCATTTCAGTTGTCTGTATTTAAGTTCTTCTAACCATTCCTAAAAAGAACACAAAAGACATAGCATAGAAAAAAGGATCCAATTTAACTCAATATAAGCCGAAGAAGTCGAACAGTGTGAGAAAAAAGACCAAAGCAGATAACTCTTGCTGACTATAAACAGAAAAAAAAAATAAAAGTGAGAGTTATGATTAACTTACCAAGAATCATACCATTGTAGAGTTCATAGCACAAAAAAAAAAAGTAACAAACTCATATATTGAGTAAACCAGTTTTTCATCTCCTTTCATTCTTTGTTATTTTTAGATTTTATTTTTTAAGTAATCTCTTTACTCAATGCGGCTCTCAAACTTACAACCCCAAGATCAAGAGTCGTGTGCTCCAATGACTGAGCTGGCCCAGCGCCCACCACCCCTACTCCTTCCCCGCACTTTAGGCTTTATTCCTTTTGATCCTAAAGAAATATGTTCCAGGGCGCCTGGGTGGCTCAGTTGGTTGGGCGACTGCCTTTGGCTCAGGTCATGGTCCTGGAGTCCCGGGATCGAGTCCCGCATCTCCCCCTGCTGAGCGGGGAGCCTGCTTCTCCCTCTGACCTCTCCCATCTCATGTTCTCTCTCTCTCTCTCTTTCTCTCAAATAAATAAATAAAATATTAAAAAAAGAAATATGTTCCATAAACAAAGTCAAAATATAGAAAAATTTCCAATGCCAAAAATACAGCCATCGCCCTTATGAGAAAACAATCACATCCACATCTGTACAGTTATTTCCAAAACAAAGAACAAACAGGGTCCGAATGATCATCACAGGTCCTGACAGTTGAAGCATAATTGATTTGACTAATCCCAGATGATGAAACTTTTTAAACCGAATTTATTAGGAAAACCATGGTACAAAATGAAACACAATTGTAACAGATATAAAAACAGATGTTGTAATAGTTGTGATCCTATAAGAGCAATTAGAAATCAAGTAGGCAATACATAACTACCAAAAAAAAAAAACCAGTGGTCAAGCAACACAGATGATAAAAGAAAAAAAAAATTAAAAGCAGATGGTTGTTAAGTATGAGGAACAACTTCCTGCCTTATAGCAAGAAAAAAAATATTTTTAGCTAACAAATTTTAGCGCATCTCATATGCTCTCAGAAGGATGGGAAACATATTGGAATGTTTGTGCAAAGCAGCTCAGTTGGTGGTTTTGACTCCTTCCAGTGTTCCTAACTTGTAACCACGTAATGTCAATTTCAGAAATAGTCTGTAAAGGACCTGTCAGATAAGGCAGTGAGAGATGGGTGTCCATGGATACTCAGTATCATATTGTTCCTAACACCTAAACATTAGAAGCCATCTGAGAGGGTGAGCATATGTAAGTTGGCTAACGAGCGTAATCATAGGAATGTAGTGTAGCCACAAAAAGAAACAATGCTTAACATACAATGTTATTTGAAGAAAGCAAAGGGGCACCGGGGTGGCTCAGTCAGTTACACACCTGCTTTCAGCTCTGGTCATGATCCTGGGGTCCTGGGAGCGAATCCTGCATCGGGCTCCCTGCTCAGTGGGGAGCCTGCTTCTCCCTCTTCCCCTGCTCATGCTCTCTCTCTCAAATAAGTAAATTAAAAATCTTTTTAAAAGGAAAGGAAGGAAGGGAGGGAGGGAGGGGAATCTAGCAATGCCTGCCTGGTCCAGTCAGTGGAGAGTATTACTCTGATCTCTGGATGGTGGGTTTCAGTCCCATGCTGGGGGTAGAGATGACTTAAAAATAAAATTTTACAAAGGAAAGAGAAAGAAAGCAGTATACAAAAGTATATATATAACGGGATCCCCATTATGTTACAAATATATTTGGAGGTTTCAGGCTAGGATGTCAAGGTGAGCTTAGATATCTAAACCCATGAGCCCTCTCACATTCTGCCTACATCACCAACTAATAATTGAAATTGAATAACTGTATAGGGAGGTCCCTATACACAAAAGCTTATTGAAAGAAGCAGGAGTAACTACTTGAAGATTCCCAATGTGTACACACACACACCTGAATCAAGGGGAATGTACATCTATAAATCGGAAAAGGGAAGCCAACTGACATCAGAAATGAAAGAATAGAGACAAAAAAAAAAAAAACCCAAATGAAAATAGCAATGGAGACAATGAACAGCAGAGTGTGTACAAAAGAAAACTGAATTGTTGAAGTCAAAAAGCAGTTGTGAGGAAAAGACTCCAACCCAAGAAAGTGGAAAAATGGATGAGTGCGTTGGAAGGGAAGATGGAGGAAAACAGGGAGGTAGAGGACTCAGAATTCCAAAGGGGGTGTAAAGAGCACCTCCAGCTGCCGTGGGCATGCAAACTGGGGCTCCCGCTGTGGAGGACAAAATGGAGGCTCCTCCAGAACTTCAAAACGGAAATACCGTGGAATCCAGCACTTCTACTACTGGGTATTTACCCAAAGAAAATGAAGATGCCAATTTAAAAAGATATATGCGCCCTTCTGTTTATAGTTTCTAGCAGCATCATTATGTGCAATAGCCAAGATACAGAAACAGCCCCAGTGCCCATCAACACATGAATGGGTAAAGAAGATGTGGTGTAGATAGATACCCAAGTATACACCCATGTGTGCATACACACACACACACACACACACACACACACACACACACTGGAATATTACGCAGCCGTAAAAAAGGATGACGTAGTGACATTTGCAACAACATAGACGGACCTTGAGGGCATAATGCTAAATAAAATAAGTCACACAGAGGAAGACAGATTCCATATGATTTCACTCATCTGTGGACTCTAAAAAATAAAAACAACAAAGAAACAAATGACGAAATAAACGAAAAGCATAATAATCAGATGTATAATGACAGAGAATACACTGATGGATGCTAGAGGGGAGGGTGGTGTGGGTGGGGAGAATGGGAGAAGGGGAGCGGGAGGTATGGGCTTCCAGTTCTGGAATGCCTAAGTCATGGAAATAAAAGGCACAGCATAGCCAATGTAGTCCGTGGTGTTATCCGAAGGTAGAGGGCAGCTAGCTACCCTTGTACTGAGCGTGGCATCACACACAAATCCCCTGAAACTAAGGCAACATTCTGCATCACCTATCCTCAAATAAAAACAAGGTGTTTTTTTTTTTTTAAAGATTTTTATTTATTTGACACAGAGAGAGAGCAATCACAAGTAGGCAGTCAGGCAGTGAGTCAGGCAGAGAGAGAGGAAGAAGCAGGCTTCCCGCTGAGCAGAGAGCCCGATGCAGGGCTCGATCCCAGGACCACTGAGATCATGACCTCAGCCGAAGGCAGATGCTTTTAACCCACTGAGCCACCCAGGTGCCCCCAAAACAAGGTTTTTTTAATGGAGTACTGGAAAAGAAAAAAAAAAAAAAGTAACACCAAACCAGAAGCCATAGAAACACACAAAGGAGAAGAAGACTTTCCTGGAGACAGACCTCCAGCTCCCCATGAGAAGGACTTACCCAGAGCCAAACATCACGTTGGCACCACAGGAAGAATGCCTAGTTGGGCTGTGCACGGCAGAACGGGACAGAGGAGAAGCATCTCTGAAAATCAGAGGAGAAGCATCTCCGAAAATCAGGTCGCTCATGCCTGGACTGGTACACACAGCCAGGTGGGTGGATGTTCTCTGGAGGGGCGGCCAGCCCTGGCAAGAAAGAACACGCTCTCTCCCCTCCCCGAAGGCAGTGTCGCTAAGGAGTGAGACATTCACCTAAAAAGGAACGCGGGGAAGGAGATTGGGTGAAACAGACTGAAGGCAGCTTTGTAATCAGACTTCGGTGAGACGCTTGCTGTGAACGTGTGGAGAAACGGAGGCAAATGTCACGGGAATTAGACAAAAGTCCGTAAACAACATCAGCCGACCCCAGGTTGCCCATATTTGTGGCAACGTAAAATATAAAGGCAACCTCTGCAATCCAGGAAGGAAGAAGGAGGGGAAAAGACAGATCACCACTCCTGCCCCAGACAGCAAGTGTTTCCAGGGAGGATAAAAATCTTATTCAGGGAGTGAAGAAGTAGGAAGACAATTACAAGAAAATATAAAGGAAGGGTCGTCCTCACCTGTGCTGGGAAGGTTTTTACACTAACGATAGTTAAGGTTAGTGTGGGCTTGGACGCTGTGTATAAAACTAAGTAAATAAAAAGCAAACTTGAATACACTTAACAGAAAGAAAAGGTTAAAATTCTTAATGTACCCATTGCTCCTGTAAATCAGTCTCAAAAAGGCTCGAGTAACAAAAATGATAACGGCATACCTGAAGCCTATACAGAAAAGGAAATGAAATACGTAGAAATAAAGACAGAGGATTTAGCGTCAGGAGAGGTCCAAGGCAGACAAACTAGAAGGATAATTTTAAATAGCCTGAGCGGATGAAATTGTTACAAATGTAAAATGTACAATAGCCAATATTTTTGAATCTGGCCCTCTCAGATGCCTACTTTTGTTTTGTAATGTCCAAGACTAACATGGGGTAAATGTACTAAATGCACGGCAGAGATGCTGTTCTCCATCAGCTTAACTCACCGTCTTAGGATACAGATAATCAGGAGGGACATTCTCTTTTCTATGAAGTTTTAGTGCAGACCAAATTAGTTTAAGTGGCAGCTAGTGATTGGGTTGAGGTAGGGATGATTAGATCGGAACATAATTCTGGATCTCCGGGGTGAAATACCAAATACAAGATTTTCTGAGACACCCTCTTGGCTGGGGAGGGCGCTGCCTTCTCTGAGGTCCTTTTCAGCTCTTGGTGGCAGAGAATACTCGCTCCATTTTGAGAATTTCTGTTTTAAAATGTGCTTGACAGCCAGCAAATGTGGGTGGATCTCCAGTTGTTCTATATAGTATCCACATTCGATGTTCTGGATTTTCCAGGATATAGTAATTTAGTTGTTCTGGGATGTGATGGTTTTAATTTTCCTGAGACTAACCAAGTTGAGCATCTTTATAAAATATATACACACACACATATAAATGTGTATATGTATAATATATATATAACACATGTAATATATACTATATATAATATGTCATATATGTCCAAAAACTAAGGAAGGAAACTCACAGTTGGACAAAGAGATACAGAAATAATGTGATCATATTATATATTAATAGATGTAATATATAGGATATGTGTGCAGAAAACATGTAAATCAACATATTTTAATACATAAATGTCTATTTAAAATAGAAAACATTATGTGTGTGTGTGTGTGTGTGTGTGTGTGTATGTATGTGGCTGTTTGAATATCCTTTCTATTTTTGCCTATCTTACATTTTTTTAAGACTTTATTTTTAAGGATTCTCTAGACCCAACGTGGGTTTTGATCTTACAACCCTGAGATCAACACTTGCATGCTCCATAGATTGAGTCAGCCAGCTGTCCCTCTTAGACTTTTAATCTATAAACATTCTCTATATAGAATCTATATAGATTCTATAAAAATCTATAAAGTATGCAAACATATGCCTTCTTGTTTCTTCTGGCCTTATTCCATATATTGTCTTAGCCCTAAGTATAAGGGCTAAGTAAAAAGGAACACTGGAAAACATGTTTAACGGACAAAATTATTTCAAATTTCCAACACCTCTTTCCCTTGTCCATAAAATGGCCTTACGGGTTGCTGGAGGGTCGAAAAAAAGCAGAATCTGTATTTGTCGTAATGTGTATGCTTATTTACTGAGACTAGCATTTCACAGAGTGGGTGTTTTATGACATCTTACCACCCGGTATCATATCCTGAAGTCCTATATAAATTTCTTTAATTAAACTCTGGGTTAATAGGGGAGAGTATGCAACTGGAAACCTCCGTCGATGCGTATTGAAGTCATTACTTGTATGTCACCGATTTTGAGGATGAAAGTTCCCTATAGTAGATAAATAATACTAGTTGTGATGCCTTGAACACCGAGATTGGGCTTATCCCAAGGGACGTGAAGAAAATCCGCAAAAAGAATGAAAAACCTCTGGGAAGCTGATGCTGTTCTTTGAATTGCTTGCAGCAAAGAAAGAAAGTAGAGTGAACTCTTCCTGCCTGTGTTGCAAATGATTATGAGAAGCATAGTGGGGTCTGATCTCCTAGAGGCTTAACAAGGATGCTAGCAACAGTGTTGCTAGTTAGCAGAACATTATTTCCCTTCGTTTGATTTGTTACTTAATCCAATGAAAATGAGGTTGGAAACGTTTCAGGAGGAATCATCTCACTAGTACCCACCTAGGTTTCAAAGTCGATTTAATACGATTCCCTATTTTAGGAAAACAGCAACCACCCTAGTCCCATTTGAGAAGTTGCTCCTGATTTCTGTGTGGTGTTTCTGGACAGGACCCTGGGGAACCAGCAGGTGGCACCATGCACGGTTGGACCCAGAAAGAAAAGGAACTGCTCAGTAGGTTGAGTGGAAGGGACCTTTCCAAAGACCCCTCCATCTTGCCTCTACGCCTGCAACATTAGCTTCCTTTAGGGCCCTTGCCCAATACAATGGCAAATAAAAATCATAACAATCTAAGACAGAACCTTGGAGGAATGCATCAAAAAAAATATACAGCTGGTCTCAAACATACTTTTCAAATAATGGAGTGAAAACAAAGCATGCAGACACGGTGATACAAAGGGTGGGCACTATTCATTTCCCGTTTTCTTCTTGATCTTCTTTCAGCTACTTTCAAATGAAACTTTTATGCCAGAAACCAGTTTACTCTTACAGAAGGGAACTCTCTTCATATGCGGGAACTTTCTTCCCGCATATGAACATATGAACTTTCTTCATATGTTGACTTGCGGGTCAACATATCCCGCAATTCCTTTTCAAAAATTACCTTTAAAAGTGAAGGCCCAAGTTCGATAAAGCAAGCAATCGCCTGGTCGAGATTAACAGTGCACTGTAGGGAGGTTTGGGGAGGTATCCCAACATTTATTCATTCCCGTGGTTCCATGTGAATGTGGAGTCTTAATGGCGAAGACTTTCTATGGCATTTCAAGGGCTGAACTAGACCTTCACACTCAGAACTGTTCCATACTGACCAGAGAATACATGCTAGTACTGGTCATTTTCCAAGGTCCTCCCATGGGCTCATTCAGGTGCATTTTGCCCTCGTGTCGTTCTGTTTTTCAGAATCAGGTCATTTCAGCCAATAAGGAGAGACCCACGTTGATGAAAGTAGAAATCTAGACTTGTGGTTTTTTCATGACGTGATGCCATGTACCAACCAGGAAAGGCCTCTGTGGGTTCTCAAATTTTTTCTCACCTCCTCCATGAAATATTGGACCAAAGGAAGCCCAGTAGAGACCTCCATGATCTAACAGATACGGGACAAAATGAACTCATAGCGTGAATTATGAACTCTGCATAATGGTTTGCGCCACTGATGCTGTCCATCAGTCTGATATAATGCAATAAAAGGAAGGTCGGTGTGAATGCAGGCCAGTCCTTCCTCTTCTCCAGGCATCAGGGCCATGTTTGGGCAACGGCGATAAGCCCTTAGGGAGACTGTACAGTAGAATAAAGCAAGGCTGTAGGAATGTGCTGTGTGAACAGGGATGCGCTCTACAAACCTTCTTTGTCGCACCGTTTATTTGAACCTCAAGCGCTCTCAAAGCATATGCTACACAGCCGTATTTTGCATTCATTACATGGAATTAGAATATTTGAATCCATCCAGTGTTTGGAATAGACACCTAGAGAAAACGCTTGTCTCACCCCTGTGTTTCTGGCATTGGATATGTTTCCTCGCCCTCGATAAGCTACCGTTGAGTGAGCAAAGAAAAGATTGAGAGACAAATTATTACATGACCGAATGAGTGAAAGGATGAATAAACCTTGTCTATTTCATAGGAATATGCAGTAGAATGAATGCAGTATAATATGCAGTAGAATACAGTTTTAGGGACAAGAATAAACATTTCTGCTGTATTACTTTTATTTTCAATTGCTTGTTATCTGGGCCATTGAACTAAGGCCATATACTAAAAGTATAATTAAAATTTTACTCTATTTCATATGATTGCTAAGGAAGGCAGGTCTCTGGGTTTAAACTGAAGTGCCACCTCTACATAGTTCTCTGAATCACATTGGCCCACATCATGGTTGATTAGTGATTTGTATCAATAAGGACAGGTCTCTCTCCACTGGGTTCTAAGTTCAGTGGAAAGATCCGACATGTTCCTACTGTATCCCCAGGATGTAATATAGTATGTGGAACATGGTAACACTAATGATCCATTTATAGTTCATATTAGAAAAGCCCACAAAGCGTTTTTTTAATTCTCAAAGTTAAATGGCTCCATTTAATATTTCAGAGTCTGGTTCCCCGACACATTAAAGGGAAATACGATCAAACATGGGGGGTGTGGCAGGATTGTGCACATAAAATTTCTCTTCTCATCACTCCAGTGATTCGGTTTTGTTGTGTTTAGATTAACCAATAATTGGGCTTTTGTCCCCAGACAAGCATAAAAGAAAGTTCTCAAATGCGGTCAAATTGTGTTTGGAGGATACCCACCTTTTAAATTCAGATTAAATGTAATTAATTTTATTTGTTTGAAAGCCCTCAATAAAAAAAAAAATGAAAATGACCTTCAAGAGTAGGAACAAAGACCAAAAAATGTCTTTATTGATGGAGCAAAGTGACAGACAGAAGCTAATCTCTAGGCCCTGGGAGGTGAGAAGCAGAGTCTGTCTTGTTCTTTTTGCGCACCTGTTGTGAAATAAACAAATGCCTAATGATAACTGATAATGGGAATCTCAGAGCCTCGACCAGCTCTGATGCTCATTGCTGGACAATAAATGCCATGTAATATTACTGGATCTCAAAGTTATTACTGAGTCTCAAAACTGGCTCATCCCATAAAATGCAAGAATGGCTCAATATCTATTAATGCCATGCACCATTATAATAAATCACAGAGGACATAAGCCTTGCAATCCGTATGTGCCAAAACGGGTCTGATAGAATTCAACATCAACTCTGACTAAAATGGGTAATAAAAGGGGACTGATAATTTTATAATGAAAAAATAGTATTTTCAGCCGTGAACCAGCTTTAATTCATATGGAAACATTAGAAAAATTCCTATTACAGTCGGTGTAAGATAAGGATGTCCACTGTCGTTGTGATAATTTCACATTGCTCCGAAATTACCAGTCCATTCAGTTAGACAGAAGAGAGATCTCTGGAACAGAAGTCAAGAAGGGAAGGGACACAAAAATTTGCAAATGTGAGTGTGTATCCAGAAAACATTAAAACTGTAATCGGAAAAAGTGTTAGAACAAGAAAAGGACTCGGTAATTATATATGTGTGTATATAGAACTTAAATGCCTACGATATAACAATATATATATTCTGGCTTTTGGGAAATGTTTTGACTGATCTCACATTTGTTTCCCTATTAACTTTATATATGTGAATCTGTTGTTGTACAATATACACACATATGTATATATACCTATATATAAAACATATATTGCACACATACATATGTAATACATGCAGAAACATATGCACAGATATCTGTGCACAAGAACAATGCACAAAGATTATGAAAAATGTTGTTGGTCTGGGTTATGATGGGGTTTTCATTGCATATCCCCCTTTCTCTTTGAGAACCCCCCAAAATGTATGTGCCTTACTTTTACCTTTAAAGTAAAAAGTAAAAGTCAAAACAAGTGACAGCAGAAAAATTAGAGGCATATAAATCTACTTACTTCATTTCTTCTTTTTTTTTCACGTTTTTACCCAATACCACTCTCTTATTAGAGCCAAACAAAAGCTAACAGACCTTGGGATTTGTTTTTCCCAAATAAATCCCAATTCATTATGGGGCTATAAATAAAAATTAATCTTACTTTTGGCCTGAATGAATTAATAATTTATTATTTCTTTGACAACTCAAGAGATGTATTAAGAATTTATAGTATCTTATTGTTTTCATGACTGTCAATTATTGTTGTGCATTAGAGGCTCTGATGTCTAGGTTAAAAATTTAACAAAAGTCTCTTTAAAAGAATGTCAATGAAAGTGACACATCCTGATATTATTCTTTTTTAAAAAAATATTTATTTATTTGAGAGAGAGAGAGAGAACATGAGATGGGAGAGGTCAGAGGGAGAAGCGGGCTCCCCGCTCAGCAGGG
>CM052801.1:2759135-2819902 GCA_028533885.1 Nasua narica | reverse complement strand
GAGATGTGGGACTCGATCCCGGGACTCCAGGATCATGACCTGAGCCAAAGGCAGTTGCTTAACCAACTGAGCCACCCAGGCACCCCTGATATTATTCAATAGGTTTTTGTATTTCCACTGATATGATATTTTTCCTTTACCTTCCTTATCACATTACCATCCCACTGAGGATAGGGCCATATCTATCTATCTATCTATCTATCTATCTATCTATCTATCTATCTATCTATCATCTATCATCTCTGTCCATCCATCCATCTGTCATCTATGTCTGTTATCTATCTATCTGTCTATCATCCATCTATCCTATAATCTATCACCTATCCATCCATCCATCCATCCATCTAGCCATCCATCATCTATCCATTCATCCACCCACCCATCCATCCATCCTGTCTATATCTCTATCCATCCATCCTATATATGTATGTATGTATGTATCTATCATCTCTGTCCATCCATTCATTCATCCAACTGCCCATGTCTGTTATCTATCATCTATCCATCCATCCATCCATCCATCCATCCATCCGTCCTGTCTGTCTTTATATCTATATATTTATGTGTCTATGTATCTATCTATGTATGTATCTATGTATTATCTATCATCTCTATCCATCCATCCATCCATCCATCCATCCATCCATCCATCTATCCAACCACCATGTCTGTTATCTATCTATCTATCTATCTATCTATCTATCCATCCATCCTGTCTATCTATCTATCCATTTATCTATATCAATCTGTATGTAACTATATCCAATTTACACCATGAATATTTGGGCATGTAATATATCTCATGATTTTAAAATCACATTGTCAGTAATAATGACTGGCTAAGCAAAGGTTAAAATTTAGTGCTCATTTGCAGGAATTTACCAAGCCATAGAGCACTTCTGATTACTCTGAGTTCTGCAAAGAATGACACTGGAGAAATACAAAATACCATTGCAGTTCCTAGAGCATCAAGATGTCATTCAGGTGCCTCGACTACACTCACCTTTACAAGCATGTCACGGGCAAGCATCCGCTTCCTGTCTCCTCTCTGCAAACAGCGCTTTACAACAGAGCATCAGATATCCATGTAGCTCTGTAACAGGACTGCGGAATGAAGAATTAACAAATGAAGCTGCCCCGCATTTCAGTGGCATGAACATCAATTGCAGTAAACACACACGTGACCTTTCAACAACAATGGTACCTGTTAGTTCGTAGGGCTCAGTGGCATCTGTCGGTTCTGCTAAGTAAATGACAAATGGAGAGGCTAGAGGCTGAGAAGGCCGTTGAGTAGGAATAGCGTTGGATTAGGCTCTGTGACAGCTCCATTCAATTTAGGTCACTTGTCACAAGCCTAAATCAGGCCACGTATTTCCCTACATTAAGAGGATGGACAATAGATCACCAGCTCCCCCAGGTGTGGCTGGCCGGCTGTTGGAGATGCAGGTGAGGGCGTAGGGACCAGATGGAACAGGGCTGTAGGCACCCGATGGTGCAGGAATGCCCTGCCTGATCGGAGTTCAGATTTTTCTTTTTTCTGCTTGGCTTGGTGCCTTCCTTCTCGTCCATTCATTTTGCAGGCACTTCTCAGAGTAAGCGAGAGATGGTTTTTTGGAATCTACTCTGGGACCAGCATGCGGTAGCATGGAGCGAGCGACAGAGAGTGGTCTCAGCTGCAAAACTCGGGAACAGGTGAAGGAGGGCTGCTTAGTTAGAGCAGTGTGGATGGTGGGGGTGCAAAATTTAAGAAACTCGGGAAAGGAGCCAAGCATTGCCCAGGGAACCCAGAGATCTTTAACCCGCATGCAAAGCTGAGCCGGGAATCTTAGGGGAGGACCTCAATGTGCAGATGAGAGCCAACCAGTTTCCCCGGTTTGCTCTGGGCTGACATCTGCTTCCTGACTAAGTCTCTCTCCACCATGCGCCCCCACCCCCAAACCATAGGGGCGTCCAAAAGGCAGCACGCGTTTCCGAAAACCATCACTGTGCTTGCGGGACACCACCGGGAGGCTGTTCGCATCTTACTCTTGAAGTTAAAAAGATAAAGACGATCCGCTGTGAATTAACGAGCTATTTACAAGGTATACAAAGATGCAGAGAAGCCAGCTCTATTATTGCAAAATAAAAGGAGACAAAAAACCATGTTTGCTTGGACATTTGTCATTCCGTCACTGACAGCCCTTTTGAAAGTGGTGTCTTCGGTCTCGATGTGAATTTCCCAAAGTGCCAATCATATTTAAAACCGTGACAGTAGACCCTGTGTTTAGTTTCCCCATCCCGCTGGGAATGACCTCCAGCTCATTGCAGCCACACTAGTTTTTTCTTGTCTCCAAAGACACTGGCTCTTTCCTGACCCATGGGGTTTTCATCTGCCATCCTGCTACCCTCTCTTCTCCTTTTCTGACCAATAGTCCGGTACGCATCTCTCTGTCAAGGCTACAACCAATGCACCAACTTTCTGAAGACCTCCGACCTTCTCCAGGAGGGTTTATTCCTCACCCTGGCTTCCCAGAGCCTGGGACCACCCGTTATCCAATCAGACAGTGACTCAGTGCATGTGGCTACATTTACTTCTTCTACCAGGCTTTAGGCATCGTGTGAGCATCTTATTCACCCTTGTGCCTTCAGCTCCTGGCAGATGATGGAAGCTTTCGAAAGGTTCACTAAAACAAAACAACCAAAAACCAAAATGAGATAACATCTACAGAAATGCTTTAGACTTTCTGGGAATTGCAAGAACCCCAAATTCACGTGGGATCTATGACAAGTGACTGTGTTATGTTGGTCCATGGTTATGTGAGTTCTCCTGGGATGCTTCCTCCACTAGGAGTCCATGTGACCGAGACAGGAGTCCGACAGAGTGTCTCAACCTCGACATTGAGGTTGGATCCTTCTTGGTGGTGGGGGTGGACCTTTGCCTTGTGGGATGCACCCCTGGTCTCCACCCACCAGGTGCCAGGAGTAACACCGTCCCTGTGGTGTGACAATCAAAAATGTCTCCAAGCATGGCCAAGTGTCCCGTGGATGGACCAACTTACCTCAAGGTTGAGAATCACCAGACTACCTTATAGGATCATTTTTAAATCTTTCTTTGTTTCTTAAGAGTATCTGAAGGGGACCATTAAGAAGAAGAGAACCAGGGGCACCTGCCTGGTGGCTCAGTTGTTAAGCATCTGTCTTCAGCTCAGGTCATGATCCCAGCATACTGGGATCGAGCCCCACATGGAGCTCCTTACTCTGTGGGGAGCCTGCTTCTCCCTTTCTCACTCCGATGCTTGTATTCCCTCTCTCAGTGTCTCTCTCTGTCAAATAAATAAATAAAATCTTAAAAAAAAGGGAAGAGAACCAGCATTTATTGTGGAAACATTAAAGTATCTTCAGTTTCAAAAGTATCTCCAAATTTCATCTCACTTGAATTGAAGGTGCCACTAACAGACGACAAAATCTTTTTCTTGGAAATGAGCACCCCCATGCTTACCACTCCGAGACCCGGTGCTTGATGGTTCTTTACTCGCCCCGAGCTGCTTCGGTAAGGGCATGGTTCGAAGTGAGCCAGCAACAGGAAAAGGGGAAGAAATGCTAGGGTTTTCTTTCCACCTCTACTAGGAGACTACCTTACTATACTTGAACGTCTCAAATTATTTCAGGGGTAAAAAGCAAAGATCACTGTATTAATCTGGGTTCTATAGAGGGACAGAAAAAAATACAGATCTATGTATACAGATGCAGAGAGGTATATACAGGGATCTGGCATCATACATATATATTATGTGGAGGAGTATATGATGTCATATATGTGCATATTACATAGATATTCATCGACACGGTGTGGAGATGTGGGAAGGTATGATTTCTTCTGTGGTGGTGGCCATTTGATTTATGCATCTCCACTATGTTCTTTGTTTACCTTCTACTTTTTTGTTTTTTTACTTTTTTTGCTTACCTTCTACTTAACGAAGGCTTCAAAAGTACTCAAACACACACACACACACACACACCTGAAAGTGAAATAATTGAAATCAAAATGGTAGTATACAAAATCCTTAAAGATAAATGCAATGTTCCAATTCAGCATCCATTTTTATCCTTTTGAAAAATAATGAGTATCGGGGCACCTGGGGGGCTCAGTGGGTTAAAGCCTCTGGCCTTTGGCTCAGGTCATGATCTCAGGGTCCTGGGATCGAGCCCCCTCTGCTCTCCCCCTCTCCCTCTGCCTGCCTCTCTGCCTGCTTGTGATCTCTATCAAGTAAATAAATAAAATCTTTAAAAAAAAAAAAGAAAAATATTGAGTATAAATAAATGTCCTACGCCTTAAATATCGTAGGCTATACTTGTGAGGGAACCCACTCAACTAATTGACATGTATTTTTATTGTTTATTATGTTTAAAAATGTTATTTATTTATTTGAGAGACGGAGAAAGAGGGGAAGAGCATGAGCGGGGGAGGGGCAGAAGGTGAGGGCAAAGCTCTCTCCCTGCTGAGAAGGGAGCCCCACTTGGGGCTGGATCACAAGACCCTGGGATTATGACCTGAGCTGAAAGCAGACACTTAATCAACTGAACCATCCAGGTGCCTTGATAGGTATTTTTAATATAAAAAGAAGGATTAATGGGACACCTGGGTGGCTCAGGCAAGCGTCTGCCTTTGGCTCAGATCATTAGCCCAGGGTCCTGGGATAGAGTCCTGCATCAGGCTCCTTGCTCAGCAAGGAGTCTACTCTTCCCTCTGCCTCTACCTTCCTTCCTGCCTGCTGTGCTCTCTCTCTCTCTCTGACAAATAAATAAAATCTTTTTTAAAAAGGGGGGGCATGAATGTAAATCTGCCTAACAAAATTCCAACATCCCAATTATTTCCCATTAATGGGATTAGAAAAATTTGTGCCAAAATGTTACTGTCCCTTCAACTCACTGAGAGTGTTTCGAGTTAATGGAGGTTCATATGCCAGCCTCATTAAATATTGCCAGTTTATCTGAAGACATGACAGACATGTGAGGATATTTTACTGAAACTCTACAAAATATTCAGCTCAATTCATTTAATAAAACATCAGGGGGGAACAAAAACCTAAGCACTGGAAATACTTCTATCTGTGAGCCATCAGTCTCCTTGGAAGCCAAAATTTGTTATAATTCAATATTCCTATGAGCAATTACTTTTACTCTTGGATTAGAGACAATTTTATTTTCAGCGGAGTCTTCGATTTATTTTTCTCTCCTTTAGGGAAATCATTTCTACTGGTGATGGATAGGTTGCTGTTATGTGCTACCTTTACTCTGAAACATCCCGTTTGAAGTTCTGGCTTCCAACGGAGAATTTCAGGCCATTGGATAACAAAGCATATTCCACAAAGGGGAGGGCTTGTAAGAAGGCAAGTCAGACCAGTTTGCAGAGTGCATCAGGAGGGTGCCAGGGCTGGGGTTTTTCCTCCCCATATGCTCTGTCCAGAGAGATTGCTTTGGTCATTCAGGGTCTTTGTGGTTCCATATGAATTTTAGGATTTTTTTTTCTATTTCTGTAAAGAATGCCATTGGAATTTGCTATCTCTGGATCAGTATGGATTGTATGCATTGTAACCATATTAATTCTTCTAGTTTGTGAACATGAATATCTTTCCAGTTATCTGTCATCTTTAATTTCCTTCGTCAATATTTTATAATTTCCAGCATACAGACTTTCACCTCTTTGGTTAACTTATTCTTAAGTATTTTAATGTTTTTGTTGCTTTTTGTAATGAGATGGTCTTCTTAATTTCCTTTTTGGTGACTTTGTTACTTATACATAGAAACATCAGTGATTTTTGTGTATTGATTGTGCAGTCCTGCAACTTTAGTGGATTCTTCAGTTCCTAAGAGTTTTTTGTTGTTGTTGAGTCTTTAGGGTTTTCTGCTTATAAGATCATGTCATCTGCAAAGAGACGATTTTACTTCTTCCTTTCCAATTTGGATGCCTTTTACTTCTTAAATTTATTTTACTTTTTAGAAATATTCTATTTACAGGGGCACCTGGGTGGCTCGGTGGGTTAAAGCCTCTGCCTTCCATTCAGGTCATGATCTCGGGGTTCTGGGATGGAGCCTGCATCGGGCTCTCTGCTCAGCAGGGAGCCTGCTTCCCCCTCTCTCTCTGCCTGCCTCTCTGCCCACTTGTGATCTCTCTCTCTCTGTCAATACATAAAATCTTCAAAAATATATATTTTATTTATTTGAGAGAGGGAGAGTGAGAGAGAGAAGCAGACTTCCACTGAGCAGAGTCTGACGCAGGACTTGATCCCAGGACCCTGAGACCATGACCCGAGTAGAAAGTAGATGCTTACCCAACTGAGCCCCCCAGGTGCCCCGATGCCTTTTATTTCTTTTCCATCTACGCTTGCTCTGGCTGGGACTTCCAGTGCGATGTTGAATACATGTGGCTAGAAACTCATCCTTACCTTATACTGGATCTTGAAAAAGCTTTCTGTGTTTCACCGTTCAGGATGATGTTCGCTGTGGGTTTTTCATAGATCACACTTACTGTGGTCAACCAACAACAGGTGTAGATAACACATTTTCTTTTTCGCTAATAAAACACATACAGGATTCAAGAGGTAGAAAGAGCTACAGGTAGAACATGCCACAGCTCACGTATGGAGAAGGTCTGAGATCCCATTGTGTGCTCTCTATTCCTCCGCCCATTCAGATATGATGGCCCGAAACTGTATGACCTCCTTCTGACCCAAGGGCCGGTCTAACCACCCCAGGGATGCCCCACAGACTAGTAACTTTAACTAGTTAAACTAGGTACTAGTTCAACTTTAGTCGGTAACTAGTTGCTAGTAACTTTAACTAGTCAAACTAGTCACTAGTTTAACTTTAGTTAGTTACTAGTAATGGTAACTTTGGTCGGTTACTAGAACTTTAACTAGTAACTAGTAAGTTTAGTTAGTTACTAGGAATTTTAACTAGTAACTAGTTACTAGTAACTAGACTCCACAGCTTTGCTACAGATCCCATTAGAGTTCTTCACCCAGAAAGACCCCTCTTAGGGATCACTCGGCTGTGTACATGCATTCTTCTCTTTCTGCAATGCGTCTTCTTTCCCTCTGCCTAGAAATCACGTCCTGGGTGAGGCCTGCAGTCACTCTGGCATAGAATCTATGCTCATTTTCATTGTGTTTTGACATACCTTTTAAAATGCTTGTCCACCTCTCTCACATTACAGTTTTATTTCACTTAGTCTCACTGGAAATATTCTCATTTTGATTGCATAATTGAAGAGTGTATATAGATGCGTAAATGTAATTTATTTCCAATTTTTGTCCTTTTCTAGAAGAAGAATGTCAAGAACGGTCAAAATCACATGTATTACATTATAAATACCTCACTGTTATCTGTGTGTGTGTGAGAGAGAGACTGGTACATTTTTGTGTTATTTATAGATTGCTGAAAAATATAAGTTCATTATTTTCTCATACTAAATGTCAGTATTCAAACTTTCCAAAGTTCCCCTCCTTTAGTCCTATGCCATAATAAAGTCAAAGAAAAGAATTTATTTTGGAGTTCCAATTACCGGAATTGCCCTCAGAATCTCAGGGACCTCTTTTACGCCCTGAAACGTACGTCTAACTTCCGTTTCCCTGCTGCTGTACGATCCATCCTGTTTTCAAAGCACTCCCTTAATGCACCTGTGCAGATATTCTCTATGATTTCCATGTGAGCAAATGTGCAGCCTTTTTGGCACCACTGGTGAAGAAAACAAATTTCATTCTCTGAAGCAACTTGTCGTTAACAAAGAGAATTTAATTCTGCGTGTCTGCTTTTGACTACAGCTTCGCCGGTCCCCAGCCATCAACCCGACGGGTGGTATGGACCCAGAGTTGGGTCTTCCAAGCATTTCTGAAACCTCAGGGAGACTGTGTATGGGGACATGGAGCCTACGGACATCACTCTTTCCCATAGACGTCAAGAGGGCACACACACAAGAAACTTTTCAGGGATTCTCGGGAAGTTTCTATCCCCTCGGGTCGTTTGGATATTGACTCTAGGCTCTATGGGGCTCTGGAAGCAATTTGGAGTCAACTTCTGGGAAGAGTGAGGACTCGTCCTGGAATTCAGGGGATTAGCAGTCCGTCGGGGGCATGGCTGGTCCTGTCTGCTATCGGCTGGGGAGATCTCCCACCCTGCTTCCACATTCTCCCCCAGGCGGCCACCCACCAGACCCGCACGCAGCCGCCATTCTCCACCAGCTACTGGCCCAATTAAACGCACCTCCTGGCCATACTGCACCTCGAGCCTCTCCTGGTTTCAAGTCCAGGCTTCCTCTGTATGTTTCCTCTGAAAATGCAGATTTCCACACGGCCAGTCTCTCTCATATGCCCTCTGAAGGTTACATGTTCGATTCTTCGAAGAAGCAAAATTGTGTTCTTTCTGGACCACGCTCACATTTTCTGTAAAATTCCTCGCAGAAAAGAGGACCTAGTTTCCTTTCGGCACCCCCTAACAGAGCTGGGCACAGGCATCCCCAGGAGAGCTTGATAAACATGCATGGCGAGGCCCCACTCGAAGCTCCATGATGCTGCAGACCTGGGGTAGGGCCCCCCATCTGCATTTCTTTTTTTAACATATTTTTTTAATTTACTTATTTCACAGAGAGAGAGAGATCACAAGTAGGCAGAGAGGCAGGCAGAGAGAGAGGGGGAAGCAGGCTCCCCGCTGAGCTGAGAGCCCAATGCGGGGCTCGATCCCAGGACCCTGAGATCATGACCTGAGCCCAAGGCAGAGGCTTTAACCCACTGAGCCCCCCAGATGCCCCCACACAATATACTTCTCACATTTTAGCCAAATAATTATATTCAACAAATCAAATAATTCTATGTTTTAGGCTCCAGACCCATCATGATTCATTCCATTAAGACGTTCTCCTTCTTTAAAAATTTCACTGCTTAATTACCCACACCTTGGCATTTTACAGTATTTTAACTCTGGCTCTGATCACGGTAAAGTTAAGGAAACAATAAAATCCATGTACGTATTGTGCCTGATGTTCCCATCACACCCATTACTTATTCTTAGGATTTAATATTCCAGTTTACTTCTCCCTTTATTAAAATTAATTTTAAAATCCCTCTTACCTTGTTTGAAAATGGACGGGTACTATATATGAACGCGTCCCTATGAGACGCACCTGTCAGGACTCATCACTCTCAGAAGGCTCCTATTAGCTAAGGCTTCCCTGTGCCTCACCTTTAACCTGTGCTTATTACCCAAGGGGTCAGGCAGGAGGGCTCCCACCTGTCTTCAGGGGTGAAATTTCAGTGCGGGAGGAGGGCTCCCACGTCCCAACACAATTTCCCCCACATGCATGGTGGGGGGGGGGTCTCATTTCCATTCTTCACTGGACTACCAAGTCCTTCGCTAAGTAATGGGAACGGACAGTTAAAATGTAAGGACCCCCGAGACCGGTGAGATGTTGAGGGAAAGACATTAAATATGTTATAGGACGGTGTTCATTTCCTAGGGCCAGCTGCAAACTAGGGGCTGATAACAGTGTATTCTCTCAGTTATGGAGGCCAGAAGTTGGAGATCCAGACCCCCTCCCCCCACCCCTCCCCCCTCCTCTCTGGTCTCCCACCGCAGCCTGCCCCTCCAGGATCTCAGACCCCCACTCCCCCTCAGCAGGGGGCTCCTTCCTGCCTCTTCCAGCTTCTAGTGCATTCCAGCCTGCGGCCGCGTCCCTCTCCTCTCTGCCTCCACCTTCTCGTGGCTTCTCCTCTGTGTCTGTGTTTCTCTTCTCCTGTCTTTTATGGGCACACTTACTGGACGTGGGGCCCATCCGAATCCGCGATCATCTTCCCTGAGTCCTGGCACCGAGAGTTCCCAAAACCTTTGGAATTTCTGGCCAGAAGGGAGTACAACTTTTGTTGCTCGGAGTTTACCTATGGAGCGCACCTGAGTATGCTAATGAGGTGATTGTTGGGGCACAGAGGGGCGGGGTGGGAGGGGAGCTGGTTGCCAGGGGAACCAACCACGTGATCAGCGGGTGGGGCCTGGGACCCTCCTCCATCCCTGCAAGGAGAAGAGAGTGGTTGGAAATTGAGTCCATCAGCGGGGCCCAAGGATTGCGTCCCTGCTGGCTAATCAAACCTCCCTAAAAAGCCCTAAATGAAGAAGCGGAGAGAGCGTCCAGGTTGCTGAAGGCATCCACATCCCTGAAGGGTGAGGCACCCCAAACTCCCCGAGGACAGACGCTGGCTCCTGTGCTGGGGACCCTCTGGGCCGTCAGCCCGTGTAACCCCTTCCTCTGGAGGCTCAGCTCTAGCCTTCCGTGACCAGCAGATGCTGGTAAGTGCAGCGTGCTCTTAACTTCTCGAGTCCTCGTGGTGGGTCATCGACCTTGCAGGGTAGGCTGGGGGAACCCCCATGTCTGGCCAAGTAGGGCAGACTGTGGGCACCCTGGGGACCCACGCCTTGTGACGGGCGTGGGCACCGGGGGCGGCCTTGGAGGACGGAGCCCTTCCCCTGTGGCGCCAACACTGACCCCCAGCAGGGCCAGGGTCAGAGGAAGTACAGAATATCGCGCTGATGTCTGCAGGGAATTGCAGAATTGCTTGACGTGCAAAAACACACGTTTCGTGTCCCCAGTATTGAGCAGAGAAACACTTTTCCTTTCAACAATCAAAAAACTTTTTTTTTTTTTCTCCTTTAGTGCAAACACCTTCCAGCTGAGCTCTCTGGCTCCTGGCCTTTTCCCTTATAAGCCATTCTCCTCTTTATTGTCAGAGGGAATTCTCGGAACCACAAATCAGATCATGTCCGTGTCCTACTTAAACCCTCCGTGGTTTTCTGTGGCCCTTTGAAAACAGGACACACATGTTCACCTGGCCCGAACACGGAGGAGGGGCCGCTGGTGTGAACGCCGGTCCCGATACAATCAGTACATTTTGGGGGGACGATGACGCTTATCCGCAAAGCACATCTCGACGTACTTTATATGCTCTGTGTTCTATTAGCCCAAGACCTTTGAAAATAATTTCTTACGACTTCTATCTGACCTAATTTAGAAGTAGTCAAACCACTCAATTCAAGACTGGATCCGTGGGTTTTTGCAAGTAAGACCATCATCGCCTCCTGAAATACATTCAATTTTGCTGTCCTATTTCCAGTAGTTGTGCCTCTTACATCTGCAACAGGTGTCGGTTCTCCTGCAGAATTTCCCATAATCCTATCTAATAGAGGTGTCCTTGTTTTGTTCCTGGTTTAATAAGCCTCCTTCACGTTGGCTCACCCTTGATGGGCCTGGAGGGAGAGATCAATAATCCTCGCCTTATCAGAGACCTATGCAAGACCAAACAGAGCTCAAAGTCAACAAAGAACACCCTCTTGGTGGAATTTAAGAGGTGGACGTAGAAACCTTGGTAGGTCAGGCTTGCAGGCAGCTCGAGAATCTGGTATTACACATTCAAATACTATTGGGCCAATTACTAAAATGGGGTCTGAGCGGTCTCCTTAGAACAGCTACGTCTAAGTAGAATAGGAATTATTTTAATTGTGGTCTTTAATCTCATTTCTACTGTGGTCAGCTTTACCTGTGCAAAGTCTGTCTGAGCTTCTGGATTGTTACTAATCAAGTGACAATAAGAAAACCAACATCAAACTGTCTGACAAGTTTTTTTTTTTGGTTTCGTCTTTGGCCTGTCTTCCATCCTCCGGCTCCTCATTTCCTGACCGTAGGTTCTCACAATGTCTGCTACTGCCAGAATATCCCATTCCCACCCCAAAACATTCACCATAATTACAAGATCGTTTACAAGACTTGTGTGTGACTTGCTACACGTTTGAGAAAATCTGCATCCTTTCCGCAGGCCTTCTCAGAACCTTGAATAAACAGGTGTGCATTGGATTATTCAAAGACTGGGATGTCGTCTTGAGCTCGATGCCAGATTCTTTGAACATGGAAGGATTCTAAGATCTATATGAGGCCAACCACTCCTGGAGGGACCTAGCCGGCCGCAAAAGGTCCACAATCTCCAGCTCCCTTTGCTTTACCCTCTCCCTGTTGCTAAGACTCCCTGCTCGCATTTGTGTCCTATTACCCTCCCTAGTCTCCCCAGCTGGACGTAATCTCTCCACCTTCTGAAAGCCTTGAACAGGATTTCTGCCTGTTTGGTTATTGGGTGACTGTCCATGACGTTCTTTTAAATTGTGCAGCTGACAGAGTATGATATTAGTATGAGGTGTACAAGTCATGATCCAACAAGTCTACATTCTGCTAGTCTCCCCACAAGCATAACTCTCGTCCATCCCCTACGACCCTGTTGTAATACCACTGACTCCTGCCCCCGTGCTGTGCTTTCATCCCTATGAATTGCCCATGATTGGAGCCACCTGCACAGTGGGGGTAAGTGCGTCAACATGGGGCACAGAGCCCGGTCCATAGCCCACACATAGGATTATGAATGCCTTTACTTAGGAAGTCAAAATGGGTAGATCTGCATTAGTAAACTACTGACTTGCATCTGGCTTTTTAGCAATGAATAGCTCGCTCATCTCCTCTGGTCAACGCCCATGTGCCCAGAGAGATTTTAACGTTTGCATGACCTCTTCTGTCTGGAAAGCAACTCCAGTGGTTTTCATGGACGGCTGAACCCGTGACCCAAGTCCTCCTACAGTACCTGGTGTATGATGGCTACCCCCACATTATGTGAAATGACTTGAATGAGTTCTCCTTTAAAACTCTTCAGATGGGACGCTTGGGTGGCTCAGTTGGCTAAACATCTGCCTTCGGCTCAGGTCATGATCCCTGGGTCCTGGGATCGAGTCCCGCATCGGGCTCGCTGCACTGGTTCACTTCTTCTCATGACGCCGGGAGGTCTCTTCGCGTCTCCCAAAAGCCAGAGCTTGAATCAAAGAGCGTGGGTGAGTTTGTGGGCCTCTGTGCATGTGGCTTACGGTATTTTAGTTGTCTTGGGCTGCGAAGTAAGATTTCTATGCAGCCCCACGTGTGGCATCAGGATGGAGAGACGGGATGTGGAGGCCAAGAGCCCATTTCTTCTTATGCGTTGCTATTAGTTAGGAGGACTCTTCTCCCAAGAGCCTTGCAGAAAACATCCCCCTATCCTGTTAGCGGGGAGGGCGTTACCTGTCTAATTCCTGAGCTGGATACTAGGGAGATGGCACTCATCGCTTCTAGTGCAATCAGATACTCCAGTATAAAGGATGTTATAAATATAAAGGGTGTTCTCAGCTTTTGCAGGACCATTGGGCTGCATGACGGCATGGTGGCAGGAAGGGGGGTTGGTAGCAGGTATTAAACACGGCCAAAACCATACACCTAATTCGAAGTATAAATGGGGAAATGCGTGCAGGGAGGCAACTAACTGCCGGTGTTCCAAAGCAAATATCTGCAAGGGTTTGTTTGCTTTTGCTTTTGCTGTTGATGGAAAAAAATTTCTGATGGTAAAAGACGATGAATGCCCACCTTTGTTTACATCAAACTGAGCAGAAGTTAGAAAGGGTCAGGAAGAAAAAAAGCACGATACAGCTTATGCATTCTCTGAATTTTATTTTCACTGCCGAACCATGAGGAATTCAAAAACAAAGGTGCTTTTCATTCAGCAAAGTCCTCCTCGGAGGAAGAATGGAAATAACAAAGCGGAACTAACACACGATGACTTCCCATCCTGAAAATGCATGGGACTTTGTCATTATCTCCTAAGAGACACAGATTCCAGATTGGAGAAGGTCTTTTTGCAGAATCCTCAGTGATGCACAACTTGAAAAAGACACCCTATTGGACCTGGGGATCGGTAAAATTGTGAATTCAAGCAAAAAAAGTCGTAGGGCATTCCTGGTTTCCCCCATCCAAACCTACCAGCGTTGGTAATGTAAACTTGGGAGCTTGGATTCCATTTGCAATGTAGGGCTGGGAAGAACCCCAATCTTGCCTCACCCATCAACCAAATAAAACATCTTAGCTTATAACACAGGGCTGAGCTCTTCCCATAGATCTCAGGGATAATTTTCTATCTCCCACAATGTACAGGGCGATTCTAAACTAATCACCAAGGCCCATGTAAATGTAGTTTTTAAGAACTTTCCCCCCACCCAGTAAATACCTTTGACTTTACCCACCCACAGACAAAGACCGTCCTTTCGGCAAATGAGTGAATTAAGTCCCTGCGATTCATTAAGAGGGACGGAACTCGGAAGAGAATCTTCTCTGGAAGTTTGGATGGAATGAGCAAGAGTTTTATTTTTATTCCTCTATTACGTACATGTCAAATTCCCTCCAGAAACCCATGTTTGCCCAATACCTCCTCAGTCCATTCTTCTCCTTCCAATTTCTTCAATTCCCATCTGCCCTCCACAGATCTAGCACTTGATTGTCAATGGATTTCTGAGCTGTCTTGTAATTACGGTGCCCTCTCCGTGGAGATGTCTTGGACGGCTTTCGGAAGCCTCGGTCATAAAGTCCATGTTACATTTCCTTGAATCTGAGAACCCTTTGATGGTGAGAACCACCACTGTTTGCTTGGCTCTCTGAAAGAAAATCTTGCCAATGAAAGCAGTCCCATGCTTCCTTGCCACTTACAGGTTTCATACTCCTTCAAACAGCATCTTAAAAGCCGTGTTCTACCATCCTCATGTACCCATAAAACAGAAAATAGATACAAAACAAATGAAGTAAGGAGTCCCTCAAATTTTCGGTTTTGACACAGTGGCGTTCCCGTCTTCTGACATCGACAGAATGTTCCGTGTCTTCAGCATGCATCCCCTTGAGCAAAAAGCGAGCCGTTGCGAGGAGGTTCTCCCCACCGTGACTCTCTACCCCACGGATGACTTGAGGTTCCTTTTGACATTTATAAAAATAGAATCCTAGAACACTTTTTTGCACCTGACATCTGATTCACGTCACCTGTGTGAGATTCAATAGTGCTGTCATGTGTGGCAGATGTCAGTTCATTTTCATGACTGCATGGTGTCCCCTTGTGTGAGAATGCTACCATTTATTGATGGATTCTAACATTGCGGGGCCTTTGATGTGTTTCCCATTTTCGACTGTTCTACGTAATGCCAGTGAGTATGATTTTGGGCAGATGGCTAAAAGTGAAATGGATGGATCTTTGGGGGGAAGTATGCTAAACTGTAGCGCAGAGTACCGTATACTTCTCAAAGAGCGGGTATTAATTGAATATGGTATCCACTAGTCACCTGTGGTCATTTAAATTTAATGACAGTGCAATAAAGGCAAACATTTAGTTACTCCATTCTAGTGGCTGAATTTCAGTAACCTCATTGCAACCAGTGGGTACCATATTGGACCTCACAAAATAGAACCTTTTCATGAGTACGGCAAGTTCCATGGACTAGCACCTTTCCATAACCTTCTACCTCTGTATTGTGAGTCTCTCTCTAAATTTAGAAATCCAGGTGAGTGTGAGCGGTCTCACTTTGTGCTTTTAACTTGCCTTTACTTGGTTGCTGATATCTTTGGATAGCTCGCCATGTTTCCTGACCAGTTAGAAATTCTTTTCCAAAGTGCCCATTACCGTCCCTTGCTTGTATTTTGAGATGATTGTCTGTGTTTGTGTATATATTTTTTCTGATGGATTTGAAACAGTCCATTATATTTTCTGCTCTAACAAGGTTCTGTGTGCATGTTGCAAATATCTCCTCCCACACATGGCCTTTCCCTTCACTCACGTAACAGTGACCACTGTTGAATGGAGGTGATTTGTTTCAAGAAAGCAAATTTTACCATCTCTCAGGTTCATGCTTCTCATGCACTGTTTATAACCCTGAGGTGTTTGTTTCTTGAGAGGGATACATTAATGGGTACTGTACAAAAAGCAATGTTATTAGCTCTTCCGTGAAAATAAGAAAGGTAGAGGAAGGTGCAGCTCTGCCAAAAGGATGTCAGATGACAGGTCACTTTAGTAGAGACTGAATCCTTCCCTAAGACTCTGGGAAGAGTATAATCATACAAATATTTTATTTCCATTCTAATCATAGGTTTAACAGGAATCCCCATAGCATCTGTTAAAGTCTAGATATCATTCTATCATTCTTGGTATTTTTTTTAAAGTTAATTTACTTATTTAATCTCTATACCCAATGTGGTGCTCGAACTCCTAACACCAAGATCAAGAGTCTCACGCTCCTCTAACCCAGCCAGGTGCCCTGAACCTCTGCACTGTTAGACGAAAATTATAGACATTTGCTGGCAAGTCAATTCTGGTTTCTTGGAAATTATTCATGTGCACTCAAGACCAAGTGTTGACACTTGGTCACTCAAGACCCACACACTCAAGACCAAAATGTTTATCAGAAGCTATTATCATGCTGTCATTTAGTATCCACAGGCAAGTTAAACATTTGATGGGGAAATATCAATATGAGCATGGACGACCACCGGACAGCTTCATCCCTACCTCAAGCCAAATAAAGACACCAGCAAATAAATATTGGCTTGATGAAATACATAACTTAAAAAGGAAAACATGTCATGTAAAATATAGACAATCATTGATAGAACTTTGGGTTGTACAAAGACTTTGTCAGCTTAACTCTAAACATAGAAGTCAGGAGGGACACCTGGCTGGCTCAGTCAGTGGAGCGTGTGTGTTTTGATCTCAGGGATTTGAGTTCAAAACCCATGTTGGGGTATAATTGTGTATATATAAGTGCATGTATATAATTTTGCGTGTGTGTGTATATATAATATATACTATAATTCTGTATATAATGTATATCATGTATAGAATGTTATACTTATATATATCTATATATTCTATATTATATATAGAATTATATTGTATATATGATGTCATAACATGTTCTGTATAGAATATATGTCATATAGAGAATATAGACTATATTGTACATTCTATATATAACACATATATAATATGTAATAACGTATAGAACTTATATAATTACATAATTACATGTGCATAATTACATATATCTGTATATGTATCTGTATCTCTATATATGTATCTGAATCTGTGGTATAATACATATGTTGAGATACAGTTTATGTATATCTTAAAAGCCAAAAATATAATATGAAAATCTTGCTTTGAAAGATAGGGTTATGCAGAATCAGTCTTAAGTTTTTTTCTTTCTTTTTTTTTTTTTTTTTGGTAAGTGGTAGGCATTGAAAAATACTCATAAGTTGTTATATTTCTACCCTTTTTGTTTACTGGTGCAGAGGAATGAACAGAAATAAGAGTTGTTCAAATCATAGAAATAACTGTATTTCTAGTTAATTTTCTCAGCGAATTGAATGAATCTCATAATGAGATAATATATGTGAAATGGTTTTGAGAATTGTAAACAATAGGAAAAATGGGAGTGTTTATTCAGAGTGATTTTGCCCTGGCAAATATGTTCATGCTATTTTCCATACATCCACAAAATCCACTTCACTGGAAATCATTCCAAATAACTTCTAGAAATTGAAGCACTTCTACTGCATTAGGAGAAAATAGAAATTGGGAAATTATTTCCCTAAGCACACATGCTGAATGCCAGAACTGATTAATAGTGGAGCCCAGAACCAGCAAAATGAGCAGCCTTGTGGGATGAGCGAATCAGAGAGCTTACCAGTATTAAACATTTGATTAAATGAAATACTTGGAGACCACTGAGGAAACCTCAACTTTCTTTTGATTTTCAATACCCGTTTTTTTTAATGTGTTCTAAAATACCTGTATTTTTCATGAATGCCAGTGAAATCTTGTGTGCATGATGGAATATGAACTCACAGAGTGAATTTAGTTAAATTCAGAATTGATTTTTTTTTTTAGGTAAAAATAATTTATCAGCAGTAATAACTGTAGAAGTTCCCTGCCCCCCTTTCTTTTCCTACAGACCTCTAAAAAGTCCTAAACATCTCTTGGGTCTGCATCAAACCTCATTTGGGAGAATGTATAGAACTGGAAACAAATATAGACTTCCCTCCATTCCCCATGAATTGATATCTTAAACGATCAAAATGCCATTTGTAATGAACACCTGAAAAATAACTTACTACTTTTAATTAAGCTATGTTGTGTGGTGTTTTCTTGATGGAGGAAAATCCATTCCTCCAATCCTCAGAACACTGAGGTTCTTCCAGAATATCCCATTGTCTCTTTGAATCATCCCTTAATGTATGGGTTCCCTGAACCCCCATGACCCATAAAGTCTACATAGAAGAATTTCGTGAGTAACATGACTGATATTCCTTTATGTTTTTTGATTCCTCAGTATCCTGAACTTTTACATTATAAAGGCTGCACTGTAAGAGGTACCCCAGCCCAATACACAGTCCTTGCTCCTCCCATGTACCCAATGACGGCCTCCATTTCTGCTAAACCAAACTAAAGTACACAGAAGACAACTTTCCCATTGAAGACTAGAGCCTTGACCAAGGAAATTGGACCCTGTTTCTCTTCTCTGAGCTATGTCCTCAGCTTGCTGGCTCTCTCCTGAGCTAAGGCTGCTTTCCAAGGAGGAGGCATGAAGCAATCCAAGTAAAAGGCACAATAATAACTACTTTCCAGTTGAGAGAACATATATATTAAATGAAAAAAAAAATCAAAAGCCCCTCAAAGTGTTCCAAAATTCACCCTGTGAAAACATCTCTGACAAACTGGGTAGTTATAGATTTTTACGTAGTCCTGTTTGCCCCCCAATTTTCTATCCTGGTTAGCCACCAAAATTTCCATCATCCTAAGTCTAATGATACAGGCAATTTGGACCAGATAGATGTGGGATAATAAGAGGACAGAAAACCATAGGGGGAAGAGAAACAACTGTTTTAAGAAGCGATTTCATTCTATAATCTCTGCTAGTTTTTGGTTTCTTTTTCTCATGACTTATCCTATTCCTATTGGACACTCTAGTTGCCATTTTCCTAATGGTCTAGGGCATTCTTCTCCATATCTTCTTCCTTTTCATTCATTGATGAACATAAGAAGAGTTCTCCCCCTTGGGATGTTCAGCTTCTGGGGTGAGTGGCAGACAAAACATGCTAAAAAGATTCTAATTACAACACAACCAAGAGTGCAATGCCACAACTGTGCTTTAAATGCACAAGGCAGAGCTGGCTTGTCAAAGTGTGGAAACCAAAACTTGTCAACAATGGTATCAGAATGCCCACAACCACAGCGCAGTGAACAGCATGATGGATTTGAGGGAATAGGAATAATTTGGAGAAGCCTAGAGCATAAACCAAATATTGGGCAGCTCGCTGTGAAAGGTATGTGGGGCAGTGGGTACACTGAGAAGTGTGAACTTTGGGGCACCTGGTTGCCTCAGTCAGTTGAGCATCCAACTAGTGATTTTGGCTCAGGTCATGGTCTTGTGGGTTGTGAGATTGAGGCCCAGGTTGGTGGGGAGTCTGCTTGAAAATCTCTCGCCCCGTCCCTCCCCCC
This sequence comes from Nasua narica, assembly GCA_028533885.1. NCBI lineage: Eukaryota > Metazoa > Chordata > Mammalia > Carnivora > Procyonidae > Nasua > Nasua narica. Next base: position 2,800,508 of record CM052801.1, on the reverse strand, counting down.
ACTACTCTCTCACTCTCTCAAAAATAAATCAATCTTTTTAAAACTATGAACTTTATCCTGAAGGTACGATGGAGTCCCAAGACCTTAGCAATGATCCAGGAAGATGCACTTGAGATAATTTTACTCAACTGCTCAAAATGGCAGAAGGCTTCCCATCCTTCGCAGCCGCCATACTTTTCTTGGTCACTAGCTGATTCCTCCTGTCTCTTCGTGTGCTCTTCTTCTCTTCTGTCTTTCCCAATTTTATTTTGGATCTTTTCTCCAAAGACACCTTTCCCATGAAACCTCCGAGCCTGTCCCTCCTCACATACCCTGCACCCCCCTACCCCGAACCCACCAAATGCATCATATCCATTTTCTGGACTCTATTTTGGTTTATCCTTAAAACTTCTTTCTTTCTTCCTTTCTTCCTTTCTTCCTTTCTTCCTTTCTTCCTTTCTTCCTTTCTTCCTTTCTTCCTTCCTTTCCTTCCTTTCCTTCCTTTCCTTCCTTTCCTTCCTTTCCTTCCTTTCCTTCCTTTCCTTCCTTTCCTTCCTTTCCTTCCTTTCCTTCCTTTCCTTTCCTTTCCTTTCCTTTCTTTCCTTTCCTTCCTTTCCTTTCCTTCCTTTCCTTTCCTTCCTTTCCTTTCTTTCCTTTCCTTTCTTTCTTTCCTTTCTTTCTTTCCTTTCTTTCTCTTTCATGCCCCCAAATACTCTGTTGTACATGTTTTTCTTTTTTCCTTTCTGGTCCATCTCCCTAAACAAGGTGGGTGAGATGAGATCTGCACACAGTGGATGTGCCAACCTGATGTGCAAGCTCAGACTTGGTCAACAGTGTTTGTAGAACCTTCTTCCTTAGGCTTGGTAAAACAGTACTGTGTATGTTTGTCCTATGGATCATTCTTGTTTTCCATTTTAAAAAGTAATAGTTTTCCTGCAAATATTTTTTTTATTTTTCTTATTTCTTTATTTTTTTATGTATGTTAGTCACTATACTGGACATCACCAGTTTTTGATGCAGTGTTCCATGAGTCATTGTTTGCATATAACAACCAGCGCTCCGTGCAATCTGTGCCCTCCTTAATACCCATCGCCAGGCTCACCCATCCCCCACCATCCCCCTCCAAAACCCTCAGTTTGTTTCCTGGCGTCCATAGTCTCTCATGGTTTGTCTCCCCCTCTGATTTCCAGCCCCCTTCATTTTTCCTTTCCTTCTCCTAATGTCCTCCATGCTATTCCTTATGCTCCACACGTAAGTGAAAGCATATAATTGACTCTCTCTGCTTGACTTATTTCATGCTGTATAATCTCCTCCAGTCCTGTCCATGTTGATTCAAAGTTTGGGTATTCATCTTTTCCGATGGCTGCGTATTATTCCATTGTATACATGGACCATATCTTCTTTATCCATTTGCCTGTTGAAGGGCATCTCAGCTCCTTCCTCAGTTTGGCTTTTGTGGATGTTGCTGCTATAAATGCCTTTTGAAAGCTGTAGAAAAAGTAAAAAAGTAAAAAAAAAGTAAAAAAGTAAAAAGTAAAAAAGATGAATTTAGGCTCTGATATTGCTGTTTCCCAAAGATGAACACTGTCCATTTTTTGGCGAATGTTTAAATTATTTACTTTTTATTTTTAAATTTTTTAAAAAGATTTATCTTTATTTTCTTTATCTGAGACAGAGAGAGAGAGAACATGAGAGGGGAGAAGTCAGAGGGAGAAGCAGGCTCCCCGTGGAGCAGGGAGCCCGATGTGGGACTCGATTCCGGGACTCCAGGATCATGACCCAAGCTGAAGGCAGTTGCTCAACCAACTGAGCCACCCAGGCGCCCTAAATTATTTGTTTTTTTAAAAATATTTTTTTTATTTAAGAGAGAGAGAGAGAGAACGTGGGCAATGGGGAGGGGCAGAGGGGGAGGGAGAAGCAGAATCCCTGCTAAGCAGGAAGCCCAACTTGGGACTCAGTCCCAGGATCCTGAGATCATGACCCAAGCTGAAGACAAACACTTAACTAACTGAGCCACCCAGGTGCTCCTAAATAATATAAGGCACATTTTATACATAGTATGTGATACATACGTTTTATGAAATGTTTATAAATGTAGGATCCCACTGTATATGTAATTGTGCATTCTGCCTTAAAAAGGCTTTTCCTTTAAAAAATTCTAATATGATATATATTTTAATCTGAATTTTAGTGCCTGAATAGTACCACAAAATCTATTCGACTAACTTAATTTTGTTGAGCATTTGCACTTTTTCGTGATTTTTTTTTAGTACTATCAATAAAATCGTAGTGAACATCCTTGTTACATCTTTCTATAAATATCATTATTTCTTTAGGATAAAGTCCAAATTAACTGGAGTTGTGGTAGTTTTTAAATTGGACTGTTTTTCCCCCCTGAATCTGTGTGAGACTCAACTCAGCCCTAATAATAACATGGTATTTAATTTTCTCAGTATTTTTAGATCTGCCTGAGGAATTGAGAGGAAAAACTAGTCATTTTCTTTAGTTTGAATATTTTCTTTCATTTTAAAAACTCAAACTCAACATTTATTTAGTTTTCCAAACAATGCAATATATTTATATCTGCATTATTTAAGCGTCATTTATGAGTAGACAAGATTCTACTTTAAATAATTAGACACATGGATGAAATATTTAGAACTCCTCTTGGAAGTATGCATTTATATTTTCATAATGATTAATAGTCACCTTAATTGCTTAATTTTCTAACAAAAATCATTGGTGCTTACATGACTGTGAGGTAACTCAAATCAATCTTAATTACTCTATTCTAGACTAATAGTGTCAGTTGTTAGGACCTTAAATAGAGAAGCTTGTGTCTGGCAGGCGAATTTCTCCTTCTTTCCAATTGGACATCAAGACCGCTTCCCCTCAAACTGTATAATGTCCAGCCACATATATTGAATATCTGATGCCCTTTGGGCTCCGTGTAACATGCTTAATGCTAACATAGGTTCTAAATATTCATAAAAAACATGGGAGAAATATAAAGGCACTCCATTCAATAGAATAAACTATGTAAGGAAATGATTTGGAAATTATATACATCAGCTCTAAAATGAGAAAGGACGGTTACTTGGAAACGAGTCTCAATTGGACTAAAGAAGAGATGAGGACATTGAAACTAGCTGGCATTCCTCACATACAGATTTGCTTATTTAACTTCAAGGAGGAATCAATTCTGTTTCAAATGAAGAAAGAGATTTTGTGCCCAGAATGGCAAATGGGCTTATAAAGCTAATTCCGCTAGAAACGAGGGATACTGGAATTTGTGGAGAAGATGCTCTTCAAATGAAGATTGTAAGCTCTGAGAAGGTAGTGTGACCAGGCTCTTTCATTCATCGATACCTGCTCAGGACACTGGATGCTTCTGTTTGGCATTTGCGAATATTTCTGGTATAAATATTTGAATCACTTGAAAATGATCCCCAGAGGCAAAAACTCAAGGCTTCACAGAACGTCTTGTAAGGTGAATAATATAAGTAAATATCCAGGATTCCTGTTAAATATGATCAAGACATGTTTTACTTCAATCCCTTAAAGAGTAAAGGGAAGGAAACATTATGTTCAATGAAAGCAAGAAATGATGACCACTCCCAACCACTAAGTCAACTGCTTCCTGATACCTGAAGTCTCCCCACGGGACAGATAGGGGACAGCCTGTCCCCTATCACAATAAACAGTGTCAGGTCTGAAAAGGCATATCCAGTAATTAGAAAGAAATGCAAATGGCATGTGTAAATCCTTTCTCTTAACAAAACCTATCTATCAAGACAATATTGCTTGCTCCCAAATCCTATTTTCAAGGTTGAAATCCGAATATGAACGTCCCTCCACCTCCCTCTAGGGGAAAAATGCTTAGGGCTGGCTCAGGATACCATCATGGCGGCAGGTATTAAAAGGAGAAGAGCATTGAACTTCTGTTTAAGCTGTCCCTTCGCATTGTTTTATCCATGACTTGGATTCCTCACTCCATGAAGCTGCCTGAGATAAAGCGAATTCAACAACGTTAGGAATGCACTCATCTCAACATTCTGACCTTAGGCACAGAGAAACTATGGGATAAGGGATTTTGCTATAATCTCTACCAACTCCCTGAACTCTTAAATCTGAGAAGAGATTTGTTCTCCAGGGCAAAGAGAAACTGACTGCACACGACGGAGCGTGTTTGTTTGTTCATTTTTGAGAGAGAGCATGAATGTATGTGAACAGAGGGGAAGGGTGGAGGGAGAGGAAGACAGAGAATCCTAAGAAGGCTCCACAGTCAGCACAGAGGCAGATGTGGGGCTCGATCTCACAACCCTGAGATTACCTTAACCGAAATCGAGAGTGGGAAGGTCAACCAACTCAGCCAACCACGCGCCCCAAGATGGAGTTCAAAGTAAAAAAGTGAATCAAAGCTATAGACGATCCCTTGTGTTTCAATCATTGCCCATTCCCCAGGGTCTACTCTTAGATCAGCAAAAATCAGAAAAGAGCCTACAGAACATTGTTGCCTTATTTGCAAAGAAAGCAGGTGAGGTGGAATGAGAAACATCAGCAAAAAGAAAATGTGATACACTTCAGAAAGGAAACAGCAATCTCAGCTAATTCTTCATAGTCTACAAATAACTTTTAATACATGATTTCTCAAAAGGAGTTAAAAGAAATAAAATATTTCCAGATATTACAAAACAACAGAGGAATATGTAAATTAGGTTGGGAAAGCTAGTGAAAAGAAATGAAAGACAAAAATAAGAATTTAAAAGGTTTGGAGGGCCATAGAATAGCCTCAAAAAGGCTAAAATAGTGCCAGAAGCACAGGGGATAGGTTTAAGGAAACCACTCAAAATAAAACAAAAGGGAAAACATGCTTAGAATGAGAAAAATGATGGCAATAAGAGAATGAGGATAAAATGTTTACATTGTTGGTATTCCTAAAGAGCAGAACGGAAGGAAAATTCATTTCAAAGATGTGACAGAAGAGGCATTTCTTGAGACTAAGCAACATTGGAATGTAGTGCTCAAAACTTGGTTCTGGGAAAAGCTGCTACACCATGAACCTCTCATCAAAACCTAGCCTACTGATGTTATCAAATGGGAAAAGTCAAGAGTTATTTAGGTATTCAGGGAGAAAAACCTATCCAATAGAACACGGAGAAGGAGTGTTTTCAGCACTTTTGATACTTTCATAGATACATTCAATGTCAGGACGTAACAGAGAGATGACTAAAGTTTGAAAGACTACGTTCTTCAAGATCGTCCTGGGACTGTAAGGACATCCCGCAGCAACTATAACTCCTGGAGAACTGTCAAGTCCGGGATGAAAGCACTCAAGGAGTGGGACCGTAATTCTGAAGTTGAGGAGTCTCGGTCAGAAGGAGGGCTGGTGTACGTGGAATCCACTCCAGGATAGTTCCAAGATAAAATGGTGGAGGGAGTTTTGAAAACTCGACTGAGCTGAATTGTAACAAAACTCTCCCTTCCCAAAATAACAATAGGACTGACAAAACTGGAAAGTCAAGGAGAGACAGAGTGCCAGGAAGGTATTTGTAGAAAGTCCTTCATCTTTCATAGAAGGGAGTCGATGGATGACCCCTACAGCAAAAAGCATGTGTAACAAAAACATAATAGCTCCAACCTTCTTAAAGATTTCTCTTTTTTAATTAGAGGACTCTTTATGAAGATACATCTTCTTGAATATCAGTTATATTTTCAGCTAAATTCCACTTTTATTTTGACTTAAATCATATCTTTAAGAATATGATACTTTAAAAAATGAATTCTATGCATTTAGCGATGACATTTGCTCATTTACCTGTTCGTAGAGATGTCAGGGATCGTATTGACTAAACGTAAACTATGCTTATCTTAGGTGACTTTTGGGAATCTTCCTTATACGATTCTATACTACCTGCATTCATTTGTTCACTAAAATATTTTAACTATTGGAGGAAAAAAGAAAGAAAACGCATTTGTGAGGGAAGAAGGTAATAAATTTATTGAAGGTCAAATCCATCTACACCTTCAGAGTTGGGGTTACCTACTTAAATATTAACGAGAATCTAGAGGATGAATAGAGATTTTCTCTAGCTCCTTGTCCACCTGCATAAAACTGAATCCTCACTTTTGCCCCCTTCCTTCATCTTAAAAGAAAAACTGACATAAATTAAACATGAATAAATGCATGTTCTCTAAGCTTCTCCTAGTTTCAAAGCTCCAAATACTATGGGTTCATCCAACACAGATAACATTGGTTTTAAAAATCCCCATGTTTTGACCTGTTTACTGCCCTGAACAGACATCCTTTGCTGAATCCCACTGAGGTCTACCTGCTCTTATGTCTCTCTGTGGGATCCCTGACATCATTTTGACAATGTTTGTCTTTATTAAATAAAAACCAAAGCAGTCCATCTTAATTGTCTTGGTTGCTTGTGGAGAACTATGGCCTCACTCCCAGAAAACAGCAGCTTTTGAGAGCATCTGGTTAATGAGAGCTGAAGTTTAACCTCGGAGACCATACTGATCAAAGATGTCACTGATATGCAAGGTGACAGAAGTGCTAATTATTGCTACCATGGCTATCATTCTGCAGGATATAAGTGCATCAAATTGACATGTTATACACATTACATTTGCATGTCAAATACATTTCAGTTTAAAAGGATAGGGAGAAGAGTCCAAAGATCTAAGTAAATAAGTGCAAACCCTTGGGTCCATGAAGTTGAGGATTCTTCCCCAGAACGTCTCAACCAACACATTTGGGATCAGAACCCAGCTCTTTCTACCAACCTACCCTTTGAGAATTAAGGTGTTCTCTCTATTGCTTTCCATTACCCAGAGTTGGCATAATGTCAAGAAAAGGAACTATCCATTCAAGACCAAGCAGATCTGAGTAGGAATACTCATTCTTTCCAAGTATGAATATAGCTTCATAGGAATAGTAACTCATATTTATCTTTTTGTTCCTTTTCTCCCATCCTGTCCTGTCTTCACCCCATTACAGGAAAAGACTATCACATATTTTAGTGGGTGGATCTTTTCCTTTAATTCACTTGGCTTGCTTTTTCATTGACAGGGAAAATTAACCTGGAATTTATGTATAAAAGTATTCAGTCCACCTATATGGGTGTTCATCAAGGTAAAATGAATGCTGTATAAATTAATTAAATCCAAGCCAAAGCTGTGTGTTTTCCTTTGACATGGGCATTTTAAGGAGCTGTGATTGATACATCATTAAAAGAATTAGGCTTGAGGTTAAATTAGTTATCGAACCACCTCCATGCTGATGCTTTCATTGTGTTCGAGATTGGACCAGCTGACCTACCACTCTGCATAAAGCCGGCTATCACACCAGCGGTGTTCTACTTCCCGTGGCTAGAGAATGGTAGTCCAGGAAAGAGACAATGTTGTAGATAACGTGTGCATTTTTATAAAATAGTAATTCATTTTCACCACAAAAGTCATTGCTTGAGCAGCTTCTATTCCGTATGGCCCCATGACGGCACATCCAAGAAGTAAAATTGTGAGTTTTGCCCTTTCAATGCTCGCATCTCTGTGGTATGAGGCCATCTTGGATTAATGTCACTGATGGAGGTTCAAAGAACACCCTATTACTAGAAAGTCTTATTTTAATGCGGGCTGTGCCCCATTTTTAAGAAGCTGATTGTGAAATGCAATGTAATTCAGGGACACTACTGTAACTTAGATTAAAGTACTTCTTAATAAATGTAGCTACAGCATGAGAATGGTTCAAATGGAGAGCCTACTTAAGAAGAACACTGGAGGGTCAAACACCACTCTCCCTACTTTATGAGTCAGTGGTGTCTCCATAAACATTCGATTCCTTTATCAGTCTTTTTTTTTTTAAGACTATTTATTTGACAGAGAGAGAGGCAGTGAGAGAGGAAACACAAGCAGGGGGAGTGGGAGAGGAAGAAGCAGGCTTCCCACTGAGCAGGGAGCCCAATACGGAGCTCAATCCCAGGATCCCGGGATCATGACCTGAGCCGAAGACAGACACCCAACCAACTGAGCCACCCAGGCGCCCATATTTATGGGTCTTATGTATTTATTTAGGTAAATGCATCACAGGCATGCACAGACTATTAAATGTGGGCTATGCCAAAGCAAATACTTCAATGCATGCCTCTTAGATTGCAGGCATCACTCTAGGTGATGATATGCAAATAATTGGGGTCTCCACATCTATGGATTTTATCTTTGTGTGTGTGCACGCAGAAAGTTCTAGCAATAGATGAGCAAACAAATCAATGAACGAGGCTATTTTAGGTATGCTAAGTGTGGTTAAAATTAAACTAGGTGAGGAAAAGTAAATTGGGTGTGGGGCTTAATTTAGACCAACAGCTCGATAAAGGTTGTACCAGACACCCTCTGCTAAGCAAGAGGTGTGATGGGATGATGTGACAGCTATGACTTCCAGCCAGTGGACAGAGCAATTGGGAGACCCATCTGAATTGCACTTTCAACCAGTGAGGTTGAAAACTAGCCCTTACACCTGTCCCAGATAGGGATCCTCATTTGTTTACACTGGAAAGTACCATCTTCATGCTCAAAACTGATTGCATTAGGAATGGAATGCAGTCAGGTCATAGTCAATATCCATAGGAAATATTTTCTGGGGCTTTTCTCTTTCTTGTCCTTGATTACATGCTGTGAGTGTGGAAGGCTGGAAATGGTGAATGAGTTTTCTACCAGCTTAATGTACAGACTGCAGTGTAAAGAGAAAAAGAAATATTGGATGTTTGAAGACTTTATTTGGTTCCTTCTCAAGCTAGTCCCATATCTGGATGCTTAATAAATTGCTTTTATTTGGACCAGTCTGAAGGGAGTTTTCTGCCACTTGAATATATTCCTGAGTAATATGGTACCCTTTCTTTGGTTTCTCATGGTCTCCTTTCCTAGATTTTAATCATAGTCTCCTAATTGACCTGCCACTTGCCCTTCTCCTGAATCCATTTTCCTAAGAAATCTTTAAGTCATAAATACAATTGCGGCACCTCTTTGCTTAAACCTTAATGGCTCACCCTTGCCCTCAACAAAATTCTAAACATCTTTTTAAAAAGACTTATTTATTTATTTATTTTGGAAAGAGAGAGGAGAGAGGGAGGAGGGAGGAGGGCCATAGGGAGAGGGAGAAAGAAACTTAAGCAGACTTCATGCTGAGCATGGAGCCCAATGTGGGACTTGATCTCATGACCCTGAGATCACAATCTGAGCCAAAATCAAGAGTCATGCTTAACCAACTGTGCCACCCAGACACTCCCCAAATCTCCAAATATCTTTTTTTTTTAAGATTTTATTTTTTTTACAGAGAGAGACACAATGAGAGAGGGAACACAAGCAGCAGGAGTGGGAGAGGGAGAAGCAGACTTCCCACCAAGCAGGGAGCCCAGTGCAGGACTCGATCACAGAACTCTGGGATCCTGACCTGAGCCAAAGGCAGATGCTTAATGACTGAACCACCCAGGCACCCTATAATTTCCAAATATCTTAACATGAATGGGTTATCATACACTTTGCCTTTTAATTGTCATATTACCTTCGGTAAGTCCTTCAATTTCTCTGTCCTCATCTATCAAATAAAGCTAATAGGTACTATCTGATAAGCATTGATGTGAATTGAAATATGTTCAGTGCATTGAGCAGGGTGGCAAGGACAGCAGTGCCCACTAACTCTGGGTTTCCCACACTTCTCAGCCTCCCTTGTAGTTGGGAGTGGTCGTGGAACTAGTTCTCTCTAATGAGCTGTGGGAGAAAAGTGACCTGTGTTGAGATCAGAGCAAGGCACTTGAGAGCAGAAGTGAATTCCTGCAACTGGGTCTCCTTCCACTGTTGACTCAGGCAGCCATGAAGGTTTCCCCCATAAGATGGCAACATTGAGTCACTACTATAAAGCTACTCAATCTTCAGTGCACTTTCAAAGCAGAAAACAACCCATATATTTAAAGCCCCTTAAGTTGTAAGGGGATACTTGTTACTACATTATTACCTGGCTTAGCCTGACTCAAACAAAAAAATCCTAGCAAATGGCAAGCTCTTATCTAATTGTTGGTAATTCCATCTGGCCCTTCCTGGGTTTCCTCTTGCAGCAACAAGCCTCACGAAACCCCGAAGCCTGGATTTGCCAAGATCTACTGGCCTGGGCAATGACTTTGGTATGCACAGTCTTAGAGGACACATCAGGAAGGTTCACTGCTGTTCTGTACCAGTTCCTTCGACCTCAAATTCAACCTGATTGATAGGGAAGCCACCAGACAGAGTCGATGCTCACTGAGCTTGAGTGAGTGTTATCTCAGTAGGAACTCTTGAGCCCAAGGTACGATTAGCTCCCTTGCAAGATCCCATGTGGTGATGCCTTTGACTTTGGGTGGCTGCCTCTAACAGATTCTCATGAGGATAATTTGATGCTCTCAGACATGTCGGTTTGGTGTTGGAAGGGAGGAAAGACTTTTTCTGTATTCTCCGTGGCTCCATAGCTGAGTCTTCAAACAAAAAAAAAAATATGGACAGGCACATTAACAGGAGAAATGGTCTATATTTATTAATGTTGAATATTGTGTGCATTGAGACTTCTTGGGGGGGTAAGGTGAATACCCTAGAAAGCAGCGAGATTTGAGAACTTATCCACCATCTTAATAAGGGAAGGGGAGCAGATGTAGGCCTGTGGGGGGAGTCAGTGATTTTAGGAAAGAGGACTGGGTCCTTAGAAAAACAGATGGAGGTGTGACCTTTTGTGACAGAGTCTGGGTGTGGGGTCGATGTGTATGTAGTCTCTCCTATGACAAGACTCCGTCCCTTCCAGTGATGGCACTCGTGGGGAGGACACTGATGATAGTTGATTTCCTTTTGGAGGAAATATGTTTAGGCAGATGAGGGAAATTCAGAGAAAGCCTTTCCCTGCATTTGCCATATTTCCAGTGCCTATAGTTCATAATTGACATCCCAGTACAATTTGGGGGTGCCATGTCTTGAATGCCTACAGCATCCATCCATCCTTTCCACTCATCCCATCCCTGTGCTTCTGGGGTCATCATAACCCCATTCTGCCTCATCGTCCTCCTTCCCCGAACGCCATGTTTTCAGGTAGAGTAAATTCTACTTCTTGCAGTTTCATATACGCTCTTCCCTCCGACAGCTGTATATCGGCCAACACCAGATCTTCTGTTCCCCTTCTTCTTCCTGATAGTCCTGCTCACCCTGCAGTCACGCCTTAGATGTCCCTTTCTTGCCTGTAATTAGTGTGTGCGCTCCTTCTGTGTGCATCGAGAGGAAGCTGTCGTGCCCTTACCCACTGCACCAACCCCCATTTTACTGTAGCTGGTAGATCACTTCCGTCTGCAGCCTACTGGCCTGGAGAACCCCCAGAACCGTCCTCAAGGACTGAGTCATGACCATTATCTTGGTACCTGACGTTCCACAGTTGTTTGAATAAACGAAGATCTACTCTGCATCACCCTGAAGAATCATAAACACTTATTTCACCAGATGAACTCCCATTCTAGGTGTTTTTGCTTTTTCTTATACTCTGTTGACTTGTATAAAAAAAAAAAGCCTAAGAAAACAGGAAAAGGTAAAAGAAATATTGGAACTTAGCTGTCCTTTGTTTCCCTTAATTACAGTATCTTCAACAACTGAACACCATCTAAAGGTCCAAAGAAGAGAAAAACAATTAGCAAATTCATTAACTGTTTGTTTATGCTTTCACTCTTAAGGATAATCAGTTGTCCTATACTTCTACTTGGATTAATGCCTTGTGCATGGAAGCAGGCTATATTTCACGAGTATTTTTGTAAAATAGAACAGGGTGGCAAGCCTTGCGAATGGATTAATTCAACGACATTGTGCATCAAGGAGAGTGTGTATTGATACAGCTGAATTTGAGTGTTGGGGTAGAAATAGAAATGCAATGATTTGCTAGTATTTGAGCTTCTGCAGAGTTCATCTAAAGTGTCAAATTTCATCATGGGAGGGAGAGATCCTGCGTAATGATAGCAGAAACTCTTTGTCATGTAGACATTTTCAATTATTTATACGGCATGATAATGCTTGAGAAAGTTAGTGATAATTACTGGCTGATCCAAATTTATATTTGAGGATCCACTGAGGCAAATTATTAATTCATTAAACAGCTATTTGTCTTTGTGTGTATTCCGTGCAGGACTCTATCCTAGGAACTTTGGAGTGAAAACTGGAATAGGATGGTATAGTTCACGTGAAAAAGCAAACACACGAATAAATACAATTCGAGGTAAAGGATGAAGCACTGATTTAGGAGAAATAGTAAGACACTGGGTACTAGTCTGGTCGATTCCCAAGCTGAAGTCATTTCTAAAGGAGCCCCTGGAAATGAGAAGGAGGGGGACTTTCCCTCATTAACTAATTACTTCAAAACCCACATTCTCTGGTTGGCCAGGTAACATCAGACTTAACCCTCTGGGACTCAGTTCCTAGGGAAGTAGTTGTTTTTCTCCACAATGACTGTCCTCTGAGTTTGAATTCATACTTTGTCTCAGCACCATAAGATTTTCCTTCAAATAAAATCATTTAGGCAATTGCAGGTGTCAGAGATCCGACCGAATCTTGATATACTTCCCAGAACATACAGCTAAGCTGCAAAGTATAACTTTGGGATCACAAAATGCTAAACAGCCTTCATTCCAGGAAGGATCTAGGCCTGGTGATGGTGCTATCCATTCCCATGATATGTAGGAGGAAAATGCATCTTTTCACTTGTTAGCTTGGGTCACTCATTCAGAACACGGGCTTTAAAATACCTTTGGGATTGACGAGGGACCAGTATCACCACTAGCCAAGCCTAGTTAATAGGGATGTGAGTGCAAACAAGGCAAGTTGTATATTAGTCTCCGCCTGAATTCTTTGTAATGACAATGTTTTGTGGGAAGTGAGCATCTTTCCCTTTGTCCGTTAGGGGCCCTTTTAAAAATGGCATGATTGTCATCTTAGAGTCATTTAGGAAATAAATGACTTCAGGTGAAGACACAATGTTAGAGTAACAGCTGATTATAATGAGTTCCTGTTTTTTGAACTGTCCAGAAAAGGACAGAATGGGGCAGAATAATCCACACTCTGAATCTCGCGGAACATGGTGTATTTATCTAGCCAATATCCTGTGCAATCTAGAGCAGAGTGTCTCATAGGAGAGCAGTGGGAATTATTGCAGTGGGAATTAAGTGGGAGCAAAACGTCCTTATGATCGCATACCAATAGCATTGGAAACAAAGGACAACAGAGAAAATATAACTTTTCATTAGAGTAAAAAGGACCATCTCCAGCGTGGGTTGACAAAGTACCAAATTCTACAATTGCATCCGTTCCTCTTATCTCTTTTATGGACTTGAGTCTTCCCAGTTGAGTTGGGGAAATCAGATCCCTGTGATTTTAAAATTTCGGAATGCCTCCTCTTCCGTGATGACCGACAGTAGATTATGACAATGAAGGGAGCTGTCACTGTGTGGTAGACCGTGCTGAATCTCAAAGGCAAATTAATCTTTTGTTTCCTTGTTACCTATGACTTCTTGACCCCAGGATGGCCAACACTGACATTCCAGAACAACAGATGCCTGTTTTAATGATCTGTTCCTTAAATGACTGTTTTTCTCCAATTTCATTAAAGAAGGACCAAGGAAAGAGAGAATGCATGGAAATAAAGAATTAGGTGGAAATCGTCTTTTAGCTCTATGAGTGTTTAGTCTCTCAAATTCACAAAGCTCAGAAGACATTGCTAGGTTTTAAGAAAATATTCAAAAGTGATCATTTGTTTGGTACTGTATTCTTCTCATTTAAGGAAATGTAACATGAGTTTCCAAAGACACGAATTTTTCTTGTGGTCTGTTTGATTTAGGAAGTCAAGTGTTTTTAGAACCAGGAGGAGCTTATCACTCCTTTGTTGTCCAATGCTAGATACTCTAATGTTTCGTACCCTTCATCTTCTATAAAATGGGGCACAAGAAATATGTGTCCTATTTACTTAATGAGCTTTTTGTCCAAGGATTAAATCACAAAATGATGAAATCACTTCTCAGCTAGCTAAGATAGAAATTTTGTACACAAAATTTCAATCACTTTGCTACCTACTGCCTGGAACTTTTTGAACAGGAAATCAATGATAATTGTTAATTGTTAATGATTTGCAGAATGTGACACTTCTGATTGCAAACATGAAATGAGTAGGAAGGAAAAGGGATTTCTCATGTGAGCATATGAAAGGGCCCCTGGAAGGCATCCAATTCTAAGGTACCCAGACAGCAGATCATACAAATAAAAATTTCCCCACTCACTTCATAACCTAGTGGGGCTTTGATACAAAACTAGCCCATGTATATTTTGTGTGTCTGAAAATTTCTTCATGTTTCTGATGAACATATTATAAAATTCCAGTGCAACTCATTAGTACTATCTCTTCCCATCTTCAGGAGAAAACGTCATAGCTGTATGACCATAGCATAGACTCCTAAAGATTTATGGCTGTCACTATGAGAAATTCACTGATGTCTATCTCAGATAACCCCTGAACAAACCTGGGAGGGCACAATTTATTAGGCAGGCCCCACAGGGGACTCATGCAGACATCTGGGAAATGGCATGCTTGATACAAGGACCCCACGCACAAGTGCACATGGTGGGAGCATATGTTAATGTGCTTACAGAATAGCATGGGAGATAGTATGGCTAGAAGAGAATGAACACAATAAGAAGCTAGAGATTAGACCAGAACCGTATCAGGATCCCATGAGAAATAGGGCTTTCTACGCCCTTGTAAGGAAGCTAACTATTACTTTGAGTGAGATGGGAAACAATTCAAGGAATTCAAAAGGAGAATCTGAATCTACATTTTAAAAGAATTAACCTGGCTGCTGAGTTGACCGTAGACTGTAGGGTGACAGGTCAATACAGGGACGCCTGTTTGGAAGGTGACTGCAGTAATCTAGGTAAGATATGCTGGAGGCTAGGACCGGGTTTGGATGGAGAAGGTTGTGAGAACTGGTCAGATTCTAGATATGTTTTGGCCTTGGCTGAAGAGCGTATGCAGGAGACAGGAGATATGGATGGTTCTTGCATAAATTATAGCTTGGGAGTAGATAGAAAATTTGGCTTTCTCAGGATATTTTGAATTCTATTTCAAAGGCACAATGGATAACTTTATCTCTTGCTTATAGCCCTGACTGAGAACTTTAGGGAGTAGCTAATTCACTTCGACATCCTGAATTTTTCCTTCCAGCTCCTCTAAGCCATGATGGGCAGAGTCTGAGTTCCAAGAAATAACTGGTGGGGATTGAACTAGTATTTCAAAACTACTTATTAACACCAACCAACTTCCCAGGGTAGAGTTCTCCTATTTTCCCATCTTTATGATTGGCTCAGCACAGCCAACATTTTAGATGTGTGAATTGTAGCACATCAACTCTTTGGATATTATTCTTTGAACAGACAATTTTGGATAGTAAGATATGTTTAGAAATTATTCACATGGGCTTTCCAAAGAATGATGTATATTGGTGTTTATAACCTATGTAAGATATGTTTAGAAATTATTCACATGGGCTTTCCAAAGAATGATGTATATTGGTGTTTATAACCTACGTTCAGGGGCAGGGCAGTTTTCAGAGCTGGCTTAACCAAAAGCTCCTATTCCATTTTTGTTGAGATTTCTTTGGCTTTTGGCTTTCTCTGACAGTTTGGCTTCATATTCAGGTGGCTGCCCTTTATGGTGGCAAAATGGCTCTAGGATTCCAGCCATCACACCCAACACCACTGGGTCTGTAAGAGAGAGGATGTTCTCCTGCCGAAACACAATAAGATAGAGTCCCAAGGTTAGCTCTGGTTGGACCATTTGTGTCAGACATGACACAAATCAGACATGTCCACCGTATGCTGATGAGTCCAAGCTGAGACACACCACAGCAGCAGCAGGAGTGAGTTCATGGTCTATCCAGATCTGTGAGCTATGTAGATAAGAGGTGGGTACTGAAATCGTAATACGGGTGATATTTACAAGAGGGATCAAATGGATAGACAACCTAAATGCCTTCCTATATGCCTTCTACAGTCATTTCGTCAATATTTATTAATCATACACACAGGCTATCTGGCTGCTTTGATTTTTAAACAATCACATGTACAAATAACTATTTACCAATATGCTTTAGCCATTGGGATAGGCAGCATTTAAGATGGTTCCAAATGGTCCCTGCCTCATGATATTCATACCCTCATGTCCCTCCCTTCAGTGTGGGCTGAATAAAGCAACTATTTCCAGTAAGTAGAATACAGCAAAATAATGTGATGTCACTTCTGAGAGTAGCATTCCATCTGGACATCATCCCTCCTCCTCTTGCTCAGAGGAAGCCAGCTGTGATCTTTAGAGCTGTCCTATGGAGAAAATCACATGTAAATGAAATGCCACCACTAGCCAACAGCCAGTGAGGACCCAATGTCTGCTTGGAAATGGGTCTTTCCACAGTCAGATCTTCAGATAAGACCCCAGGCCCAGCTGACGTTTAATTGTGACCTTGTAGGAATTCCCAAGCCAGGGGACCAAGCGAAGCTACGTCTAGATTGCTGACCCACTGAATCTAAGATATATTATTGCTTATTTTAAGTTGCTAAATTTTGGATCCATTTTTATGTACCATTAGACAACTAATGAAATTTATAATGTCTCAAGCTTTGAAACCAATTAATTTTTCAACACCAGGGGCTGGGCCAACCAAATGATAGTATCCCATGTTGAGGAGGTGGAGTTAGACCCCCTAAGAATACCACTCACCTCCTTGTTATTGCGTTGACACCTGTAGCCAAGAACCATAGCCCTCTCTCTGATCCACAGTTCTCCGTAAATCATAGTATTTCATAAGGTTATCAGGGATGCTAAAGGACATAATCCATCACTCAACAAAGGGCCTGGCAAAAAGCAAACCATCAAAAAGCATCAAGGGAAGAAAGTTCTGTTTTGTTTTCTTAAGGGATTGTGTGCCTGTTAGAAAGCATCAACCTGAGGATTATTTATGGATGGGAAATGTTCACCACATAAGTGCAAATTCAGATTATACAAACACGCTGATGCATAGACACAAATCTAAGTGTTATATGTTAAAATGTAAATTGACTAAAATTGATCATGATGATAATGGCTAACTCTGAACACTCTAAAAAACTAACAAAGGTACACTTTATGTGGGCGAATTGTATAGTATGTGAATTGTAGCTCAGGAAAGTAGTTAAAAATGTAAACAGTGGTTTTTCTCTGTGTTGTACACTTGTTTGCCTCATTAAACACTTTGATGTTCTCCACTGTGACCATTTTTTAAAATAATCAGAAGTCTTATTAAAAATCTAGTAACGACTCTAGTTTAAAAATACTTGCAATAAACAGCTATATGGTAGGTAGGCTTGTCAAAATTCCATTATTGGCATTTATCTCTAAGTATACACAGTTTAATGGGGATTTATCATTCTCGTGAGCTAAACAAAGAACTTATTTCTTTTTCGCTTTATTTCATTTCTCTTATCCTATCAAGGCCAAAAATTTGTAGATAGGTGTAAGCAAATCCGATTGTCATGGTGAGTATTCTATCATTTGAAAGGACAAACCAAGAAGTGGAAGTAATTCTCCAATATATTTTCTTATAACTTTGTTTACAACCCAGCCTGAAACACTGACACAGAACTGTTTTAAAAAAATGCAAAGGCCACAGGGCCAGCATACAGTATTACTTGATTGACTGTTAACCTATCCAGCATTGTGCTAAGCATTCTGCATTGAGTATCTCTTGGAATGCCCTGTCCATCCCTGAGGGGCAGGTCTAGGAGATACTCCTCTTTGTAAATGGCTCCCAAGGATCCCCACCTCCTGACTCTTCATGCTTTTTTGTGACTCCCTCCCCTTGTGTGTGTGTAGGAGACCTAAGGACTTGTTTTTAACGCATAGAATCCTGCAGAGTGATAAGCTATCACATCTGTGATTAGGTCATAAACATGACCTATCTTGTTAGGATGGACTTGACACGTCCATCTTGGTAGTCTGCTACTTCTAGCGCATTCCTCACTTGAAAACTTTGATGATGCAGGTGGATATGTTTGAGAAGCCCATGAAGGAAGGAACCAAGGGAAACCTCTAGCCACCACTCAAAGAAACTGAGGTCCTCGGTCCAACAAAGTGTGAAGAATTGAAGCCTACCAGTGACCACATGCCCTGGGAAGTCGGTCCTTCTCTGGTCGAGACTTCGGATGTGGTCAGAAGACCCCACTAGGCTGTGCCAAGATTCCAGACCGAAGAAACGGCGAGACAACTTATGTGAGTTGTTTTAAGCTTCTACATTTTGGGATGATTTTTCATAAAATAGTAGATAAATAATAGCATTCTATCGTTGTATTTTCAAAGTGGGAAATATATCATGTTGGGACAAAAAAAAAAAGATATCTCTTTTCAGATAAATATGGAATTCCTCACATTAGAAGGTATTCCAGCCAGGCAGAAAACAGATTTCAACCAATTTTAATAATTTGGTAAATTTGTCGCTGACAGGGTATTCATAAATGTGTGGTTGATAGGAACTGAGTTTTGGGTTCTCTCTTACCCTTTGGAGAGCAAACTTACTTTCTCAATGTGTCAAGGGACGTTTGTGTGATGGAAATCTAGCGCTAGCACGCCTTCCCCTTCACTGGTCATACCCATGTTAGATTAAGGACCACAGTCTGCAATTCTTGGTATCTGCAAGGCAGCTCTGTACTCTGCAATGCTAACTACCTCTTTCTGAGTTCTCAGAAATCCCAGAGGTAATTCAAAGCATGAATATAGACTCATTGCTATACACACTGTACGACAAGACTATTTTTGCTCTCTGAGTGGATCCGTTGTACGGCGTCGGTAACGATGCCTCCTTTTGGGGACTGGCATTATATGGGATCATTTCCCCTAATGTTCTGAGGTGAACTGCCAGGTACCGCAGCTGCTCACTGCATGAGTTGGGCGATTACGTGCCCTCATGCCGCATCGCTGACGGCAGCCCCAGTGTAGACATATGGAATGTTTCCTGGGAAAATTTTGTGACTCGTCCTTCATTCCTCAAAGAGTAAAGTTGGATCTGAACTTTGCTCTGAGTCCAAGAAACACAGTCTTTTCAGCCATATTTTTATTCTCAAAAATCCTGTGTTTCTTCCTGCTCACTCCACTATTCATGGACCTTCTGGGGTATAAGGCAGGTGGTATAGAAACTATTCCCTACATTTTACAAAAGAGGAAATGATACTTCGGAGTTTTCACGGAGCTGGTCAGTGTCACTTACGTGGTTGTAGAGAGGGAGCCATGGGATTCGAGAGCGGTATCGTGACCTTAAACGGCTGTTCTTTCCATGATACTAAACCATCTCCACTATCTGGATCGCATGTTCTGTAATAAAGCAATGATACCGAGCAGAAGGACCAAACCAGGTGTCATTCAGGGAGCATTCCTCCTGGCCAATGCCGGTCTCAGAGTTTGAGCCACAGAAATCTCTACAAACCTTTTTTAGGTTGGTTGTTTGGTTGCTTTTTTTGGTTGCTTGTTTGGTTTTCATGCTGGTTAACAAGTACTTTGTCTCCTTGGTATACAAAGGGATGTGTATTTGCGTTATCTGTCATCTCAAGACTCTTGAAGTCTTGAGTAAACTGAAAATGTGCCTCTCTTAGTTCTGGGTGAAAACATCAGGCAATATTTTGAAAATGTCTTGTTTCAGATATTTCCACTATTTTTCTCAGAGTTCTTTTCTCCCTCAAAAACTCTTGGACTCTAAACTTTAAGAAATATTTTCATGTCAAAAGGGCAAAAGTTTAGCTGATACTCATTTTCAAGATGATTTTAAATCCCAGATCCCATTCAGAATGCTACCTCTGTCTTTTTTTGGTCTTCAGAGAGGCAAAGTGTATAGACAAATGCTTTCTTTAGATAAATTGAAATAAAGTTAATAAAAACATATGCACATCTCACTTCTTAACACATAAAACTTTTAAGGAATAGTTAAAAATATGAAAACTGTGCATTGCTGCAGAATAATTCAGTGAAGTGTCCAGCTCATAGTTTACACTGACCTAGTTTAATAAAAATTTTTATCAGAATGCCATAGCTAGAAAATATAAAAATTGCTATAGGATATTATACATTTTTTGAACAGTCACCTTAACATTATATACCTATGAGAAGAAAGTGAGATTGTCTCTCATGGGCCAGATAGTCAATCATGACTAGTTAGGAGATAAATTAAAAGTTAAATTAAAAGTGAACATAATATGATTTTCTCTTACACATAAATCCACATTCAAGTTCCAGTCTAAGACTTGCTGTTGAGTTGCCATAGACACATAGAGATTTTTATAATAAAGATAAAACCAACACCATTGCTTCATAATATTTGGAGAATGTTTTGAATATTACTGCACTATTCACTCTTTTAAAACAGTGAAGTTATTAACTAAAGATGGTAAATTAAGGAAGGATTAGTAGAGTTCAAAAGGAGGCTTTATTTGGCTTAATGAAGATGGGGGAAATCTCATTTTCTAGAAATTACAGCCTATCTGAAGTTTGAGTGAGTTGATCTATAATATTTCATTAAAATACACACCCCAAACTTTCCAAGTGTAGATTCAAAAAAACAACCAATAGAAACAGAATATGTTGAATACAAATGGAGAGAGTGTACTCCAAATTTTCACAATTCATTTGGGATCTTTTCCGAATTATTTAGATATGTACACTGGATGGCGGCAAGTTGTGCCCATAGGGGTGTAGTTCCCCCCCCCCAATAATCTGAATATCCTTGTTGGTAAAAATAGCTTCATTTATTAATCAAAATATTGGAGGCTCATGGCACGAGGGACACTGTATTTGGAAGGGTGGATGGAAAAGTATTATAGAACACAGATGTCGGGTGCCTGGGTGGCTCAGTTGGTTGAGAACACAGATGTCAAATACCAAATCTAGTGGCACCTGGCTCGCTCAGTGGGAGAAGCATGCGACTCTTGATCTCAGGGTTGTAAGTTCAAGCCCCATATTGAGTGTCGAGGTTACTTAAAATCTTTAAAAAAAAATACCCACTCTATTCTTTGGTCGTGTTGCTTGGGAAGGCCATTGACGTTGTAAACTCATTGTAGTCAACTAGAAAACAAGAGTTGGAGATGCCCACAATATGGGTGTTTTGAAAACAGAAGGTAATGCATGCGTACCATTTGGTCTATGACTGGCATAGGAGTCACCGGAAATGAGAAGTGTTGTTTGTATCGGGGACTTGTGGTAAGCATTGACCAGGGAAGAACCCTGTTCCAATAAGTTCATGCTGCCTGAAAGGGTTTCCTCCTGTCAGAGGAAGAACAAGTAAGTCCAGAAGACAAGCTGGGGCACATGGGTATGGATGGAGTGTGTTATGTCTGGAAATGTTCATGGCAAGTCTGACATACCATCAGGAGAGAAAACAAGGGGGTACTGTTGATATTTCCTAGAGACTCGTGTGTGTGTGTGTGTGTGTGTGTGTGTGTGTGTGTGTGTGTAATGATGTTAGGAAGCAGTGTGGCCAACCTCAGTTTCCTGCATTCAGAGCAAATCGGAGTCATTAAGGAATATATACAACCCAGGGATCAACGAACTGCTGTCGAAACCCCAAAATCCATTCTTGCCAGGAGGGCAGAAGGACCTTCAGAGCTTATAGGCAGGACTCAGTGTCTGGTTATATCTAGGTATGGAAGACTATTGGAAATGGTGTTAGACTGAGTATGTTCAGGCTACTCCACCAGAACACCATACATTGGGCGGTATATAAACACACACACATCTATTTCTCTTCGTTTGGGGGCTGGAAGTCCAAGAGCAAGACGCCAGCAAATTCGGTATCTGGTGAGGACCCACTCGCTGGTTCGTAGGAAGCCATCTTGTCGCTGTGTCCTCCAATGGTAGAAAGGGTGAGGGAGGTCTCTGGGGCTTCCTTTATTAGGTCCCTACTCCCATTCATGGGGGGACTCCACCCTCCTGGTCTGATCACATGCTCAAGGTCCCACCTTCTCATACCATTCCATTGGGCGTGAAGGCTTCCACATATGAGTTTGGGGGGATACACACCAATTCAGCCCACAGCCGACCTGGAAACTGGACCCCACCTTTCGGTGTGTGGAGAAAGCAGACAGGACCCCATGCACACGTGCAATACAGCTACCATTCAATGATCCGCTGACTCAAACATGGATCTTCTCTGGCACGATGAGGGTCTGACAGTGACCCTCTGCAATATTGCATGCAGAGCATCTCGCTTAGGATGTAGGTGGTCAGAGTCCAAGGAAGCCAGTGAACTTGAAGGTGGAGTGTCCATCCCTAAAATAAGAGGGTACTGTAAAAATTCCCTTCCAAGACTCATTGCAACCATGAAAAAGCTATTGATAAATGTAAAGGACAGCTCAGAAAATACCCTGCTTTCAGCTTTTGATTGAAAGGCACTTTTTGGTTGTTCATAATCATGGGCTGTGGATCTTTTTCCTTCTTCATTTATAAATCGTGGACTTACCAAAATGTCGATCAACAATACGATCAACAATATTGGCTGTCCTCCATCAATAATGTAAATAATACTTAAAGGAAATCGGTATTTGATATCTGACAAAGAAATATTGCAATTGCAAAAGGTTGATGTTTCAACTATACCAATCATTTGGGAAATAATTTGTTGAAATATGACATGGCAAAAAAATCTGGTGTCTTTTCAAAGATCAAGCCTCGCAAATGTAATTCACAATGAAAAGTAACATAATGTGATGAAGCAAAACATCTTTTCAGGGTTTTTTTTATTATTAAACTGCAAGGTGTGAATGGTGTTGCAAAGGTTGTCTAAGATCACTAGAAACAAATGAGAAGAAATAAATAAAGCCTCAGGAAAAATGTTCTAGTACAAGCCTATTGTGAATGAATACAGAAATATATACCAGTGTGTACAATTTCTGGGACAAAAATAAAGCACAAAACTGAACTTAGAACTCCTTACCGAGTATCGACTTTATAAATATCCTCCTGGCCTCTCCATTTGCCAATAAAATTATAAATCACGATTCTTAATTCCACCTAGGTCTGTATGTATAAGACCCTCTCCTTTTGTGGGGTCATTTGGTTTTATGTGACCACAGAAGACCATTCAGTTGATAATGATCTCAGTGAGTCAGGAAAAGGTTCTCATCGAAACGTACGGCTTGGTGCTCTGCTTACGGAAAAGCTGAACGCATCTGAATTTTAGCGAGATGACTAGATTTGCTTGTCACTTAGCACAACTGGGAACTTCTCCTCTATTTCTACTCTTCCCAAAGTTTCAGGGACCACACAGTTCAGATGAAACTGGCTTGAATATTTACAGTGCTTCAGGGTTTCCCATGCAACAAAATTTACTTTTGGTCTCAAATCCTGGGTTTATTAATTAAAAAAAAAAGTACGGCTTTAACAGATGTTTTAACTTGCTTCCAACCCTAAGGGTCTTGTAGAAATGGTTATGGCATTTTCAGCTGAACTGTGTGTTGTCCACTGAAATCATGAATTGGTAACAGTCATGATTGTCTAGTTCTAGAGTAGGATAAAGCCCCTTGTTAATATCAATGCACATTTGTAGGAAGCCAAGGGGATACAGAAGGGTATGCACTAGAAAACGACAGGGAAGCAAGATATCTTTTTCTCTGGTAAGAACAGAAACTCCCTTAGAAAGATGCACAGCAGTGAATTAGCAAACGCTGATCCTGGGGTGTGGAGTGAGGGCCAATGACTGTGTCTGAGGGGAGCAAGCAGGATTTTGAAGGAAGGCTTCAAACAGAAAGTCCAATTTGAACTTAGTCCTCTGACCTCTACATTTTATTCTGTTTCTTCTGACCAGAACAACTCTGGGTTTTGTTTTATTGTTTTTGTTCTTGTTTTCTTATCAGTATATGCATTTTAAAAAAATTTATTCTTAGTTTCAGGAGTCAAATGTACTGATTGATCAGTTGCAAATAACACGCAGTGCTCATTTCATCACAGACCCTCATTAATGCCCATCACCCAATTATCCCTTCCTCCCCATTCACTTCCCCTTCAGCAACCCTGAGTTCGTTCTCTATATTTAATAAGAGTCTCTTATGGTTTGCCTCCCTCTCAATTTTCATCTTACTTTATTTTTCCTTTCCCACCCCAATGTTCATTTGTTTCGTTTCTTAAATTCCGCAGAGGAGTGAAATGATATGGTATTTGTTTCTCTCTGACTGTGGGTTTTTTATTAGAGTTTTAGCTGGAGTGACAAGTATGACATGCTCTTAGGCTAAAATTTGTAAGAATGGAAAACGCAGCCTTGTGGTTCCCTTGATCCAAGTCCAGCTCTTCTCCAGAGTCTGCCTGCTTCGATTTATCTTCCTCTGACTTCAGGTAGTTGACTAGCATATACTATTTTGAATTTAGTCTTGGCATGTGGACGTTTTTTGGTTCAGTAGGATCTCAGTTGGCCATACAGAAAGGGAAATTCTTGAGCTTTTAAGGAGGTTGAGACTTCGATACAAGAAAAGCAGAACATGAGGTATTACAGGCAAGAAAAATATGTCTGCTGGAGATTCTGGGGCAAAGGGTGCTCCACAGACCATGAAACAAATATGGTGGTCTACTTTGGTTGAATGGAAGTGGGAAAGGAGGTGTGAAGATTGGAAATAGAGCATGCTCTTCAGAAGTGCGATGTGAATGGCTGGGTTGGGTGTGATCCTATGGTTGGAGCTGAGAGCTGCATTGCCACCTGCCATGGTCTTGGAGGACAGACCCCAGAAATGTACCAGAGGGAGGGGTCATGGGAACTCAGACACAGAAGTATGATGGGAGTGATTTTTCCTTTTACCAACAAGAGATTGTATATTGAGGTGCACCAGTAGCCTGGAGAGAAAGACCATCAGTGGATGAATGGGTAAATAAAGTATGGTACATATACACACTGGAGTATTAGTCGGCGGTGAAGTGGAAAAACATACTGATGCATGCTACACCGTGGATGAAGCTTCAAACGTTATGATAGTTTGTAGTCAGCTTCAAACGTTATGCTAAGTGAAGAATTAGTCACAAACTACCCTATATGGTATGAGTCCCATGACATGAACTGGGCAGAAAAGGCAAATAGCTCCATCCCTGTATTTTTTCCCCACAAAGACATTTTGCCTATAAAATCTTCACGTCTTTGCTTCTGTCTTGGTTTGCTTCTCAGAGGACATGAGAACACATGTCCTTCCTGAGGACTTCCTTCCTCAGGACAAACTTCCTGAGTTTGCATTCTGGCCGCATCATAGCGGACTCTGCTTCCTTGTGCCCTACCCCATACATCGTCCTTCAGTCACTGACCTGCCTTTCCTGGTAGATTGCAAGACCCTTGAAAGCCTAGGACTCTGTATGGCACAGTGCTGATTCTTAGTAATTGTTGTATGAATAAATAAAATGACCCTATCAAGCTTAGAGTAAATTCCAATAAAGGCTAATTAACTTCAGAGCATCCTGTCTGCCTGCGTATAGCAATCATGGTGATCACCCCATCAACTGAGTTGGAAGATGATTCCCTTTCTGTCTGTCATTTGTGAAATTCTGAGTGTATGGCATCTGTGCCTAGTACCACGATTCTCAGCGCCATTCCCTTTGGGTATGTGTGGATATTTAAGTCCCCAATGACTTGTGTGTGTGTATGAGAGTTGGGAGTGAAAAATGATGTACATCAGATTCACAACTCAACTTCTCTCTCACGTAGGGAATAGTTTAATAAAATAAAGCCATGTGTTCTGAGTGGGTGATATCTTTAGGAATGCCACAAATGTAGTAAAAAAAGAAATTTAGGAACTTAGCTGCTATTGTAATTCTAGTCAGGATTCTCCAAATTTTAGTGTGCATATGGTCTCCTTGGAAATCTGTTAGAAGAAATAATAGCTCAAATACTACCATAGACTTAATAATCGGTGACATGAGCACTTATACTTTTTTCTTGATGAAGACTCTATCGTAATGTAGCCTAGATAATCCGAGAGTGATCTGAAGGAAATGTTGTATCTGTTGACAATATTAGCTTACTTCCCATTAGCTCGTCTGTTGCTACCGCTTGGATTCAGGAGAACTTTGGCTTCCGATGATTATCCCAGTCAAGGATAGCGACATATTTCTGTACTCTTTTATGAGATAAACTACACAGTATCAATGCACATAATAGCTCTGATGTTTGGCTGGAAGTTTGCAGTGATTATCATCGGGTGAAGTATGGCACATTTCAAATAGCATTAAGCTCTCCGGTAAATGTGCATGCACTGGATATTTTAAGGAATGAATTTTGCTTCTAGTTATCTCAGTCTGACTGACAAGGTCATAGTAGTTTTAAAAATCATAATGAGAGAAATCTCAATCCAGAATTGCATTTGCAAAGTGTCAGATTATAGAGAATGGTGCCCACGGTGAGACTATTTATCTTATTTTAAAGACCAGCATTATTTGCTCCGTGAATACAGGTATTACGAACAGGCAATTTTTTTCTGGGTTCTGTTTATTAATATCTTTAATATCAGATGGTCTCTTAGCTGAAAGATTTCAAAATTAACTTTTATACTATAGGGTCATTTTCTCATCTAGAACCAGAAATTTAATGGCAACAAAAAAACAGTTAATTCTTTTTTGCACACTAAGAACAATTCGTGTGATAACAGTTTTCCACCAGAGAGCAACTCCATCAGGTCACATGTGTGTTTGCTATTAGCCAAGGTGCTCTTTTCCCTCCGAGGCATTGCTATCATGTGACCTGTCAAGGTCTCCCGAGAAACATCGCTATTACTTGATTAGATCAACCTAGATGCTAGGTAACAATCAAGATTTTGCCAAAATAAGCTCAAATCCCATATATTTTAAATTTTATAATTTCAAGGACTCCTGGGTGGCTCAATCAGTTAAGCATCTGCCTTCGGCTCAGGTCATGATCCCACAGAGTCCTGGAATCGAGTCCCATGTCAGGATCTCTGGTTAGCAGGGCGCCTGCTTCTCCCTCTGCCTGCTGCTCCCCCTGCTTGTGCTCTCTCTCTCCTTCTCTCCGTCTGTCTCAGGAGGAAATGGGGCCTCAGGGACAGATCAAGCAAGACTTCAATGACAGAGAAATAATGATGATCACAGAGCAAAAGTAGGAATGCAAGTACTATAAATAGAACACAAATAATGTATTTTATCTGCAGAGTATTTTTGCAGAATAGCTAATAATACACCGCTCCCATAATTCATACCTAACCTTGCGATTTTTTTAATTTTATTACTTATTTGTCTTTATTTTTTATTTCTTTACCTTGCGACCTTTTAAGATAATTTTTTTACCTTCTGTGAGTCTATGATAGCACTCCGTATGTCGGTCACCTACTGCTAGTCATGCCAACTCATATCTTCAGGTTAATGTCACAGACAGAAAATAACATGGCAAATTTTTCTGTAAAATTATTCCATCAAGGATTTTTAATCTAGCAATGCTTGCTTCTAATAACATTTGAACTAATCTATTTTTGGCCTATTACTGTATTCTGCATTGGATATCTACCCGAAAGATTCCTTCCTTTAATCCTATGCCAAAACAAAAAAAATTCAGAGCATGGGGCAGAGACCTACTCTTGTGTCATCATCTAACTCTGTAGACGGATTAATGGTTAAATATGTAGCTACGAGATTTAGTGACCTCTGCGGGGCAAGATGTCCGCCTAAATGACAATGTCTAGACTTGAATACAATCATGGAAGGACCACCCCACCATACCTAACCGAGTTCATGACTAACGAACTGAGCAGGGTCAATGAAAGTATCATTTATAAGTATTTAACACTCGGACTCCGCCAAAATAAGAGCTTTTTGTGGCTGCTTGGGCATCCCATACAACGGTTGCCATCATCATCATGGCCATCATTTATGTAGCTTTCTAGTATGTACGACCCCCTTTCCTGTGTCCTCTTGATGGAAATGTCACTATACTCATTTGTCTTCAGGCAGTTGTCAGTCAAATTGACAAAGAATGAACAGGAGTCAAGTGATGGAGTAGCTACAATATGTTAAGACTCACGGTGGTGTAGACAACGTGCTTGAGCGCTGAAGAAAATCCCGAGAAATCACAAGTGAACATTTTGGAGAGGCAGGACACCAAAATGTATTCCCTGATTGAGAAAACACATATGGACCCCTTGTTTCATTCCAAGTTGTATGTTAGCGGTGAAGAGATTATGAGTTAAAAGCTACATCCTCAGTGCGATGGTTAATTTTGTGTATCAGTTCGTCTATAACTTGCAAATTACTTTCACAAACCCTACCTATGATTACATGCAACCTATCAGCAGAGGGGGAAGATATTATAATTTCCTTGTGGAGACTGATAAAACAGTCATCAAGTAACACTTTTAGTATTTTAAATATGTTTCCCTGTCTCCTGACTCTTGGTCCAGCGTTCTTTTACACAGTAAAATATCCATTAGTGGACTCGATTGGCAGCTACGATCAGTTTCAGAGAAATGCCCAACACAAGGCTCACCGATTCTAGAGACTTTTATAGAATAGCTCTGATCCCTTCGATTTGTAAAGAAGAAGAAGAAAAAAAAATCAGATCTTAATACAAGAGCCAGGAATTGTAAGTTGGGATAAGAAGGAGTCGTCAACGATAAAATCCACGAGCCCTTTAAAATTCAACTTCGTATTCAATGAAATAGAACTCCACGAATTTAATTGATATCGTCGTGACAGGATTATCGTTCTCATTGAAAACACATAAACAAAATAGGGGCACCTGGGTGGCTCAGTCGGCGAAGTGGCTGCCTTTGGCTCGGGTCATGACCACCCGGTCCTGGGATCGAGTCCCACATCGGGCCCTGGGCTCAGTAAGGAACCCGTTTCTCCCTCTCTCTCTGCCTGGTGCTCTGTCTGCCTGTGCTCTCTCTCTCTCTCTGTCAAATAAATAAATAAATAACATAAAACACTCAAACAAAATAATTAAAGGTAATCCTCAGAATGTAGTAGCCTGATTAAATTACATATTTTCTTTTTATTGACTCAGTATTGTTCTATAATAATTTCCCTCTCCCATGCGTCATAAACTTTTCGAAGGGGCTGCGTGTTGCTCATCTCTCATAGTACTCTGTTTTTGTACACAGTAGGTGCTTACTAAATGCTTGCTGTAGTTATTTTTACTGAGTCCCTGATATTATATGGATTTGTGAGTAGTCTCCCTCCCTGAAGAAGGGAGGATCCTCTCCACTGGGATGTGTGGGTATGAACTCATATTCAGTAGAGGCACCTGGGTAGTAATCCATTCCCTTCCTGGATACGTGTTTGGATTTTAACTTCTGTGGGTTTCAGTGTGCTTATTTGCAGAGCAGGGATAATTGTCACAATCCATTTACAGGGTGATTGTAAGGGTGCCTTGCATATAAAGTTCTAAGAAGGGTCTAGTTATCGTGGTCATTATACTAAATTCATTTCAGCCTTTGAGTATTTGGGAGGGAGGGTTCTATGTAATCTTTTTGCCCCTACTTTATTCTTTTTTAAATTTTTTATGTTCTTTGTAATGCCATAGTATATAGGACCAGAATTAGGCTACTTATCCCCAATCTATTTACTTTAATAACCAAGGTGGTGAATACTGATGTTTCAAGCGAACTGGCTTACGGCTTTGCAACCCTACAGAGAAAGTCAAGTGGAATATTTTTCTGTTGTTCATCCCATAAGGAAAAATGTTCCTTTGGCTGGAACCATCACTTTAAATATTCATGCAACCCCAATTTAAATATCGTTAAAGAGGCATTACTTCTCCAGCAAATAGAACATAAATTCCAAAGAAAGCAATTGGAATGTTCGCTGTAGGAATGAAGTATTATCTCCTACCCACGTGTGCCTTCCGAAGTGGATATTTTCATAGTATTCTAATTCCCTCTCTGTGGCACACAGACTAAAATATTCCAAGGTGCTATTAATGAAAACCTTTTCCTTTTGAATATTGTATTGAAAATATAACAAGTGCTCCTAGGCATTAATTAACAGGTAACTACATCCCTGGTCTACAGAGTTGATCTAGTAGTGTTTGTTTTTTTGGTATAAAAATCTGCACTGGTACACATCTGCCCAGTAGAATTTACTCCAGTTTAATGGCAAATGATCAACTGCCTAGATCCTATTTGGAATAACTCATCTTTAATGAATATAACCCATAGATCTTCGATTGAAGAGGAGGCAAAATCCCAATGCCTTCTTAGAGAAGAGGTTTCATGTGCATCATTATTTCATTGCAAAATTCATGCTGTAAAATATTTGGTATTCGGAGGGGGAAGTTAGTCCAAGTTATATAAAGGGATGGACCATTGATTTCAATGCTGGAAGTGAACAAGCCTAAAATTGACTGAATGAATAGCTTATATCTCCAAGTCTCTTTCCAAGAAAATAAGAATATACTTTGGAATCGAACACTCCCACACATTTCAAGGAATGTGCTTCACACACTTGTTCAGATGATTCAAGAGTCTTCCCCCCACCCCCAACCCCAACAAATTGAATTATTTGGAGAAGCATTACCTGTCACTTTCGGAAAATAGCTAAATGAGTTAGACCCATTCAGAGATCCGTTTGGCAGACAAAATTGGAAACGTGTTATGGTCTTTTTCAAAGGGGTGCCTGCTCTTAACAAGAAATTATCTAGGCTGTTTCCTGAGTTCATCTTTATCTGATTAGGACTCTAATTGCTTTACCCGCTAACTCGGGGTAAACCGTTCGTGTGCCTGCTGAATAAATTAATGAGCGTGTGCACCCAGGAGAGCTGCAGAAGCCCAGAAGGCATCTGAAGAAGGGATGGATAGAAGAGCATGAAGAGTTCCTAGAGGGAGGGAAAGAGAAGACGCACCACGTGAGAATTCCACCTCTCCCCCTATTTCTGCTGCCCTCCCTGTTTCCGAGGGCTCACAGCAGGCTGCAATGGTATTAAAATGCTCAGGATCCCCCTTTTGCCTTTGTCATTAAAAAGAAATACATTAAGCAGAATCAAATCTGAACCTTTGCTTTGCCTGTTCAGGAAGGGAGATAAGAGACAGAGCTTCCATTTGGGGAAGCAATCACGGAACTCAAATATAAAGCTCACCATGTCTTTATAATGGAATAGAGGGATCTGGGAGGAACCAGAATTCTTTCTTTCCTTTGCACAAAGCATCGGCTTCTGTGATGATGTTCCTTGCTTTTCCTTCCCAACATGCGGCACTACCTACCTACCAACGTTGCACTCTGAAAGATGTGTCTGCTTGGGACAGACCATCATCCTGGAAGCAAGGATACCCATCTTTCTCAGGAACCAGCACCACCCCTGCCACTGGAAAGCACATCTATGTTGGTGTGACCTGTTTCGTTGACCTCTGCCAAGCTCACGTCCATTACTGAATCATTTTTCTCAGTCGCGGCTTGCCGTGGTTTATGAATATCAGAGTACAGTCTTTTTTTTTTTTTTTTTTTTGGGCCAAAGTCTCAGAAAAAAAAGTTCCTGCTTTCTTCACACCTGCTAGCCCCTTACCACGGAGCCACGGAAGATCGAACCCACGGACAGGGAAACACGGAGAGAGCTCAGCCTTGATCCTTGACGCTTTCGTCTGAAAGAGCCAGCACATTACCCATAAAAGGATGGTTGCTCTTGCCACTTGTATTCAACATAGTATGGGAAGTCCTGGCCACAGCAACCAATCAAAAGGAAGGAAGGAAGGAAAGAAGGAAGGAAGGAAGGCCATTTGAAAGGTGCGTTTCAAACCTGTCCATTTTCTGCCCGTCGGCATGGCCCTTTTGTCTTCCAGAAAGGAATTTGGCCACCTCTGAGCACGCACAAGGAAAAGGCAGTGAGGGCCCAATCCTCAGGCCTTGATTACCTGGCACCCATACGCAACTCCCTCTGTGTACTCAAACCGTCCTGACTCATCTTGGGGAGCACCGTGGAGAATCCATTAATCCATCATTCGTAGTTCATTCACTATATCCTTTCTACATGAGACCAGGTAGAAACCCAACATTTCCCTGAAATGGGGTTGTGTTTTGAGGGTCTCTTTTGGTAAATAGCTAGTACTGGCTTTGCTACATCGTAGAGTATTTCCATTTTTCACTTTTTGAGGAACCTCCATATTGTTTTCCATGGTAGCCGCACCAGTTTGCATTCCCACCAACATGACATGAGAGTTTCCTTTTTTCCACATCCAACACTTGTTTCTTATCTTTTTGATACTAGCCATTCTAACAGGTATAAGATGATATATCTCCTTATAGTTTTAATTTGCTTTTCTCTGATGATGAGTGATGTTCAGCATCTTTTCATTTGCCTGTTGGCCATCTGTACATCTTCTTTGGAAATATGTTTATCCGGGTTCTCAGCCCATTTGTAATGGGGTTATTTGTGGGGTTTTGGTATTGAGTTGTGTAAGTTCTTTATATTTTTTGGATATTAGCCCTTTAAGGGATATATCATTTGCATATAGCTTCTTCCATTCAATAAGTTACCTTTTCGTTTTGTTGATGCTTTCCTTTGTTGTGCAGAAGCTTTTTATCTTGATGAAGTCCCAATAGTTTATTTTTGCTTTTGTTTCCCTTGCGTCAGGAGATGTATTTACAAAAATGTTACGAAGGCCAATGTCAAAGTGATTGCTACCTATGTTTTTTTCTAGGATTTTTATGGTTCCAGGTCTCACATTTAGGTTTTTCATCCACTTTGAGTTTGTATTTGTGGTGTATTTCTGGGCTCTCTGTTCTGTTCCATTGATTTATTGCCTGTTTTTGTGCCAGTACCATACTGTTTTGATTACTGCAGGTTTGTAATACATCTTGAGATCTAGGATTTCAAGCTCTGTTCTTCTTAAGATTACTTTTGCTATCTCAGGTCTTTCGTGGTTCTGTACATAATTAAGCATTATTTGCTCTAGTTTTGTGAAAAATACTACTGGTATTTTGATAGGGATTGCATTGAATCTGTAGATTGCTTTGGGTAATATGGACATTCTAGCAGTATTAAGTCTTCTAGTCCATGAACATGGACTATATTTCCTTTTGTTTTTTTCTTCTCTAATTTATTTCATGAGTGTTTTATAGTTTTCAGAGTCTTAAATCTCTTTGGTTAAGTTTATTCCTAGCTATTTTATTCTTTTTGGTGCAATTGTAAATAGATTTCTTTCCTTTTTCTTTTTTAAAATGATTTACTTACTTATTTGAAAGAAAGAGAGAGCACACAAGCAAATGTGTTTGGGGGAGGTAGACAGAGAGAATTCCAAGCAGACACTGTGCTAAGCATAGAGCCGCACATAAGGCTTGATCTCATGACCTTGAGATCATGACCTGGGCCAAGACCAAGAGCTGGTTGCTTAACCTACTCTGCTACCCAGGTGCCCCATTGGATTTTTTTCTTGATTTCTCTTTCCAGTACCTCATTATTAGTATAAAAACACAACCTATTTCTGTGTACTAATTTTGTATCTTGCAACTTTACTGAATCCATTTATTACTTATAATAGTTTTTTGTTGGAGTCATTAAGGTTTTGTATGTATGTATCCTCTCATCTGCAAGTAGTGACAGATTAACTTCTTCCTTACCAGTTTGAATGGCCTGCCTTCCTTCCTTCTTTCCTTCCTTCCTTCCTTCCTTTTGATTGGTTGCTGTGGCCAGGACTTCCCATACTATGTTGAATACAAGTGGCAAGAGCAAACATCCTTTTATGGGTAATTTGATGTTAGACAAAGTCTTCAAACTGTGTCTCTTTTTGAAAAATTAACTCCCTCTCTCTCTCTCTCTCTCTCTCTATGTATATATATGTGCCACTAGGTAGCCCAATGAAAATCCTAAACTATATTTGTTAATTAAAGCTATAACAATTACAAATGTTCAAAATTAGCCGTGCAGGTGAGGTTTTCTTTTCAATATCATTGTGAGAAATGATCATCTTATGCCAGTTTTTTTGTGATTGCCGCTCCTGACACCCTCAGGGATGATGCCTGCCAGTGTCAGTAAATGCCCCAGAATGCAAGGCAAATTTAGGAAGACAAGAGAAAGCTCCTCAAAGCCTTAATCCCACCCTATTCTTCAAGATCCAGCCCAAACATCTCCCTCAATATCTCAGGGAAACAGAGCCGATTACTTCTGCCTTTCACCACAATGGCACTTAATTCATAATTATAGGTTAGTCTAGAATAGGGGTGACAACACTTTTTCCAGAAAGGCCCAGTTGGTACAGATTTTCAACTTTGTGAGCCATGTGGCCTCTGTCTCAAACACCTGATTCTGCTACTTTAGCA
The DNA here is from genome assembly GCA_028533885.1 of Nasua narica. NCBI lineage: Eukaryota > Metazoa > Chordata > Mammalia > Carnivora > Procyonidae > Nasua > Nasua narica. The sequence goes on along the minus strand of CM052801.1, from coordinate 2,766,202 downwards.
GAAAAAACAGCCACAGACAATAGATAGGCGAATCACTATTACTGTATTCCAATTAAATTTGTTTCACAGACACTGACTTTTGTGTTTCCTATAGTTTTTAATAGACTACATTTTGAGCATTTTAGGTTGACAGAAACATTGAACAAAAGGGTAGAAATTTCCCTATTCCCCTTGCCCCCCCCAACATGCACAGCCTCCCTTATTATCAATACCCTCCCCTCAAAAAAAATTCCCCCACCCCAGAGGTACATTTGTTCAAAGTAATGAAGTTATATTGACATATCAGATCACCCACCATCCATAGTTCATATAAGAATTCACTGTTGGTGTTGTTTTGTGGTTTGTACAAATCTGTAAGGACATGGATCTATTATAGTGTCATACAGAGGATTTTCACTGCCCTAAAAATCTTCTGTGTTCTGCTGAGTCATTTCTCTCCCCTTCGACCCCTGGCAACCATGGATCTTTTTACTGTCTCCACAGTTTTGCCTCTTTCAGAATGACACAGAGTTGGAATCATATACAATATACCTTTCTCTCAGATTGGCTTCTTTCACTTAATAATAGGCATTTAAGGATACCCATATATTTCTATGGCTTGAAATCTAATTTTTTTTTTAGCGCTGAATGATATTTCATTGTCTGGATGGGCTAGTTTATCCGTTCACCCACTGAAGGGCATCTTGGTTGCTTCCAAGTTTTGTCAGTTATGAATGAGGTTGCTATACCCATTCACGTGCAGTTTTTTCTGTGGACATCAGTTTTTGGCTGATAATGGGTGAATACCAATGAGGCTACTGCTGGGACTGTATAGTCATAGTACAGTTTCGTATAATTTTCACATGTTACAGAATGCTGTTCTTCCTTTTTTCCCCCCGACTATTAAAAATATTTTTAAAATCATTCACAGGCCATGCACAAACTAGGTACCTGGCTGAATGTAGGCTGTGGGCTATAGTTTGTAGATCCTTGGTCTGGACGATGCTATTGTGTCAATACCTAAATGTGTGTTTGTTTGTTTTTTCCTCAAAATCTTTAAGCCTCTTTAGGGTAGTAAGGGTTAGCTCCCATTCGTGTTCCGATCCTGAACCTTTATTATAGTGCCAGGCATAATTATTAGTAGAAAGAATAAAATTTGGAATGAAAATCTGCATTCGCATCATTGATAACTACCCCCCAAATAACCTTGAGTATCCACACATTTCTTCTACAACAAAGTTGAGAAGAGATTTCTGCAACCATAAAGCAAATGCATCAATAAGGCAATGTAAATAGTTTAAAGGAATATTCAATATTGAATTTTAGACCCCTCACAATGATAAATAAATTTCCCAAAATGTGTCTCAATGATGCATTAAAAGTAGTGGTGCATCAAAAGATTCAGTAGCGATTGCCAAGGCGATGCCGTCTAGCCGATTCAAAGCGAGGTGGGGCTTCCTGTCCTACTTTGCCTTCTGTGTCACAGGCTTGTTTGTGGAAATGCATATTAGTTTAGAAAGAAGCACTTTGGGTTCAGAGGCCTGATGCAAATTAATTAATTAATTCAGCCTACAGCAAAACATCTATATCAAAGGACTGCAGCAGTGCCGGAGCCACCGATGTTTAAAACATGAGTTTCCATTTCATTTTATTTTTAGAGCATCGCTTTCAAGAATGTATTCAGTGCCCTTATGCTCCATGCCAATCTGCAGGTTGACTTCAGGATCTTGGAATTTAAGAGCCCAAGCCAAGTGAGGGGTTATGGTCTTCTGACTCCTTCCCAGGATGTTAGGAAAACCCCGAGAAGCCTTGTCCAGGGACGTGCGGCGATCAAATGAAGACTTATCGAGCCCTGTGTGTCCCCGATCTTTCCAACATCCCAACCCTGCCATTGGCTGCCCTTCAGACCTGTCCTCCCCATCCATTGTATCCTTCCTCATTTTCCACTTTACACAGAAGGACTTAAAGCACTCATCAACACTTTGACTCAGTCTTGGTGCCCTTTCTGACTTTTGTTCCCATCTGGTAACTGGCTTTTGGTTGAAGACTCCACCCCAACTTATGCTCCAAGCCTGCAGTCCACTATCTTTACCCAAGCCCTGTCTGCTTCTTTGCCTGATAACCCAGCCCCATAAGGACAGGAGTCTTGCCTTGATCTTCCCATTTCATGACAACTGAGTTTGGTTCTTGGACATGGCCCATTGCATATGGCACTGCTAATTCCCAGCATACTTTGTATACATTGGCTGTCCTCTTGGGTTTATGAAGGGGAGCCACTGCAGGGTCCTCCAACCTACACTCCTCTCGTCTTTCAGAACTGGGATCTTTGCAGGTTGTCGATACCGATGAACCCCTCTCTGCTCCAGGCCTGTTATCTCCTCTCTGCCAGCTGCCTGGGTCTGCACCTTCCTGGCTCTCCACTGTGGGGAGGGTCTAACTCTGTGTCTTAACTGTCACTGCCTTCCTTGGTCAACAGTCAAAACCTTGACCTTCTAGTCCCAAGGTATGATGGTGTTTACCTGTGGTAGAATGGGGCCTGGGGTTTTGGATTTAAGGTACATGTTTACACCATCCATGTTTTATGAAACATTATCTCAGTTGGTGATGACTAGGTATAGTTAGTTGATTGTGTCTTCCAGATACTCAAGTCCTAACCTCTGGCACCAGTGAATATGTCCTTATTATGGAAATAGGGTCTTTGCAGATGTAATTAAGATGAAATCATCCTGGGTCAGGGTGGGTCCTTAGTCCAGTGATCGGTGGCTTCGCAGGAGAAATTAGAAGGAGATTTGGATACAGAAAACATCATGTGAAGACCAAAACAGAGGCTGGAGTAATGCGTCTGTAGGCAGCTTTAAATACCGGCAGCAACCATCAGTGAGGAGCTAGGCAGGAGGCCTGGAACGGATTCTCCCCCATAGTACTCAGAAGGAACCAACCCTGCCCACATGTTGATTTTGTGGTTATTTGTGACAGCTTCTGGAAATGAATACACTTGTGCAAAGGACCATGATTCACAGACATTACATGAGGTAGCTCTGGAGACAGAAGGGTCATGTCATTCCTTCGCAGTCCATTCAGTTGGAAAAAGCTTGCCTTTGTGATGCCGAGCAATGTGGTTGAAGACTCAGGTTTCTCCTTTTTACCAACCCTATGGTTTTTTTGTTTTGTTTTGTTTTTTACAAATGGAGAAACTACTTATATCTTTGCCCAAAGAATCATCACCTAGACTAATGGCTTTCAATAATCTCTCTCTATGCTGACATCTAAATCTTTGTCTCTAGTACATGCCTCTCACCAAGCTGGAGATACACATATCCAACTGCCTTTTAATAGCCAATACTTATACGCCCTGACCACATGCAGTGATTTTTGTGATTTAAGTGGTTCACCTCTGCCTAGGGAGGAACATCCTATTTCACTTCCACTTGCCAGGTAAAGAACTAAGGACATAGAATAGTTAGGTTCTTGTCTAAGCTCCTATAGCAGTAAGAGAAGGTTCGAGAAATACATTTCATGAGAAGATGACAATGCACATGGTCCATAGATCTGCACCATAAACGTGCCTTGAAGTATTAGCCCGTGATTAGTAACCAGTAGGGTCATGTCCTGACTTCAGCATTTGGGCGTGTAACTCAGCCACGGACCCTGGCCACAGGCGGCCTCTCTCTGCTTGGGAGGGAGGTGGAAACTCTCTCTATGTCCCAATTTTGCACTTGTAACATGGAGGTACCTTATGTCTCCCATAATGTAGGGAAGATGAACCATCTGGCAAGTATCAAAAACGTAGCGAGCGTTATCACGGTTGTTCATGTCACTATCATCATCGGGAGGATAGGAATACAAGCCATAATTACACTTACCACGGAGTGGCTTTTTTAGCGTGGTGCGTACAATGAATGTGCATCACGCAAACATCCAGAAACACCCCAGGATTTCGTCTTGATCCAGAACGATAATCACAGAGCCTGGATTTGGACTACAAGGAAGGCAAATGCAGCCGTGCCTACTTGTTTACTTATTTTCCATGGCTGTTTCCATGCGGCAGGAGCAGGCTGGAGCACTCACAACAGAATTGGATGGCCCTCGAGGCCTCAAATATTTACAGTCTGATGCTTTACAGGGAATGTCTGTCAACCCTTCTGTAGATTATCATAGGTACTGAGTGTGACGTCTGCCGATGCCTACTTCAGATTATCATATGTTCTGAGCACACAACTTGGCTTCATATACATCGTCTTTAGATGCCCACCTACCTGTCGGACAGGTGTGTTTGTGTTTGTCATTGTTGCCAGGTGCTCAGAATAGTTATCTGAACACCAGATAACAGACGAGTGGTGTGTTGGGGGTTGAGGTCCTGGAATGCTGATTCTGAAGCTCGATTCCACACCCGTGAAAACAGAAGAGCATCTCCTGGAGCTTGAGCAAGTAGAATCGGGGATCCCCGAGCATCAGGTACATCTCAGGGCTTGGGAGAACTTGCAGTTGGTAAGATTCTTCGGTGCTATCATCCTCTAACAAATGGAGACATGGCAGAATACCAAGGAAACAGGACTTCCCATGCAAATGGAGCAGAAGATCCTTCTACACCTCGTAGTTCTGTACACGTAGGCTACATGCTCCCCAAGAAATAGCTCCAGGCTACCCACATATCGACTGCTCACCTGAAATGCACCTGTACATTTGAAAAGCACCCATGTTTTATAAATAACAACAATGCATAAACCAGGTATGTAGGTAGGTCTTGGGACCATGAACTGCCACCACCACACAGACCCCTAGGAACAGACTCTCCTCCAGGGGGGCTAATTCTCTGTTTCTGTTCAAGGAATGCTAATTTCTGGATGTTCACGGCAAATCCTTACCACGGTAAATTATTACTGGGAGTTACGCAAAAACGTCATTTGTTTCAAAGAGCCGTTCAACTTTAAAAATTGTTCCAAGACCACTGTAGGGTAGGTGGATTCAAACAAAATGTATTTAATCTTTTACTAGTGTCCACAAATAAATGAAAATAAAGAATATTCATGGCAGTTTGCCAGCTGGTAAATACATAAAATCCTAAGGCTTCCTGAGTCAAAGTTTTCCTCTTCATCGAAAGTAGTGACCATGTCTGTATCAGCAGCTAATATTCAGCTTCCAACACTGACTTGAACTTTGTTTTAAAGAAAGATTAGTTCTGAAAACAATCAACTGGAAACGAAGAGTCTTGGAGTCTACTGGGTGTAATCCATCATGAACAACGAACAACGAAAGCCAGCATTACGTTTCTGGAAATCTGTCAGGACATCGAACCACATGCGCGAGGCAGACAGATATATCTTCCAGCAATTACATTTCCTTTTTGGTTGACATCCTCGGTATAAATGGTGATCTTCATTTCTTTAGTCCTGTATTCAATACATAATGACTCCTTTATAGAAATTAATCACCATACATTTTGCCAAAATAAGAAATCAACATCCAGATTGTAATGCCCTTAATCAGCTTACATAGTCTTGAGGGAATCACATCATGAAAAAATCAGAATATTGCTGTCTAGACCAGTGCTGTCCAACACAACTTTCTATGCTGATGAAGTCACCCATATGTGTGCCTCCCAGTATCAAAGCTGCTAACCGAAAGTGTCTGTGGAGCTCTTCATAGGTGGCCAGAATGTTGGAAGAACTGAATTTTAAAGGGTTTTTTTTAATTGATGTATAGCTGAAATACAGTATTTCATTAGTTTCAGGGATACAACATAGTGATTCAACAAGTCTATGTATGTTATGCTGTGCTCATCATGCCTGTAGGGGCCGTCTGTCACCATATGCTATTGTAATGCCATTACAATACCATAGACTGAATTCCCTAGGATGTGCCTTTTATCCCTATGACTTATTCACCGCATCGCTGGAAGCCTGTGTTTCCCACTCCCCTTCTCCCACTTGATCCATCTCCCCATCCCCCACACCTCTGGCAACCATCGGTTCGTCCTCCGTATTTAAGGACCTGTGTTTGCTTTTTGGGGTTCATTTCTTTTGCTTTTTTTAGATTCCACATATAAGCAAAATCGTATGGTGATTGTCTTTCTCTGACTGACTTATTTCACTTAGCCTAATACTCTCTTGATGCATTCATGTCTTTGCCAATGGCAAGATTTCATTCTTTTTTATGGCTAATATTCCATTGTATATATACATGCACGACTTTTTCTGTAGCCATTCATCTGTCTTTGGACATATAGGTTCTCCATATTTTGGCCATTGTACATAGTGCTACAATAAACATAAAGGTCCATATATCTTTTTGAATTAGTGGTTTTGTCTTCTCTGGGTAAATACTCAGTAGTGGAATTACTAGATCAAGTGGTATATATATCTTTAATTTTTTGAAGAACCTCCATAGTGTTTTCCAGAGTGGCTGCACCACCTTGCGTTCCCACCAACAGTGCATGAGGGTTCCATTTTCTCCACATCTTTGTCAATACTTGTTATTTCTTATCTTTTTGATACTCACCATTGTGACGGGTGATATATTTCCTTGTGGTTTGATTTGCGTTTTCCCTAATGACAGTGATGTTGAACAGCTTTTCCTGTGTCTGGCCATCTGTATGTCTTTGTCATTTTTAATTGGATAATTAAAAATGTTAAGGTCATTTTTAATTGGATAATTTGTGGGGGTTTTGGTATTGAATCATATAAGTTCTTTATATATTTTAGATACTAATCCCCTATTGGATATATCATTTGCAAATATCTTCTCCCAATTCTTCCCTAGGTTGCCTTTTAGTTTTGTTGATTGTTTCCTTTGCTGTTTAGAAGCTCGTTGTCTTAATGAAGTCCCAATAGTTTATTTTTGCTTTTGTTTCCCTTGCCTCAGGAGATGTATTTACAAAAATGTCGCTAAGGCCAATGTCAAAGTGATAGCTAACTATGTTTTTTTCCTAGGATTTTTATGCTTTCAGGTCTCACATTTAGATCTTTTATCCATTTTGAGTTTACTTTTGTGTATGGTGTAAGAAAGTGGTCCACTTTCATTCTTCTGCATGTGGCTGTCCAGTTTTCCCAACACCATTTCTTGAAGAGACTGTCTTTCCCCTGTTGTGT